>CM014090.1:29724463-30036963 GCA_004119915.2 Collichthys lucidus
AGAAATGATTGCTGTTATGCGAGTCTCCAAGCACCAGTATCGTAAATGGCCGAAAAAACACACATCTAAATCCAAGAGACCGAGCCTCAGTGACCTCAGTGAGATTTGTACAGAAGTCTTGTTATCTCAGTGTAGGCTGAAGCTGCATGGACACACAACAGGCAATTTGGCACTTATGTCTTGTAAACTGTAAACTGAGCTTTCTGTTTTCTATTGAGTTTGTTTTTTTAAATCAGTTTTTCAATTCATCTTTTTCCTTGTAAAGGAAGGTTTTTAACCTGTTTGTTTGCGTGCTTCACTAAAAGCTGATGCCCCTTGCATCCCACCCCCTCCCCTCCCATTCGTCACCCTCCTATCTGGATCAATCCTACATGTTGTGCATCATACCATAAATAACACCTCTTCTTGCTTCTAACAATTTATCTGTTACCACTGACGTCATCTGTCTTTGAATCCGCCGCCGTTCATGCCCCAACCTGTAGGTACAAAATCCAATACCCCTCTGCCTCCCTCCCTCCCTCCCTCCCTTCCTCCATGCCTCACCTTGTAGACAGATGGCGATGCAAAAGTCCACCACCCAGCTGACCAGCGCCATGAGGAGTCCCAGCAGGATGAGGAAGATCCAGTCCTCCCCGACCCGCGAGATCAGGAACTTCTGACAGCGAACCGTGCAGACTACAGAGATTAGCAGGAACACAAACATTACATGTTAGGGGCTACAGAAAAACACATCAAAACTAAATTACCCAGAACTTGGCACAGCCATTAACAGTTGCTGGGTCAGCTTTTGACATACTGAGCAACAGTAAACATGTTGTCACTCCATCCTAAATCCTGTTTGACTTTGTTCTGATGAGTATAAAAGCAGAGTGAGTCAATACAATGTTGATAATTAAATGAAATTTATAATTTCAGTGGTGGAAGGTGAATGACGAGGTCGATCTAAAGTGCACACACATAGACAACAATGAAACCAGAGGAATGATGGAGCTTGGCAATTTGAATAATGCTTTAAGGATCAGTCATTTCCTTTAAAGATCCATGTTTGATGTTTATTACAAGAAAAACAGTCAAAGCTCTGAGTATGTTGCCTTTTAGAGAAATTTCCATAATGTAAAAATCATATGCTTGCCTCCAATCAAACATGACATTTCTGTATGTTCAGCTGACCTGAGGTGTCGCTTATGTTAGCAATTAATTGAAAGTGTACCAATTAAACCCTGTCTACGTTTGACCTATGATTAGTCGCAAATCATATTGTCCTTTCTGGGAAACCTTCCTATGAATTTAAAGTCTAAGTTTCTTTCTGGGAAATGACAGAAATATAGAAGACCTGGAAAGGTTGTGGTTTTTCGAAAAAGGTCAATTCTCTAAAATAAAAGCACATATTCTTTACTTGTCTCTAGTTTATCTAAGCAGATATTGCTTTTTGTTTTGTTTGTTTTATTTGATCAGGGTTCACATTGTTTTCATCAATATGTATTTAAATGATTTCTTTAATAGACTGTTGTAGATTAGATTATTTAAAGTAATTGCAACGCCTCTATGTTGCCATATTTCCATTCATAGTTGACAGTTTGACAATGATAGATAACTTCTGAAGGTATATGACAAATTATGATTCTTTCTTTAGGTAACCTGGCCCTTTTAAATATCACTATTTGTTTGTTCATTCAGGAATTTCCTTAGATTGACAAAAAGTCAAGTGTCATCTGCAAAAAAAATGATGACAGGTATATGACAGCGACCACCAGTAAAGGTTATGACAAAACACACGTTATGATGTCATGTCACATGTTATGAAACTGACAGAGCCACTGTATGTTAATAATTGATTACCTATTATGTAACGGGACAAGGAGAGGCTGAGGACAACACGGACTACACTGATCTATGACACACTTATTATTAAATGCACGGCACGAAAGTTGACAGAAAAATGGAAGCACTACGAAGCCAAACACAAAACACACACACATGCACACAAAACAGATCTGCTATACTCACCCAAGCAAACAGGAAACTCAGATTCACGGCTAATATACTGTATAACACTGTGTGCGAGACATGCATACGCAGTTACTAATTGTGACTAATTGCTGGAACAAAACACTCATTTGATGGGGACTCATTAGGATGTGCACGCACACACCATAATTCATAATGCTTCTTGTTCAGTACAGCAGATTTCTCTCCCTCCCTCCTCCTCCCCCTCTTCCAGGCTTGTCCTCGTTTCCCTTTTCTCCCCCGTAGGGAAATGACACTTGGGAGCAGTGGGGAGCCCCTCACACTAATGACACTCACAACACACTCACTTTTTAATTTTTTACCCCCCCGCTGCTCTTTTAATCTCGAGCATATAGAACCAATGTTAATGTAACACTTAGACTATTTTTTTATTAGCCTTCTATATTTTTAAATGTACTAATTTAATGCAATGAGGGAAACACAAACACTCTTTTTTCTTTAGGCAGAACAATATGCTGAATATTCCCCATTCTCTTTGATACCTTCACCTGTTGAGGAACTGTTGCTTTAATTCAAATAATGACATCTGGCTGTCACTGAGTCTGCGTAGACTGGTCTGGGCTGTCTTTCATACGACTTCAAACCCCACCAGGAGCCTCTCGAGCGTTTTGCCTGCCAGACTTTAATAACTTTCTCAGATTTGGTCATGTTTTTCTTGGTTCACGTGGTTGTAAATATGTAAATATGCCATGTAGTTAAATTGTTTCTCTTTTGGCTGTTTTTACAATTGCACGGGTGTTTTAATTTGAAAACCGACCGGATTCTTCTTCTTGTCTGACTTCTGGCCACCTCAGGGTGCTTTGTGCAAATTGACGCAGTCTGCTAGCGCAGTCCGTCAGAAATAGAACAAACTTCCAGGACGCTTCTGAATCGGACCACACTGGGGTCAGTGGGGGTTGAAACATTGACTAGAATGATTGCATATCGCTCTGCCGACCGCAGCGCACACGGAAGGCATTGCATCCGTACCCGGAACTGGAATTTGGGGGTTAGGTGGCCTCTAGATGTGCGCCACCTTACACACATACCAGTCTTAGGACACAATGACCAACATTTTTGGGCTATCTGCAGTCCACTTTATACTAAAGAATCACTCGTCTGGCTGATCTATATGAACTCTATGATATCTGCATATGATTCCAGAAAACGTAATAAAAAGCAAAACCGTCAGACATTAGCCAGTTCTTTTTCTGTATTTCGGTCAATGTGTTGCTCTCCATACGGACTGTTGCAACCAAAGGCCACTTGGTCAATACAACTCTGACAACCAGGAGGTTTCTGGTAGGAAATCTTGGCCCCTTACCTATAGATTCATCATTCATGTGCAGATATCTGTTCACAGACATTACACATGTGCCAGATATTTATTTGTTTTTCAACCACAGAAGTAGAGTAGTTAATGAGAACATAATGAACATGTTGAAAATTGCTCTATACCATTAAATGTTGTGGGGAGCTGAAGTGCTTCCAGCCAGTGATATCTTTTGGTGGCAAATTTAGAGTGATAACAGGTAGGTGTTATCCTAACACACTATGGAGTAATAAAGACGTGTTTAACAGTGTTAGCACAGAGCACCAAAGGCGCGATCATCTTGGATTATATTTAATGAGGAAAATGCAAAAACATAAAAACATTTTCAGAGTCGGGGCCAGGCTGACACCTCAGAGAGACGGAGAGGAGGTGAACAACGCATGCTACAGGGATGGAAAGAAAAATGCAGACACACACTTCCTTCACGGCATCGCACACGTACATGCACACGTTCACCAATCAACACCTTCAGGAGCTGTCTAACACACAAACGCTGCCAAAAGCTGTGACAAAATACACACACACACACACACACACACACACACACACACACACACACACACACACACACACACACACACACACACACACACACACACACACACACACACAGATTGCCTTTGCTTTCCATCATGGTAATTTTTGTGAAAATTCAGAGAAACAGGCTTCATACATGTGTCTATTAAGATTTGTGTGTGTGTGCGTGCATGCTTGTGCGTCATCTCACCCACGGGCCGTCTGTGTTCTCAGACCCCTTCTGTCACCAAGACACTAGTCAATGTAAGTGAGTGTTATTGCGTGTGTTTGTGTCTGAGAGTGTGCATGTGTGCAGACATGATTTCTTTGTGCTGCTAAACACGGTCTGTGTGTGTGTCTGTTTGGCAGCAAGTCTTGTCTTTTTGGAGATGTAATTTAGTTAGCTCTGCCTGTGCTGTTATTGCTTAATAGCTTTTTCTGCAGTACACACACACACACACACACACACACACACACACACACACACACACACACACACACACACACACACACACACACACACACACACACACACACACACACACACACACACACACACACACACACACACACACACACACACACACACACACACACACACACACACACACAGCAGAGTGGTTGCTGACTTTATTCTTCATGGCATGCAATAAGCAGCATGCTAGTTCCCAATCACTCTCATTGCCTTCTGACTCACCCTCTGCACCACTCTCCCCTTTCATCCCTCAACTCCCTGATCCAATCATTCCTCGTTCCCTCCCTCTCCCATCCTTCTTCTTCTCCTTCTCCTCCTTCTTCTTCTGCTTTCTTCTAATCACATTCAACCTCTGACTTTACCTCTCATCTTCTCTCTCTCTCTCTATCTCTCTCTCTCTCTCTCTCTCTCTCTCTCTCTCAGGTCTTATCTAAGAGTCCTCCACGCCTGCTTTTTCACACTTGTTTCCTTCTTTGCACTCTCACCTCTCTCTCATTCCTCTCTCTCCTTCTGTTCTTTTCATTCGCTCTTGCTTGTCCGCTTGTTCACTCCGTCCTTAGCAAAGAGACATGATGCCCACACACACCTGCTGGGACTAATTTAGGTTGCCTTGGATACACAGTGCATCTAGGTCCTTGGGCTGGCATTAAGAAACTGTGAGTATGTACAAACACATGTGCTTGTGTTTATTTTGGTTTGATTGATACAATTTATATATTAAGTATATTTTACGACTGAAGCCACTGGAACCTGATATTTAATACTAAAAGGGATATTCCAGCAAATTTAGTATTGCAGTTTTATAAAGTTGGGGTACTTGCAGGAGACATTAAATATCTTTTTAAAAATTGCACAGCAGACGTAATATTTTTTATCCAGACAGTTGGAAAAGTCTTCAGAGCAGCAGTAAGTGTCTTCAAATGACCTTTAGGGCTTTTCAAAGATCACAGCGTACATATTTCTTCAAAAGATGGATGCTTAGCTCTTTGACTCAAATATAATGGCAAATACGTGACCAGCACAAACTGGTTCTCCATGGTGATGTACTGAACATGTGTGTGTGAAGTCAAGGCTGGCCATTATTGCTGAAACATCCGAGGGAGTATCACTATTGTACAGCATATACTGCTTTGAGTGTTGGGTATAGAGGACCAAAGCTACCAAAATCAAAATGTAATAAATAGATGACTCAATAATTACATGTGCCATTAAAAGAACCATGTAAGTTTTCTAACTAGTTAGGATCAGATGAGTTATACCGAACATAATGAGTTGCATAATGCTTTGTTAAGAAAATGTCCATTGAAACACTAAAGGGCCATGTTACCGGTGCTTGCTAACACAGCAAACAGATGTGATAACCATGAGCGACATGACGCTTGTCAGGGAAAGAGGTTTTATTAGAGTTATATTGAAAAGATAAAATGATGGATTCATTGATGTAACTAGTTAGTAACTTTGCATGAATACATCGCTAACTGTGCACCACCGTCTGCTCTGCTGTGGTGCTACTCTAATGCTAATACGCTACAGAAAGAAAGTATAATGTTGGAGCAGCTGCTGTCCAAACAGAGACCTGATGCTCCTGAACTGTATGGGCAAAACCAGAAACTGAACAAACAGCAGCCCATTAGTCGAAAAAATTATAGGCTGTGGACAATTAATTGACTGTTGTGTAAATTGTTATTTATTTATTTTTTAATTGATTTATATTTATTTGCCTCCATATTAACTCCCATATTTATTTTGCATTTCATTCATTCATTTATAGTTTTAAGTTGCATGTAATTCAGTGTAATTCATACAATTCAGGCTTACTTGTAAAAAAAAAAATAGACCTTTTCCATGGAAGACATTTTGACATGTCACAGTAGGAAAAGGGCCTCTCGTAATGAGTCAAACTGCACCGTATCAGTCATCTCGGAGGAAGAGCCAATGCAACCAAAAAGTCATTTTTAATAAAAGAACAGGATCATAAGACCAGCATATCACTTTAACTCTAGTGTGATTATGCTGAAAATGAGGGCAGGAGGTAGGCAGAGTGAACACACACACACACACACACACACACACACACACACACACACACACACACACACTTTAGAGAAAAATCACTACTGGTGCAGATTCTCTACCACCACTCCCCTAAAAAACCCAATTATTTAAATCAGCCCCTCGTTTGTTATGCAAGGTGACAGTTATATATGGGTGTAAAGGGTAAAAGAGCCTACCATTAATGCCTCAATTCTGCACAGTCATGCCAATGAGGCCTAGCCACATTTTGTGTGCATGTGCTCCCACATTCATTATGTGGCTTCATGCGCTGGGGAGAGATTCAATTAGAAATGCCTGGCTGTGTTTGAAACCACCGTTTTAATTAGATTAGACTTCATATAGATAGGCAACTGACCATTTATTCTGTGAAGGTTCTCAGGAGGGCTGGGTGATGTGGACCAAAAGTCATATCTCGATATTTTTTAGCTGAATGGCGATACTCGATATGTATCGATATTTATTCTGTGGCCGGAGAATTTCATACATTAATAGACCGCTGGTAAATCGCACTCCCACCACTCGTACTACAAATCCCACAATGCACACAGGTCAAGACCTGTGCACCACATCTAACCCTGCTGCTTCGGTTGTTTATTGACACACCAATCAGCGACTTTTTCTTTTTTCTGGAGTCATTGGAGACTCTGATGTGACAACGTCAACGAGCAGCGGGAGACCTGGACAGAGGGAGAGGATAAATAAAAACAAATTGGTGGCTCAAGGGAAGAAATGTATAGTCATTTTAATGCATAATAAACTATATCTTTATAAACGATACGGTCTCCTGCTATATCGTGTTTGAAAATACATCGATATAGATTAAAATATCAATATGTCGCCCAGCCCTAGTTCTCGTCCAGGTCAGCTTTCTTCAAAAAGGGTTAAGTCTGGGGCAGCTGGACTGTCTGTAGATCTGTAAAAACGTTTCGCCTCTCATCCAGGAAGGTTCTTCAGTTCTGACTGGTGGGGAGTGTGTATTTAGATCCACAATGGGTGGATATATATAACATATATACAATCTTTCCTAGTATAAATACACAGACTCTCAACAGTCCAGTTGGCGCAGACTTAACCCTTTTTAAAAAAAAACAAACAAACAAAAAACTGACCATTCAGCACTTCTGCTTTTAAAAAGCGACTTTGAATGATAGCAGCCATGAGTTTCATGCCCACTGCAGTTTTACCTTCATGCTTGAAACTAGGATAAGAGGTGAGGTGTATTCAGTCATTTGCAATCTGCAGCTTCACAGTGGACCTTTAAGTAGCACATGAACAAAATAAAAGTTTAAAACGAGCATTGACTTCGCACTTTTAGAGCCTTGAATTTTGTTGCTGCACTGAAAACATCCATATGTGCCAGCATACATTCAATATGGCTTCAACTGCTTTAGTCTCATTGTCTCAATAGTGAGCCAGAGGAGAGATAAATACAAAACAGAAGGCATGATCAGGCGTCAACCTCCATCACATTTTAGATGACTCATGCTGCCATATTTGATTTTGTGTCCAAACCCAAGACTGGCAAAGTGATAAATTGGTCCCATTCAAATCAGAAAAGTTCTACAGCTAAATCATCGACGCCTCCTCCCAAGAGAGGAGGTGCAGCAAGCTTTGGAAACAGTTGGCAAGCTGCTGCGGCAGTTTACTTGGGAGATGGATTTCTACCACATTCATGTTTGCAAACAAGTAAAAGAATATTTTTGTGGACCAGTTTCTATTTCTGCAGCACAGGTTTATAAAAAAGCAATAATGACGCAGTGCAGCTAATGATAGATTTTTGGTCTCTGTGGCTCAGGATTCTCAATTCAGCACTTTCAAGATGGATTGCAATTAGTCAACGACACAAATTAGCATATTGAAGTTGACCAAAGTTGTTACACGCAAAACTTAACATGGATTTTCCTCGCCTTCAGTGAATCAACTGATCAGTGTGATTTCTTTGAACTAAAGTATCTTTGGAGGAGAGCCGACTGGGCAGCTGCAGATAAAGAGAAGAGGCGGCACAGAAGAGACCGGAGTTAAGTATAAGAAGAAAAGGGCAAAAACTAGCAAGACAAATTGGCCCCTGGCAGCAGAAAAGAAATGCTTTCTGCTTTCTGCTTTTCTGGCAGCAGAAAAGAAATGTTGTTGGGGTGATAAAACATTGCACCTGTGAATGTTTCCTCTGGTACTTAATACGGCCATCTCCATTCCCTCAGCACACGATAACTGTAGCATCTTCTCCCTTCCTCCCCATTCATCCATTCATTAATCCATCCATCTATCCCCCCTCCGCTCCTTTCTTCATGTTGATGTGTTCTCTATGCTAATGAGATGTAAAAAGGAGGTGATGTTTATGTAAATGTGCTGTAACGGCGTCGGTCGCAAGCAGGCGGGCAAAGCGCCTCGTCTTGCTCTCAATCACAGCATTCGCTCGGTTGAGCAATGACCGCTGTGACACCCGTCTTATGGCTGCGACACAATGTCGGCTTAATGAGGTGTAATGGCGTGTAAGCACACATCCACACACATACAACCAGAAACAGACAGGCACTATTACCAAAGTTATTATCCCAAATAAAAAAATTAAAAAACAGCCTCAGCATCCCTCTGTAATCGCTTCCTGAGAGTGTGTGATGTATCGTTAATGTTTCTTCGAGGAGTAACACTAAAACCCACGCGCTCAACTAGGATATTATTCTGCATTTAAAAGCAGTGCTGTGTAGAAAGAGGAGCAACATCATCAAATCAAATCATTAAGTGAACTTGTTATAAATGTTCCGTAGCTTTGATTTTTCCAAGAACCAAATTAGGTTTCTGTCTCGGGTCAGAACTGTCGGGGAGTTAATCTGCTGAACATCGAAGGCTGAAGACAACTTTTACTTTAGATTCTGCTCATTAAGTTGAATTTATGTGAGCAGTTTCTGTTTCGCTTTAAACACTCTTTCATCAGGACATTGTGCAAAGTTTTGCTTGGAAAATTGGCGAGTTGTAAATTGGAGTTGTTGTAGTGCACAAAAGATTCAAATATCTTACAAAAGACAGTGTTTTTTCCTGATACAGTGTCCACTAGAGCCTTAAACCTCAACACTTGTTTGGTTTGTGATCCCACTTCTGGAACTGGTTGACCCTTATATTACAGGGTTGACTAGTGCTCTACATTCATGAAAAACTACAAGACCTACAGGGCAACAGGTCACAATTTAACATATGTATGCCCGTCTCACCTTTAAACTCAGACTGTATTTCCAACAATTTGAACTCTTCGATCAATAAATTTTTTCTTCTTGAACCAAACTGGCACACACATTTAAAGATCAACGTAGAGTTGCACGATACCCACGGTATACCCGGTACCCCGCGGTACCAAATCATACCCGTCGCTACTATACTAGAAATTTTACACGACGGTACTACCGTGGATTACTATACTACCGGTGCCAGTCTCCGCTACATAGCGGCCGCCTCTGCCCTCCTCCCGGCTTCTCACTGCATGCTACTCACTCGTAAAAAAAACATGGCATGCGCTGCAACCGAACTACACAGCTGCTGAATGATTGGCTGTTTGCCTGTTACTGGTGACGTCCAGGGATGTGATAGGCTGTTGCACGCTGGGTCCGCCCGTCTGTTAGCTGATTGGCTGTTCGCGTGTTTCTGCCGGCAAGCATGAACTCCATGAAGACAGCTCCGCTTCGATAGAAACTCGCTTCAAAACAAACAACGAGCTAAAGTTCTGTCTCGCCCAGACACGAGACAACACACTCACCGTGGCAGAAGCACCGGGCCCGAGCAGCGAGTCTGCTGTGGCGTCTTTGTCAGTGGCAACACTAATTTTGCTTAAAAAACAAACGTTGTTGTTTCAAACTAACTTGTACAAATACATTGCAGTTTATAAAGATAATAATAATAAAAAAAGGCCGCAGTATCGCGGTATTACCCGGAACCGTGATACTTTGTCTGGTATAGTATCGTGGTTACTCATTTTAGTATCGTGACAACTCTAGATCAACGTTATGGCTACTATTCTTCTCTCTCTCCATGAGGTCACTCCTCTGCTCAGTCTCATCAAAGCTTTAGATCCTACAGAGCAGCCAATCATACATTGACTCTTTGTTTCTGAGAGTGTGACCCCCAAACTGTATTTATGTACTTATCTAAGCTGATGCAGGAACTGTGAACCAATTTGCATTCAGAGAGTGCTTTAATACGTCGGGATTGTACTTTTATAACGCTGTTGGACCCGCAGTGGTCAACTTTACAAAAAAGGATCAAAATTGAGACGGCAGAACCAGAGATATCTTTTTATATTATATATTCTTTTGATATCTTCCACACATTCTTCTTCCTTGTCAAAACCTGCCTTGAGCAGAAATGTTAAGTCGGCTGTAGAAATCTGGTAAGCTGACTTTGTAATTTTCAAATTTAAAGCAAACCAATGCTGATTCGAGTGATGTCACTTGAGTCAATTTATCACACAAGAAGCCCCCTCTGGAGACCAAAAGGCTTTGTAAAACTTTCTTCACAAGTACCCCTTTAAAAGGTCTTTAAAGGTTCCCCTGTGAAGCCCCAATGAAATGGTATCTTTCTTTCTTTAATCCCTCAAACAGGATGTTGGAGTGGGATCATCCCAAACTGAAAAACATTTGAGTTCAGCTCTGCGTCTGTCTATCAGCCTTTTATTTCACAAAGCTCTCGCCAGTCCTTGATTTACTTCTCACATTCACTTTCTTCCTTTTTCTTCTTAACTTTGTGCGTCAATGCCTCTGCCGCGCTCTACCTCCGCTGAACCCGGGTATATACCCTGCCTGCCCAGCTCTGCTTCTAGTGTCCATTCTGGTGTCTCTGCATTCCTACCCACCCAAGGCCTGAAAAACGCTTGTGGTACAAACACTAACACTCCCCCAGTGATCTAAACTTACAGTCCAGGAAGCCTGGCTAACCAACGAAGCTAACATTAGCTAACAGCAGCTATAGTTGTCAGTTTCATCGTACAAAAACAGACGTATGTATGACAGGGTTAGGGTTACATGTCAGTGTAGCATCAACATGATTTAAAATCAGTTTTTTATGCTGGAAAAGTTGCATAATGTCACTTTAATATCAGTCCAGCTTTTATTCATTGGTCAATTGGAACAGTCATATTTCATGTGAGAGGCATTTTGCATAGTTCATATTTAAATGAAGCTTTTATGAGCGAAGATGTGTGTTCATCTGGCTTTATAGAGATGAACTTAACGCTTTAAGTAATGATTTTCAATGAAGCCACACTCAAACACTGATGGCGATCACAATGATGAACACAATTAACTTGGCACCGACACCAACACAGACGCACACCATGGACATACGCAGAGTCAAGAAAGGCAGATGGCGGCACTCATAACGATAATAAGAGTCCATCAGCGTAAGTATTTGTGAGTGTGTTTGTGTGTATGTGGTGGTCTAAACGTGTTGGGGATGTGTTTGTCTCTGTGTTTGTGCACTCAGCCCGATCACACAGGGGAGAGGTAAGTCGTTTCATTTCCTGGATGAAAGCCTGGTGAACCAAAAGCCAAGGGACCTGCTGCTAGCTCTCTGCACTGCTTCTCTCTTCCTCTCTCATTCCATCTCACTTGGTTTTATCCATCCACTCCCAGAACCTTTGCCATCCACCCCCCCCTCGATCTTTTTCTTAGATTTCTTTCAGTACCTCCTTTCTTTTTTTAGTTTTCCCTCCTCCTACCCCCACCTTAGCTTTTCCCACCTCTCCCTCCTTTAAACCATCCTTCCATTTCTACTCTGCAGCCATTCATTTCTCTTACTCCCCCTCTTTCGCTCTCTTTATTTTGTCCGCCCACCCCTCTAACCACCCATCTCTGCCGTTGCGGAGTCAGCACTTCCGTTCTGCAGTCCTCTGCAGACACACAAGTGCGCTGGCTTATACTGCCGGCAGAACCAATTTCGCAGCATTACCATTGCACGTACATTAGCTATTCTTTAAACTGACAGCAACACACACAGACACACGTATACACATGTGTGGACTAAACATATAGAGCAGTGTGTGTGTGCATTCATACACATGGGAGCAGAGAAATGAAGCAAAGACACCATTAATCTTTAGAGAAACAAAAAGCAATAAAAGTTGGAAGCAAATACGCAAAGAAACAAAAAAACACACACACAACACACAGCTGATGAAAAAACTACATGCAGTGTGTGTCTGTGTGTGTGTGTGACCGTGTGTGTGTTCTTGCAAAGAAGCAAAGGGAAGGGAGACATTGATCCACCATGCTGGTCTGCAGCTTGCATCGCCTAATCAGCAGCATTCATCTCCTCTATCTCCATCTTTCTCACACACACCTACACACACACACACACCACTAAACTAAGACGTTCAGAGCTCTTTATTACTTTCCATTAGGGCTTGAGGCTAGCTGTAATAAGGCCAGGCTGGGAGAGTTAGTCTTTTTTGGCATGGAGACACACAGCGGACTTGGAATAACACACACACACACACGCACACGCACACGCACACACACGCACACACACACGCACACACACGCACACACACACACACACACACTTTTCATGTTGGCTGTTGATTAATATGAAGCCACAAGGTGAGTGGGGTGTGTAGGTGTGTGTGTGTAAAGTGCAGGATCATCAGACTTTAAGGTTGTGCTTTTGTTTTTCCTCTTGCTTCTTCCACACACAACCTATAGAGACGAACCATGTGATGTTTTTAAATGGATGGCAGCATTAATATGTTGTTCTCAAGCGCCTGGTAAAGTTGGAGCAGCACTTATTGACCACTTATTAAAGATTAATGACGGGACACTAATGCGGCGGTATTAGCTGAGGACTGAGGGGGGTAGCTGGTAGTTGCGGGGGCAGACTGGGAATGACACGATTTGTTTCGGTCGCTTGTTTACCAGAGATAAAGTCGTGGGCTGGGGATTCCAGAACATACGGGTACCCTGACCCTGGAGGACAAATAAACCACATAACAGAACACAGTTAAACACAAACAGTGTCTCCATGTGTGTGTGTGTTCATTTCATGGATACACAGTTCACCCTCTCCACACACACAGACACACACACAAAAAAAGAATAATCTGTCTCTTTATCCATTTTTTTTATATAACATTATTAGTTTGTGAGTGAGCCCTGTGCAAACTCAGCAGCACGACAAATAAATGAGAGGGGGGGGGGGGGTCAGAGAAGGATAAGTGTTGGGAAAGTGGTGATGAGATGAAGAGGGAGGAGGAGGAGGAGAGGGGAGAGAAGGCGATAAGCAGGGAGAAAATAGGACAAAAAGGCAGGAAATATAGAAGCAGAAGAGGAACTGAAAGCCAGGCTGTGGGTGGGTGATGAATTAGCTCCCGACTGATGGGATGATCACATAGAACATACACAAATATTATATGAACAGATGAAAGCTACTTTTAATAATAAGGCAATATTTATTTTTGTAATTCACCATCTAATAAACCACACCCAGGAACAGTGATTGTCCAATCCCAGCTCAACAACCATAACTAGGAACAGCAGGCCTGTTAAAACGATGATTGTCTTCATTGTGCTGGCCTGCTCCAACAAGATGCAGACATTAGCGTGTGCTATCGTATGCTGCAAAGGTTAGCGGCTAACCATCCGCCTTCCAACAGTGGTAACCTAAAGTTATTTCCAAAAGCAAGGTAGGGATGCAATTATGCAATTATTGAATTTTGATCACAATTTTGATTTTGTTGTCAAACGATTTAAAAATCATATAATCGAGTTTAAACGATTTTCCACTTTTCATTACACAATTTCTGAGATACGCGCATGTGCAATACATTCCATTTCACGCGGCCCCGCTGACTAACAGGATAGCCCATACTCCCTCACGCAGCTGAAGAGTGAGGAGGTGTGTCGTTTGGTGTTCAAAAACAGTGAGTGAGATTGAAAGCGAATGAGAAGAATCCGACGAGAAGCAGCAGCACATAATGTGCAAGATTTGCTACAAGGTAATAGCTGCCCCTCTTGGTAACACTACAAACTTATTCAACCATCTCAAACAAAAGCACAAAGCCACTCACAACGAATTAATACAGAAACAAAAAGACAAAGCCAGTGCCACAACCAGCAAGACGTCAATGCAAAATTTAGTCATCGATCACAGACACATTGTTTAATGCGACTCCTTATCCGACAAGTTTGGAGAGGCACAAGACATTAGGCTACGTTTACACATAGCCGGGTATGTTGAGAAACAAATAATTCCCTCCCTCCGTTTTCCAAAATAACATTGTGCACATAGCATCGTTTTCAAAAAAGTTTTTGTTTACATCAACCACCATAAATATGCCATGGAGCGCCATCATAACTACGCCAAGCCTATGGGCGGCTTGCTTCCATGATCATCGTCATAGCAAAAGGTAAACACTCGTCGCACTTTTGGCACATCAGCTGCCTAAAACTCGATTCGTTTTCAGAGGCAAATTCACCGTTTGCGTGTCAAAGATACAAACAAAGGAAAATGTCTCTTTTTCTTAAAAATACCCATGTACGTGTAAACGGGGCCTAACAGCTGCCATTGGATATTTCTTAGCTAAAGATGTGCAACCCATTAATACAGTCGAGGGTGAGGGTTTCAAGAAGATGCTTATTATTATTTTGTAATTGTTGTTTGCCATTGGATATTTCTTAGCTAAAGATGTGCAACCCATTAATACAGTCGAGGGTGAGGGTTTCAAGAAGATGCTTATTATTATTTTGTAATTGTTGTTAAATATAGAGAATTTGCAGAGCAGCTGGATCCATAGTTTATTTTGGATATATTTATGTTTTTCTATGCCTTATTTAATGTTCCCTAAAGTATATTTATTTTTTGGATTTAATGCTTTATACGTTGCAAAACAGCTGTAAAGTGCATATTTGTAGCCAAAGTTTATTTTCAATTTGAATGTTTAGCATAAAGAATCGATAACAAAGTGTTTTTTGAGAGAGAGAGAAATGCTGAATAAATGCATTGTGAAACTCAAAATTAATCATTTGAATAATCGTGATTTCAATATTGACTAAAATAATGTGATATTATTTTTTTTCCATAATCAAGCAGCCCTAAAGCAAGGGGTCTGTTTTTACGTGAAAAACACAAGAGGCAACCTCTGGTGCTGGGAAATGAAGCCAATGTGGAAGTGCCAAAAAGTGTAATTCCTCAAGCAGCCACTTGAGAATGACATGAAGTGAGTCAGTCTCCATAAGTCCCCATGTTCAAATGTCCAACTTCACAGCAGAAATAAACATGTTTACAGCCTGGTACAAAAAACAGTTTTGGTCCCTATAGCTAATTTCCCCGTTCATGACAACTGTACTGGGGTGAATTTATATACAACTGACCTGTTCACATTATATATGGCTTAAAGTTATGCAGAATTAACAGAGTGGCTGCTCTGATTGACAGGTGGGTGGCATTACATATGGCTTCTTAGAACACCCAGTAGTCATTCGGCCCACCTCAGGTCCACCGTCGTCTTTACTGATGTTTATGTTAGCCACAATTAGGAAGAAGCAGTACATCTAACATGGTAGCGGGCAGCGCAGCATACTTTCGGCCTAAAGCGGTGATTCAGAAACCGCCATTCATGCTCTGTCCATTCTTTATACTAGCAGAGCATGTTAAGTTAACATTCACAGCTGCATCCTAAATGCTATTTGGTTTTGGGGAAGTTTACACTACAGAAAATCAGCTGGCGAGTCATCAGCTGGCGAGGACACTACAGCTGCCTTTTATTACAATAAACATTGATGTAGCAATAAAATATTAACTGCATTGTTTAATATAAGTCAGCTAGAGACAAAGTTTTTTACCAACTCATGGAGCTAAAGTTAACTTAATTGGCTAAAGTGCAAGAATTAAGAGCACGACAGGTAGCAACAGTAACTCAAGGGAGAGTGGCTTAGCGAAGCCTGGTCGATTATGTATTTTTATGCCAAAATATTTAAGGCATTCAGCACTCTTTGTATGCTCACAAAACTTTGAACGTTCTAACAAAAAAAACATGATTTGAAACCTAATAAAAATTCAAATGAGAATCAGTTCAGGCTCAGGTTTCAACAGCGTGTTGGTGCAGTATTGATCAGTACATTAAATGTCATCAGTCAAACAGCATCACGTACATCATAGCAGGTGGCAAACACAACTGGACGAAATTCGATTTTCACAATAAAAGTCAAGTGATATCTGCAATTTAAAACACTAATATGATGGAAAGATGAAAAGTTTTCATCTGGAAACAGACTTGCAAGGTATGGAAAGATGTGAGTGTGTGTCTGTTTGAGTGTGTGTGTGTGGATTGGCTCTGGGGTTTGATGATTAGAGAGTAATAACTCAGAACATGGGGCTCATATGGATGAGTAGACACACACACACACACACACACACACACACACACACACACACACACACACACACACACACACACACACACACACACACACACACACACACACACACACACACACACACACACACACACACACACACACACACACACACACACACACACACACACACACACACACACACACACAAAATTATACCCAGTGGAGGGGAGGAGGTGAAAGAGGAGGTGATGGATGGCGGACAGAGAAGAAAGTGAAGAGAGCTGAGTGGTAAGAAAGGGTGGAGAGGTAAAAGAAGAGATGAATGGTCACTGGAGTGGATGAGATAGAGGAGAGGAAACAGGAAAGAAGATTAGGAGGAGATGAGGGGGAAGAGGAAAAAAAGAAAAAAGAAATGAAAGGACGATGAAGAGAAGACATATATGATCAGGGGGTAACAGAAAAGGAGAAAATAAGAGAGGAAAAGGAAAATGAGTAGGAAGAAGGAAGGAGGGACAGAAAGGGAAGGAGGCATAGGAAGAAGGAAACCAGAGAGCAAAAAAAGATCAAGCAAAATCCAAACAGACATAAAAAAAAAGCTGCAAAGTAACCAAGAAAAGTAGGATGGTGAATGCACCATGGCCTCTGGTGTTTAATAACCATTGATTTAAGAGTGAGGGGAGCCGGCTATAAAATCCACATGTTGATACCACAATCCAAACACATAAAAATTAATGACGGCATTAATATAGCTTTGGCCTGCACAGTAACAGCTGCAGTAAACACTGTCAACACCTCATATGGCTTATTGATTCATACATCTGCACTCCAAAACTGTGGCGCCTCTGGACTAATTCACCTAAAACTGCAGTTAATTAGGAAATAAATCTGCTTTTACTGCGTCTATCCACCAAGTCAGTGTTATATGTTAAGTTTGATCCACAAGAGCAAATGATTCAGAGGCATGAATCAATGTTGTTTTCTCTTTATTTTAACTAATTTGTATTCTCGCCATGCTATTAGTAGGAAGTAAAATTTTAATGTATTACTTCCTCTCTTTACTAGTTTATTATATTGCTACAAGAATGACCCACCCTCCTCTGAAACCCTGAGTTCCCCCTGCTCTCCGTCCATTCTTCAACCTTCACCGTCTACTCTACAGTACTGTAGGTGGAGAGAAACTCAACCCCAGTGCAGAATCACTCTTTAAAAGTGCTCCCTGCAGATTCCGAAACTTGATGACTTTGGCAACCCTGCAATCTCTCAGCGACAGTATCAGTGCTGGAATAGTCAGATCGCCGCTTCTCCTTTTGCTGCCAAGGGAAGACAAGCATGTCCAGAGGAGAGGTCATGTGTAACTGTCATCATGGAAACTGAATAATGAACCAAGAGGGGGTATCCATCAGTTAAACTACACCCTGTCTGTGCATACTACCCCTCAGGGATGCCCTTTAGTTAACTTTTGTGAAGGTTTATTGATGCATGGTTTCACCCTGTACGGAAGGAAATCAAAACTAAAGACATTGGAATAAATGCAGAATTTATTCAGTTCCAAGATCTAATATAATGATCTTCTGTCTCTTTGTGTTGAGTTACACTTAGCTGACCACTGTTGGTGTTTCTAAAACCTACTGTTGATGATTTGGAAGTACTGCAATCTGTAACAACAGCTGAGACCAAATTAGCCATTGCATCAAATTAACTGCAGGGTTGTACAGCAACGTGGGGGTGTGCAGGGGGTGTTTATTTGTGCTGAAGGTAACAGCTGTGAAACAATCAGGAAATAACTCATTTTTTTCTCAGGTTCACCAGCTTTCCAAGCATAAGGACACAACTAGGAGAGCATCATAGGACCTCCACCTGGACTGTGCCAGGTTTCCCAATATTTCAGACTGACCGTAGAGTTAGATTGGCCACTGCAGTGTGACGGTGGGTTGGGCCCAATTTGGTCTGAATCAGGAGTTGACTTAGTGAGTTGACTATACAGCTTTTGTCCTTTCCAGTGTTTTTTATCCCTTCTGTCTGAACTACGGCAGAGATTTTTCCAACTAATAAATAAGAAATAGTTACTGAAAAACAGTTGGGTTTTGTTGTAGATGGGAATCCAAAGACAAACTCAAAATTTTAATTATAAGAAAGAAAATATATGACAAAGAAGCAAGGCTTCACATTTGAGAGGCAGAAACCAGTCAATAGTTTCTGCTTGATAAGCGACTTCATTAATCAAAGTGAATTAAAAAAAAAAAGCTGTTGTACAGTAATCCTACTAATTGGATTAGCTGAGTTGTATATAAATTCACCCTCAGTACAGTTGTCATGAATGGGGAAATTAGCTATAGAGACCAAAACTGTTTTTTGTACCAGGCTGTAAACATGTTTATTTCTGCTGTGAAGTTGGACATTTTAACATGGGGACTTATGGAGACTGACTCATTCTGTAGCCAGCTTCAAGTGGCCACGTGAGGAACTGCAGCCACAGGGGCAAAAAACATTAACACTGACGTGAGGACAGGACCTTAAGATTAAATGTTTATTACTAAGTTAAAAAGTTTCAGTTAAAAAAAAAAATAAAAAAATAAAAATAAAAAACTAATAAAAAAATTCTGGCTTTTAAATGAAAGAATTAAACATCACCAAATAAATCACAATCGGTGTCTGTCCTGTGCCTCCTGCCTGAAACCCACACTGATGGGACTCAATGTCTGTGTTTGGCAGTGTTTCTGCTCTGGCTGTAAGTTGGAATGACTCTAATTTAGACATTTGGCACCCTGAGACAGGTGTATGGACATTAAATATGATGTCACCGTCTTAATGCTCCCAGCTAGTGTCGCTACAGGTGCCATCTTGGCTCAACCTGCTGCTCCTGAGATGACAAAATCAATGTAAGCCAACGCGGTGGCTAGTGACCATTCATTCACTCTGCTGACACACACATTGGACAAGCGCCACAACCTCCATGGCAAATGCAATGAACAACAGAAGACCAAGATCACACACACACACACACACACAGTGGCACTGAATCAAATATTGATCAGTGGCCTAAGTCTCCTTGGTTACTTGATATATTAAAGTGAAAGTTCTCTCAGTCTCTCGCATGCACGCACACACACACCATCAACCACACAAACAGCAATTTAACACAATGTGTGTGTGTCTTATTTGTGTTACTTCCTTGACTTGGCTGGCAGCTGAATGTGAATGACGTCTGTACACCCCCACAATGCGTCAGCGTGGTGTCCAAGACACACACACACACACACACACACACACACACACGCGCTCACGTATATATTTAAAAAGCGTGTGTCTGTCTGTGTGTTTTAGTGAGTGCGTGTAAATGGTGGAATAGCGAGTGTTCTTCAATCATTTACCCGGCTAACGTTGCCCATTCACTGATGATTTGGGAAATGCAGTGCATGCTGAAGTGAAGTGTGTCATAAAGCATAATCCAATCATGCTCTGGTCTGCAGTACATTATCTTCATCACAACAATAATTTGAAACTTTTAAGAGCTTCAAGTGGCCACAAGTAGAAGTCCTCAGGAGGTTTTTGCACTTAGATCGTTAGAATGTCAGTGGGTGTTTCTACGTACATGTGTGTGGGTAATTCACATTTAGTGTCTTCATTGTGAAGCACATGTAGAAATCTACGACTTTTCTGGGTTCAGTCCTGGAGTTCAGAGGTCGTGCCTTGTATTTTTTGGGGGTTTGGAAGATTAAACAGGAAGTAGAATGTTGCCATCAAGCAGCAACTTCTGTGTCTGTGATGTTAAACTGAAACAAGAGTTCCCAAAAAGTCAGTCTCCGTAAGTCCCCGTTTATGACAACTGTACTGGGTGTGAATTTCTATAGAACTCATCTGTTCAAATTATATTAAATTTCTGAGTAATTAACAGCGTTGCAGCTGATTGACAGATGGCTTGTTTGAGCTGCCAAGCTTCATTCAGCCCGACTTAACGATCCACGTTCTTGCCAATTTTTAGATTAGCCAGGAAGAGGCAGAGTCAGGACTGACAAGATGGTGACAACCAGAGTTGCCACACTGAGCTTCACGACTCTTTAGAAACCTCTGGGTGACATCACAGAGACTGCGTCCATTATTTTATACCGTCTATGGTGGCCATGGAGTCACGACAAGCATAGACAGTATAGACAGACAGACATCATGGAGATATTAATTCACACGGGACATCACTTGATATCCTTGTAAAGTCTGTGTTGATTAAAACACTACAATACCCAGGGACACTATTTATAGATCCAAAAAGTGAAATACAATCAAACTAAAGGACTTATTTGGGAACTCTGTGCGCTCCACCACACAAAGGTTAATTAAAAATCTAAGTAATCGTTGTTTGCAGTCTTAAAGATTGCTTACTTTAAAACCCAACAGTCACAGAGCAACATTTGCAATTATTTAGTATCTTTTTAGCTTCTTTTTGGTCTCAACCTCTTTGAAAAAGAGATGTATGATAATCCTCTGAGTGTTTGTCTCTATAAGCAACATCTTTCACATAACACAAAGTGATTTGATCTGTATTTAATATAAAACATATTGATTTGTGGATCTTCAACGGCGTTTCTACCTTCAGCGAGGTTCAAAGCCATTATTGCTATATGCCAGTAACAGCACCTTGGGTTGATTTGTGTGTTTATTTCAGTTTATAGAGAACGATGCAACCAGCAGAATAGTTCTGTGGGCGTGTGTGACCACTAAGACCATTGATGAAGAAACAGAAAGGGACACGAGTGAGTCTTTTATCTGTCGGCCTTCACCTCAAACACCCGACAACTCCAACTGACTGCAGAACAACAGCATTAAGACCGCCTGCGAGAGACGAGAAATCGCAGTCTTTCTTCCGTCTTTTTATCCACCTCCTAATCTCTTTATATAATCACTTAATTCCCCCTCAATTTCTGATGCATTCTTGTTTACTGGAGAGGTGGAATTTGGATTTTTATCTTTGAGTGCTGTTGATTTTTCTCTCCAATAAAAAGGTAATTTTTAATTCCTAATGTTTTGCTAATCCTCCCTAAACTGTTGTGACAACATGTCGGAAGGAATTAGAAGGCTGGAAACACACACATGTGCAATCACACACCTGCAGGTGTACTAATATGCACTCGCACACACAGCTGTGCACAAAATACATGAAGCTGCACCCCATGCAGGTCATCAAAGTGGCAACATGGAAAGTGTCATTGGTTAACGAGTAGCAAAGTGTATGTGTGTTTGTGTGTACATGTGTGTCCCGTGACAAATGTGCCCCGGACCTGACATCAGCCTATCAGGTGCTTTTTCTGCTCTGCCATTTCAATCCAGTTTTTATGCCGCTAACAGAAGGAAATGAAAAAAGAGGAGGGGAGAGGAGACAACAGAGGAAAAAAAAGAATCAGAAAAGAAGATAAGAGCATGTGAGCAACTGTTGGTCGCTAGGCGCCTGCCGGTCACCATAGCAACATGCGGAGGCCATGCTGAGCTCCCGCTGACATCACACCTGTTGAAGCAAAATGCTGTGTATGTGTGTGTGTGCGAAAAAGAGTGTGTCTTGGAACCAATTAAATGACATAGCAGTGCAGGTGGACAGAGAAACAGGGGGACAGAGGAGGGGGAGAAAAAAAAGGAAAAGAGACAGCTGTGTATACTTCATCACCTCTTGGACACAGCTGCTTACACTGTGTGTGTGTGTGTGTGTGCGTATATGTCTTCCGGAACGATGGGAGCCCATGACATCAGCAGTAAGACTGTATGACAGCAGCCTGAAGCCTGACTGTTACCACACACACACACACACGCGGTTACACAAGCATGACGCTCCCACCTTCTTTTCCCACAGAAACGGAGACAAAGAACGATTGAGATGGAGGGATAAAAATAGATATTTCATTATCTGGATGTTGCTCCTTGTTTCTCTTTTGTTACGAGACAAAAACATCTTTCGCTTTATTCTTTTTGGACAAAATCAATGGAAAAAAACGTCAAATTCAACGCAGGAAAGAGAAGAAAAGAAAAAAAAGAGCGTCGATGTAAATTTGCTTTGGCAACTTCCATCAGATCACAGTCACATGAGCGGATAAATAAAGCTTGACTGGGATTTCAAGTGGTTACCTTCTACCACTGCACTGTGTGTGTGTGTGTGTTTGTGTATGTGTGTGTGTGTGTGTGTGTGTGTGTGTGTGTGTGTGTGTGTGTGTGTGTGTGTGTGTGTGTGTGTGTGTGCGCGTGCGTGCGGCCAAGTTCGTCTTGTCAGCTAAATATTTTATGTCCCTTCTCATGGCTGAGCTCTTTTAACAGAATTCGTTATGCCGAGCACACACACAATAATGTGATCACACTGCTTGTGTGATCCTTACCTTTTAACCCCGCCTGGTGCGGGGATTCGATTTAAAATGGTCACTCTCAAATAAGATGCCGTATCTTTAAGCCATCAACCTTTAGAGCACGATAACACACGAGGGAAATTCAATTGTTTCACCTGTGATGACCGAACAGAATGCAATTAATGCAGCAGCCGCGTGAGGAAATGATATTAAAAGGTTAACCTCAACCCTGATATTTACATTAAACGTGAAACAGTGAAGACTACTAGGTGGGTTATGGAAGAATATACAAATATTTGTGTGTCAAATTGATGCACCGTGAACAGGAAGGCTGAGGAGATGCTCCCCGACGTCCGGAGATCGATCACACACACACACACACACACACACACACACACACACACACACACACACACACACACACACACACACACACACACACACACACACACACACACACACACACACACACACACACACACACACACACACACACACACACACACACACACGAAGAGAGGACTGCCAGGATCTCTGAGGTCCCTGTCTTACTTCCTACCCGCACACTTCCCTTCGGAGTCCTCCTGAACGTGCTGCTGTGAAAGCTCAATCCTGCAGCCTACTGGCCGGCTCATGCAACAACAAGCTTTCCCATAGGGCCGTACCGGCTGGTTGAACAGCCAACAGTCAGTGAAAACACCGTCTGTTCATCCTTGTGGCACTTGTTTTCCAGTTTATGGTCTCCAAATGAAGGCGACCCCATCCGGTTTTGCAGCATTAAGTTGCCAGCTTCCGCTCTGAGGCCAGAATTTTTTACTCGGTTATGAGCAACCATGTAAGATGTTTAAAACACTGATATACAGAAGTCATTCACTAAAAAATACTGTTGGTTTAAACTGGAGCCAGAGGCCTGAAGAAGTAAGTCCAAAATATGAATCTAGATTAGTGCAGGAGAAATGTGTTCAGTTCTGTGTGTTCTCCTTCCCCATTAATCATCTTATGGCCCCACAGATTCAACTTGTGAGCCTTCTAAAGCATGGCTCACTGGACTAAACTACCTCACTGCAGAATGAGTACTTTTACTTTGATACTTTGAGTACATTTAGCTCATAATACTTTCATAAAAGATCTGAGTACTGCCATTGAAGACAGGTGACCTGACGCAGCGGCTCCCAGCATTTCTACCCAAAGTGCATCATGAAGAGTGGACATTTTTACTACAGACATATTTAGCAGCAGCACCACTCTACAAATAGCAACCGGTCACTGACTCAGTTTGTCTGTTCAAACCACTCTGTTGTGGCTGGGTGAAAGAAGGAACGTTGCAGATGCAAACACAAATAAACTTCTCTTTCAACACGGCCCATCACAGCCGGGAGTCCTGTATGTATAAAAAGCAAAGCTCTTCATATAACTGAGAAAACAACAAAGACTGGAGCACTCAGCTCCCTGTGGCATTTACATTCTTAAGATTCCTCTACAGATCACCTCCAACTGGATTCATCTCCATCCAGTTTTCCTAATCACAACACTGGACTACATGAACTACATGAACTACAACCTGACATGATTTCAGCTCGATCTGATTACTCTATGCTCCATTTACACAGCTGATAATTCGTCAATGAATCATTGGTCTATAAAATGTTTAAAAAAGTGAAGAATGTCCAACCCAGTTTTTGAAAAAAACAAAAAGATGATGCCTTCAAATGTCTCAAAGATATTCAGTTTAATATGATGTAAAACTTAACTCAACATTAACTCTTTTCTATCTAACATGCAGCAAAAAACAGATCAAGCATAATATATCATTAGACTAGAGCAATCACAATCACTAAAGCATTTTGTTCTGAAGACACCTGAACAGCTAATCTTTGGTACAAAGAGCACCAGCTAATAGGTAGAAAACTGCAGGTGAAGCAGCTTCATGAAATGACCTCAAGGATCACCAGACCTCCATGAATGTCTATATTTTAAAATCATGATTCAGAACAAGTCATTCTGATTGTTTGATCTTGAGCAAACGTACAGTTCCATAGAAAAAAGATCCCGTCAGCTTTTCCACAGCGATGGAAAGGGCAAAGGTGCCTCTACTGATGATGCACGACTGAGCTCTGCCTCATAAGGAAATGATAGATGGAAGGTGGAGTATGGCTGTAGAGATGGAACCAGTCAAGCCTTAAAAGTCACCATTTAAAAGCCAGAAATTAAATGTATAATTTCTAAAATGTGGTATACTGGGAGCAGGATTGCAGTTGAGAATACTGTTTTTCCCTGATGTCCTATGACTTATGGTTCTTTAAATTGGCCATACAGTCAGTTTCGTCTTCGTTTTTTTCCCATGTTGCTACATAAGTCATTTTAGATGTATAAGAGCTTTTAAATACACCAACATGCCTATTGTCTCTTGTCATTCGGTCAGTTGTAGTGTCAGTTTACCAAGCACTGCAGAGGGCAATTTAAAGTTTGAATTAGGCACACTGGTAGCACATTTGTACTCAATACTGCACTATGCCTTTGATAAAACGTCCTAGAATGAGAGTGAAACGCAACAATACCAAGAAACTAAATCTGTTCTTTCTGTTGTTTTTCTCTATAACTGCATTTAGCTAGTAACTGATTTATGTTGAATAAAAAATAACCAAGTGGATTTGATCATCAAGTCGGATTCTGGTGTCAACTTAATTCAGACTAAATGTATAGATACTTTATTTTGGCTTAGTATGGCAGTATTTTTCAGCTACTACACTTCAAAACCGTTTCTTTCATCGACAAAATGAGCTACAACTGCAAACGTTTTGTGTCATAAACTCGTCAAAATCACACCAACTGTTAAAAACCATGTTGTCATACTAATATCTGACACGTGTTAAAGCTTGTGACTGAAACATGTCCGTCTGTTACACTGCCGGTCATAATTACAGTTGCTCCCTGATAGTCGAGCCGCTCTGCTGTCATTACATTTTGCCATGAACAATGCCTGAAGCTGCTGAGATCGACTGGCTGTTGGTGGAGCCGTACAGCATACATCAAACATGCACACAAACACACACACACACACACACACACACACACACACACACACACACACACACACACCCTATTAACACACAGTTAAAATGATAACAGTTCCCACTGTGCTGGGCCGTACAGATGATAGGCTGGAGATTCTGCTGCTGGCTGCAACATTTAGCATCATTAAACACGTGAAAAAGGAAGATGTGTGCGTTTGTCTCTGCGACTGTGTGTATACAATATAAATAATACAAGAGTATGAGTGAGCAATAAATAATAAAGAGATTGTGCCGATATAAGCAAGGGGATACTATGTATTTATGTGTGTGTAAGTGAGAGTGAGGGTACCTCCCTGTCTCCCACAGGAGCTGCAGTCATAACCCACAGCAGCAATGAAGAAGAATGTTTGTGTGTGTGTGTGTGTGTGTGTGTGTGTGTGTGTGTGTGTGTGTGTCACTATATATATTTTCAGCCAGTCGCCTTTGTTTTATGCCTTTATGACTCTGCTGTGTGCGTTTGCCTTTTTCAAAGAAAAAAGTGTGTCTGCGCGTGCGTGCGTGCGTGCGTGCGTGCATGTGTGCGTGGCTGCAGTGCAATCCAGATGAAATCTCTCCTGCTGGAAGCTACCTGCTGAGGGACAAAATCAATTCAATTGCTGGAATTTTGGTATCCTGAACCTTACAAAAAAGAGGGGGAGGAGGAGGAGGAGGAGATGGATAGCTGACTCATCAGCCAGCAGTGAAACAACAGCAGAACTCATCACCAAGATGAGAGCAGAGGACACACAGACACTTACAGATCTGCAGGATTTAGGACAGAAAGGGCATCTTTGAGAGATTACTGCTGGCTGCATTGAGAACTTGTAAACAGCAGAGGGCGCTCCATCTACACAGAACAGGCAGCTGCACAGAGAAACATGTTACTGCTCAACGGCACTTCAGCAGTGACTTGACTCACTTTGGTGTTCTCCATTTACTTCTCGATGTTGAATGATCAGATTAGCAAAGATTCACCCAGCATCTTGTGACAGGGACTAACATGACTTGTGTTTTTAGGTCTTGTCTTGTGCTTTAACACGTCTGTGTGGCAGTTTTCAAAACACTTAAGGGTGTCCTTAACATTAATTTGCAAATCTTTCTTATGGTTGCTATATTTGGTATTGGAAATGTCACAAATCGCAACCAAGCAGATTATTTTCACTGCAGAACAGAACACAGAAAAATCCCCCCTGCTAATTCCCCTGCCTTCAGCTTGAGCCTTGTCACAGGATGTCATGAAATGCTTTAAAGCACAGCCTTACAATTTTTCACAACAGGTCAGGTGCCCATATTTATACTGAACAAATGCACTTATAATATTATAGGTTGGGGACAAAAGCCAGATTCCTTATTCTATGTAAAAATACATACTATATTTGAATCTTTTGGTGTTCTCATTTCAGACACGTGAGGATAAAATTATGAAGCTTTCCTTTAAGAAGATGAAACATACGAGAAGAATCAAGTCAGTTTCTCAACATGGGAACCCTTCTCAATTTGCTCAAGTTAAAGGACCTGTGCATAGGGTTTACCTCACCTTCTCCTTCCTAATATGAAGGAGAAACTACGGTGGCCATGATATCTAGAGTCATCGTTTCGTCTGTTCTACCATAGTAACATGGCAGACTCCATGGAAGAGTCCACATAAGGACATAAGGCTCATTTTATGAATGATTCTTATGAATGAAAACATAGTTATGAATATTCCATTTCTGCCATAGTCTGACAGACTGGACATTTGAGGCCTTCATGAATCTGGTTGAATCTAGACTAATCTCCAAACAACCCCTGCATGCTGTAGGCTGCTCTATGACACTGCTGCCACCCACGCCTGAACTGACTTCCTTTTTTCCTTTTAGTTACTGCAGTACATAACGAGACTGTGATTCACTGTGGTATTATACTAGTGAATTTATTTAAACAAGTGTGAATGCACGCCCTGTGGAGAATGGAAAGTTCTGTTCTTCTTCTTAAAAGGTCCAGTGTGTAGGATTTAGTGGCACCTAGTGGTGAAGATGCAGATTGCAATCAAAAGAATACTCCGCCACGCCTCACACTCTCCTTCTAAGCTTGTAAGAAAAACTCTGATATTGATATATTGACAATATAGATCAGTGTTTGGTTTGTCTGTTCTGGGCTACTGTAGAAAAATGGTGGTTCAACATGGCGGACTCTGTGAAAGAGGACCCGCTCTCACTATAGGTATAAAGAGACAACAAAAACATGATTCTTATTTTGTGATTAAACACTGATGGAAACATACTAATACATACTGTATCCCATTGCTGTAAATAAATACTAAATCTTACACGCTGGACCTTTAACGTCTCACTCCTGTCTTTTCCTTGTACTCATGAGATTTTGTCTTTTTATTCCACGTGTTCTTCTTTCTTATTAAAAACCTGGCACCTACATAATCCAACATGCAGCTCCCAGACAGACATTTGGGTGTGCTAGTAGTGGCTAATGTTGAGCTGCAAAGACAAGCAGGCTAGTTATCTTTCATCATTGCAGCACCACACCATCAGATTTTTCTTATTTTCAAATTTCAACCGACACTGACTCAAGTGACTTCGCACAGTTTTCTATGGAGTCAGGTAAATCATAACAACTTCTTCTTTCTTTTTTTTTTTTAAGTAGGCAGTAGAACTCCAAGACTTGTAAACCAGCGTTGGTGAGAAAATTGGTTCTCCTTTAAAAGAGAAAAGGGAACTGAGACTATAAAACCCAAGATGCATTCTGTTTCAATTTGCTCTATTCTATTAATAAAACAGGGAAAATAGAAGAGGTGTGACAGAGAGACAAAAAGACGCACTAAAAAACAAAAAAGAGACAAAGAGATCAGTGCGGTGGTGTAGGTGTCTTTTGTCAAGTCCAAACAGGTCACCAAGTCAGACAGTGTTAATCTTCCACATGCATCACAATGACATTCCTTACTTGGAGTTTGATCCTGTTATCTGTCCAATACACAATCTTATGTAACTGCATAAAATCACACACACACACACACACACACACACACACACACACACACACGATTGTTCCACGCTGCAGCATTTTTTGTCTTTGCCCCACTGCTCAACATGATCAATGCTCTCCCAAAGGAACAAGCAGCAAGGCAAGAAGTCCATTTTAGACCAGCAAAGTGCCTTTGGTATTACATTTCCAACACAAAGGTAATGTTCAAACGGTGTTCCTCCCTTGGGGCAGTGATGCTTCAGATGGTTTGTGCTGATATATGGTGCGTATACTGTCGAAGGAGAAACTGTTGCTATTGCTTTTAATGGGGCTGATATAATGTGCTGTCTAATCCTAAATACAAGCAGTGTAGCTGTGATGTAAATTTACTGAATGACTTTTCCAAACTGCAGTCAACACCAATGATTTCCATTCAGAAACAGACTAAAAACAAACATCAGTATTCCTGTAAATCTGACATTTCCAGACTTTCTTCCAGACATAAACTCACCACCTTTTCATATCTGGAATTTCTGTTTTAAAATTCCCTACAGCACTATTATATTTCATACTGGACTAATTTTGCCTTTAAGTCCCATTACCCCTTGGATCGAGCTGTTAGAAGTGCTCCAGGGCACTTCAGTCCAATCAGTGCTCAGACTACAGTAAAATGTGATGTTCATGAGAAAAGGTTCAGTGAAAACACCGTTCATGACCTTTTTAGTAGCGCAGTGCTTTGGAAATACTGCAGACAAGTCAGGTGTATCATATATATGAGAAGATATAAAGAAAACTGGGGGTAAAAACTGTATGTATGCTGATTTTATTTCAAGGGAATGAAGACAGTCTTAAATTTAAATGGCAGAAAAGGCTTGTTAATACATTTTCTTTCAAATTGAGGCTAGGATCAGCACCTCCACATGTGTCACTGACGCATGAAGTGGCATGGTGAGTACAATAGTGCTCTCGTGCTAAGAATTGAGGAAGTGTGTGAGTGCTCCTTATATAGCACATAACAAGAAAGCTTTAGGAATAAAGGGATTGGGATTTTGATTAGGCAGTGAACATATTAACCAATACCACAAAAATGTGAAGCTTTTCAGACCTTCTTACCTTCTTTTTATGCCCCGTATAGAACTATGAAGAGTTCACATAGGAAAAGATAATTTACAAAACGTTTTTTGGAAGCTAAAATAGGCTCCCCAGGTCTGAAAAATGTTTAATTATATCTGCCTTCTGTTGTTGGTTTGCATCAATATTCATTCAATCCTGAGAAATCCCATCTTTTAGTTCCCAAACCTTGTAGACAACAGATATGCTTGTTATCAGTCTTAGCGTTGACCCTGTGGTATGAAACTTACTGCGACACTTGGCACAGCGTCCCTTGTCGTACTCCAGCAGGTCCAGGGTCCGGCTTCGATCGCTGACCGATCGCCTCTGCCCACTCTCTCTCAGCCGAGCTGCCTCCTCTTTGGCGTACACCCCGAGCTCCTGGGTGTAGCGACCATACATCTGGAAACCGATAAAGTAAGAGCATTAGTCAAAGTATTCAATACCAAAGAAACTTTTGAACAATCATATTAATGGTTCTGCATCAGAAGCGGGGGGGTTGGGGGGGGGTAGAGACTGCTGTGGTGGAGGGAGAGAAACTAATGAAGATGATACAGTGCAATTCTGTTGACTAGCTGTATTTACTTTTGTTCAACCTTGTCATGACCTGGAAGACCTCTGGACCATTAGGCCCTTCACTGTCTAAAAAATGGTCAGAGGTCAGCGGTGGAAGAATAGTGAAGAGCACCAAGGGTGGTGATGCATCTGATTTGTCTTTTTGACTGTAAGGAAACACACACACACACACACACACACACACACACACACACACACACACACACACACACACACACACACTGTAATGAAGCCAATAACTTCTCACTGGCTCCAAACTGGTCAAGCCTCAACCTTAACTATGACCCCATTAAAACAACCCACCCACACAAAACACACTCATCCCGAAACAACACGCATACTCTTGAACACACACAAATACACACATACAAAAAAAAAAAAAAAAAAAAAAAAAGGCGTCAAGTCAGCAGTACAAGAGACAGGAAGCGCCAAGTTTTGTACACCGCCCAGACACCAGCTCCCCCTCACTGCCCCATAATGCCTCTGGGTGGTGCACAGGAACAAGGGCACTAATGACTTCCTCTCGGACACCCGTCACAACAGAGCAAGATATCTAAGCCCGCATCAACAGGTCAATCGCGGTCATCACGGCTGATATCAGCAGCATGTGAGTTGCTGATGGTCAAAAGTTGGACATTAACAATAATAACAATCAAACATGACATTTTCCACACGCACAGGAAGCCTAAGAATCTGTTTCGGTACAGATTGCTTAGCACAGAGAAGACAAAGTCAAACCGATCAGATCGTCGCCCTACAGGAAGCCCATTACTGTAGCTTCTTTATCAACAAGTTCAGATTGTCTACAGACACATTTATTTTCCTCATAGGTATAGATGAACATAATCTATGCCAGAATATGTCAGCCATTCTGCAAACCTTCATGGATTACAGGCATTACTTTTCAAAGTCCAAATCCTGTGGTGCACAGTGAAGAGACACAGTACTGTAGCCTCGTTCCTAAATGTGTAGCGCTAGACTATCCAACCATGCTCGTAAGAGTGTGTCAGACTACATTTACTGAACAGAACCAACACTGGAACAAATCTGCACTTTTTTCAAATGGAACACAGTATGTCAGGCAACCTTTGAGCTGTAAGGCTCTAGTATAATCTTTCTCAGTTCACTTCTTTGCTTTGTTGGTGCTGTTATTAATATTGTCTTGGTTGGTGGTGTATCAGTGTTCTTGGTAGTGTGACCTAAATAATAAGTGTTATAATAATTGTGTGTGATCTAGATTTCCATTGATAAATGAAAAGGAGATAGATTTGACTTTTTATTTAATTTGTGAATACAAAACTTTTTTCCTGCACACCTGGATCATCTTTCTTGGGCGCACACCTGCAGTGCTGGAGCCTGGAGCTAACTGCACACCTTATGGCCTTAAAAGCAATGCCAAGTGAGAAGGTGACAGATAAATAAATTATACTTGCAAAATTACTTTGCAAAAACAACACACGGACACCAAAAAAAACAACCCAAGACCTTTGAGTCTTGGAAAGTTTAACCTGGTGTTGGCACTCGAGGAAAAATCTCAAAGTTCACAAAGAGCACTGATGTGTGCACCAAACATGCACGGTAACCCATCCGACAGTTGTCAAAACATGTTACAAGCTAAACATGGATTCATATTTGGACTTACTATTGCCACATGAAAAAACTGTGTAGTACTTTCTCTCTACTCTCAGAACACATCAAATGACAACCAATGTCTAATTAAATCTTTAAGGATTTATAAAATGTGTTGTTCTTAATTTTATGCACTAAGGCAAAATCTATTTCCTATGCAAACAAAAGCTTGATAATAGCAGAATAATTACACTAAACCAACTAACTCACTAAAGTATGACTGAAACTAGACTAAAAAGTGTTTTTGACAAATAAGGATGAAGGATGACTAAATATAACACTGCATATCTCATTTGGACTTCTGATTTCAGAACTAAGGTAAAGTCTAAAAATAGCTGACGCACAGCAGGTTAAGAACAATAGGACTCAACCTCAGCCTTTCCTTCACCCTTTGGATAGGGGGCATGGAAATATTCAAATACAGCACATAATATTTGTCAAATAACAAAGTTCACAATGTGCATAAACAACACATAGTGGTATGACCTTGAAAAAATGCATAGTCATTGCATATAACAATAATGGTACTTCCTGTTTCACTTTGAGCCTGGCTGTGTTTACACAGCAAAGAAAAAAGGTACATCATCACGATCTCTGGTTTGTCCTGCAAACCTCATGAATCTGGACATTTGATTAATAAAAGAGGCAGGCAGGTCTAGATTTTTTAGAATATGCCCTGCTGAAAGAAAGTGTTTAGATATCACACACACACACAATGCTGAGCTGTGAATGATGACAGAGATGCACTTGGCATCTTGTAAACACCGTCTGCCATGCACACAAACAGAAGGCCTGCTGGCTATTTTTAGACACACACACACACACACACACACACACACACACACACACACACACACACACACACACACACACACACACACACACACACACACACACACACACACACACACACACACACACACACACACACACACACACACACACACACACACACACACACACACACACACACACAGGTTTGTGTGAACTATAAAGCTCACTAGTTGACTAGTTACTGTTTCACTGAGGTCAACGATCATAGCAGGTTGTTGGATTTCAATTGAAGGAACTGTCAGTCCAAACAACGAGATCAAGGATGTTTATCTACATAAAAGGCAGGTACCGATTTACAGGAAGGATGGGTTCAAGTCAACCTGTCAGAATCCATGTTCAACAGGGCCTCATCAAAGCTTTGCTGAGAAAAGGTCGACTACTGACTGTTTCCAAAGACTGCAGCCCTGTGTTGTGTAAGTCCTGTCCATATCAAGCATGCCTGGTATTTGTAATGCTTTGCCGATTGAGTCACTAGGGTCAATAAAATTTCATCCCTCTGTTATTGGTATCAGCACTAGTGTTGACTTTATTAAATGGATCAGGCATTGGCCAGGCATGACTGATCTACAATAAACAAGGTTTCTCAATGTCATTACAAAACAGTCTAGAACGATATATATAAAAATTGCACAAGCCTGGAAAACAATCACTGCATGAATGGCTCTACTTAAGGGTTAGTATGCTCCAAAGAAAGGGCTTGTTGCATGGTCGAAATCCCCAAATTCAGGGGTACCCAAACAATCTAGACTAACAACCCACATTATGCAGCTGCTGGCGAAGTTCGTGAAGGTGTAGAGGCAGGGTTTAAATTTCTGCCTCAAGCCCTTATTTACTCGTCACACTAACTACTAAACTGCTTCTGTCACTTTATGTCTATATAATTGAGTGCCACCATGAATACCTAAAAGGAGAGACTGTAAAATTGTGCACCATTATCCCAATTTATACAAATCATTCTCCAGCCATTCTGCTCTCGATGACAGCAGAATTGTCACCTCGTCTTCCAATGTGCCCATTCACAACAAATATAAACACTTTTACTTTCAGACATGGTCGGACACCACTTTGGACCTTGTTCGTCTGAAGCTTACCAAGGCCATTAGAGTTAGTCTTGTGTTACCTTACAAGAACACTTCTGATCAGTTAAATCAGAAAAGGGAGAACAAAACTGGAAAATTATAACAGGGTGTGTCAATGCCTAAGCCAGATAAGTGACCATCTGCCTTTCATAAGCTGGCCATGAGAAGGCTTCCTGAGGCCAACCACTGAATTTGAAATTCATTGCTATAACTGTGCATAATTTGAGCACTTCAGGTAATCTTGGGCCATAAAGAAGTGTGCTTTTGTTGATTGCAAACAGTGTACGTCCAACATTTGTTATGCATGTTCATTAATGCAAACTGTATTGTACCAAACCACCTGTACTGTATGTACAAAGATGACCATTTGACCTGAGGGAAGCGCTGCTCAGTGGCAAGCACCTGAGACTTAAACTGCCTAACTCAGGCTTATCGAAGGATCTGTGCTTGAAATAGGTAGCTTTACTGAACCAAGGAAGAGATGATAGACTTTTCAGGGTATGTCCAATATCAGTCAGGGAGTTATGAGTTGGTGCAAAGCTCTGAACTGAGAGCCGAAAAATCAGGATTGGCCATTCCTTAGCAGATGTGATATTATTTAGATATTATTGATTATCAAGTCTGATTCCTATTGGATCCAGTTTCCTATTTATTGATTAATTAGATAAGAACTGAAACAAATATATATAAAAAAACATATTTTGTAAGCAAAACCCTCTTTTATCCCCTCTCTCTTGCTATGCTCAAATTGACTGCATGGCTTGTACTTGTGTTGAACACGCTATTATTAGATGATTCTTGGCCAGTGGCCTTGAACAAAACAAGTACAACTAAGGACTTCTGTGATGATTCTGCAAGAAATCATTAATGCATTTTGTTTATACTTTTGAGCACCAGCCCAACACACCATGCACTATGCTGGCACCAGTGACCCCAACCCAAAGTAGGACCAAACATCACTTTTAGATTAGCAGGGTCAAAGAGCTTTGAAAAAATTGAAAGATGATGATTGATGAATCTCTGATCTTAAAAATGCGGAGCTGGTTCCAATTTAAACCCATATCCCAATACCAAACCATTTTCAGTAGGAAGAATTAATTGACTGACAAGCCTCAAAATACCTCTCCGGATACATGTAAAAGTCCAAAATGGGAACAGGGAAGGAATGAAGACAAACAGTGGGAAACGGAGGAAAAATCAAGAAGGGAAACATTTGGGGAACGATTTGGGGTTTCTGACATCAAATGCCAACCGCTGTTCTACCCAAGATGCTATTCTGCATGGCATTCTCAGCCACATTCATGATCGCCAACCCTAAGTTTTAATTAAGTAAGGAGACTTCAAACGCAACGAAAACCCAAAAGACCCGAAAACAAGAGGGCAGAAATAGGCCTTCTTAGATGCACCCCCTTGAAACTTGCATCTGACTAGAGGAAGAAAACAAACAGACCCATCCAGAACAAAGACATTACTGGTTGAAAGCCTATCATTATGTTGAACATAGTCAGAAACGGGTGCTCGGCTGAGCCTGCCTGCCTGGGTTAATTGATCCCAGATGAACGGGTTGTCCTGGACTCATTGTCCTGGCTGCTGGGACAAGGGAGAGGGCAAGGGTGACGAACAACTCTAGCATCAATTTGAAGGTTATTCCTCACTGAAAGAACCAAGAGAAACCATGAAGCAAAAATGCTACTAGTGCCAAAGCCATGGGACATTTCCAACCAAGAATTCCACTTTAAACATTTAACGAGGAAGAAACAACACGGTTCAAAGACTAACTGACAAACCTGCAATTTAAAAAAAGGGACATTTTCGCCGAAGCGTGTCAAGGGTCAAGTGACCTTGTTTATTGATACTCTAAATAGATGAGATAACAGGTGAGATACAGGTGGAAGATAAGTCCCAGCTCTGTCCTTGACATGTTTATTCATGGAATAGAGTCCAGAAATTTTACAAAGGGTGAAACTGGGAATAAAAATAAACACTTGTTGAAGGTTGAATTGGACAGGGTAGAATAATCAAATTCCACTTAATCCATTTTGAAGTTTTGATAGATAAACCTATAGATGACATAAGAGGTAATGGTGAGGATAAATTTTGCAAGAATGTGAAATTTTCAGCAACACACCATATTTACTAACATGACTTATAAATGTTTTACAAACTCATGATGCCACAGAATTTCATCAACATATAGAGGAACATAAAATCCTACAGTACATACAACAGAACTGAGGTCCTTTTAGACACATCAGTTTTGCAGGTGTTCTCGGGCCGTTTATCACCCTGAGCTTGGTACAAGGACAAAAGCAGCAAGGCCAATAAGTAAAAGGAAATCACGTTTTCTTGATAAGAAAAGCCCAGAGAGCAAGTAAGAAAAAAGAAGACATGAACCAATCAAGGAGCTCAGCTGGAGCCGCACCTTCACCTGGTTTAGCCACTCAGAATGGTTAATGAGTGAACCAGCCCAGCTGGAGTTGAATCAGCCCAGCATGGTTACAATAGAAACACAGACACTCTGACACTCAGTGTGATTTTCCATCTAACTCATCTGTTCATAAAGCATGCATACATGAATAATTAAGAGCTCTCTGATTGACAAGTGGGTATTGTTACAGGTGGCTTGTTTAAGCAACCAGGCGTCATTCAGCCCACCTCAGCTTCACCCACGCTCTACGTCTTTGCCCATTTTTAGATTAGCCGGAAAGCAGCGGAGGCAAGATTGTCAAGATGGCGGCAGCCAGAGCCCCCAAACACTGAGCTCCACAACAACTCTTCAGAAATCTGTGGGTGTCGTCACAGATACTACTACTCAATGTCTTGCACAGTCTGTGGTTGATACAGGCAATTCGGTCACTGCACTAAAAACACTTAGTGGTCACACCAGCAGTTAACACAGCATTAAGTGTGTTAGAGTTGCCAATGTTTCGGCAGGTATTGAAATCTAAATAAAAGGTAGTTAGCCAACTTTCTAGTGTAATACAAACTTAACTCTGTTCCTCCTAATTGTAAAATATTAAAAGTATATTAAAAATAGTTTTAAATGCAACCAGCGCAAAGCGGACATGCAACCAGCGCAATGTGGACATGTCCGTCAGCCGTTGCCCTCAATCTTAGAGAAACATGTTCAATAATGTTTATTCTGTTTTGTAGAGTAGAAAGATGCACACAATAGCTGCTATGCCATTGTGATTTAGAATGACTTACACAAACTTAAGCTAAACTGTCAAATAACAGTAGTGATGAAACTCACATACTTCGGTCAGAGATAGAAGAAACAACTGTAGGGTAAAGTAGTACAAAGGTTGGTGAAGTCACTTTTTTTGCACAAAGGTAATGTGGGGCCACTGGAAAAAGAAAAGAACTGTGTGCGTGTGTGTCTGCATGTGTGCGTGTGTGCTGTGGTTCAATGCCAACAACACACAAGTCAGGCGTAGCCATAGTGAGAACCCCAAATGAGGGAACAAGTAGCTGATATATATAAGAGGAGGACTAGAGCCCTTATATTTCACGCACACAGTTGACATGAATGCACACACACACGCAGCTGGCTACAGTCCAAAGGGCCAACCCCAAATGACCAGGAGCCCCACAGGTTTGAGCTCAGCATGCCACTACTCACTTTAGCTAATGAGCTCCCTGGCAGGGTGTGTGTGTGTGTGTGTGTGTGTGTGTGTGTGTGTGTGTGTGTGTGTGTGTGTGTGTGTGTGTGTGTGGAGAAAATGGAAAAAGAACATTGATTTTGATCACTCATGGATTCAGAGTGGTGCAGTGAAAAGAGACAAAGGCAGATAAGATGGAGCTCTCTCTTGGCCATCAACCTTCCTTTTAAAAACATTCATTCATACAATAACAGGTAGAGGAGGGAGTTCAGCACACACACCTTTTCCTGCTGTTTTTTATGTGTGTGAGGGCAAGTGTGTCAGCAGCACGCTTGTGTGGGAAGGAAGGAAGAGGAGAATTTGAAAGAATCATTGTGCAATTAATCTAGAGGAGGGACTGAAGGAAGAAAGGGTGAAGAGTGAGACTGTGTGGGACAGAGGAAGGAATTCGATGGTGTAAATACTTTTTCACCCAACCGACCATAAAATAGTGGGAGAAGGCGCTGCATCCTCAGAGGTTTTTTAGGTTCACAGAATGTTATTGAACACAGCAGCACCTTTGTTTTACGGTGAAAACTGGAGTTTCCAGTTTGAATGTGGCATATTTTGAGGGGGATCTCACTGGTTCAACACTTCTTAAACTGTAGCGGCAACAGTGACTGCAATGTCACCCTCTGCTACAGCCTCACTTTCAAACTGTGTCAACAAAAGTAGAAACAAAAAGAAAGTTTAAGACTTAAGTAAAACTAAAAGTAACTGCTCATTGGTTCTTGGGAACTAACCATTCACACACTGATGGTGAGCCTTGGGAGCAATTTAAGCCTGACATGACATGCACTCTGGAGGAGCCGGGGATGGAAGCATCGATCTTTTGATTAGTGGGCGAGCCTCTGTGCCACAGACTTGACCTTAAGAACTTGCAATCGACAATTTTCAAGTTTGACAAAAGTATCGAAATCAAGCAGCGATATCATCTTAGACAGTATTCTTTTTTTGTCAAAACCTGGTGCCTACATTGCCCACAATGCAACTCAATCAGTAACAGTTTGGTCACTGATTTAAGTGTGTTATGCAAGTAGCAACAACTTCAATATTTTGGAACCCGTCAGTTATTATCTGACAACAATTTATTCTGTGAGGGTAACAGCCAATGTTTCAGGGCTTCAGAGGATATTCAAGACTTCCACTGCAGTCTGTTTAGTAACTTTATACACAAGAACGATGAGGAAGACACATTTTAACGTTATCGTTTCTCATAGCACCCTGAAGATTCATTAACACGCTTGGCGTGTTAATCGATGGAGTTAACCTTTAAAGGTTATTCTTACACATCACTGTAAGCAGCAGTCACTTGATAAATGTGTCAGTTTTCACACTCACCCCACAACTTTGTTACTCTTAGATTTGCTCTCGGGAACATTTTTATGTGTAATTCAGTCAAAGTTTGTCCCAAATTTACCCCCCAAAAACAGCAGGTTGTAAAATCGATTCAAAAAGACTGTCCTGACAGGAGAAAGGCTGAGGGAGTGAGATGTGGAAGGATGTACAGTAAATAATGCTTTCCCAATCCTCCTGTGGGGCAACCCGGGGGGCTAATAGGGAGTCTTGTGTGCTTGTGCCAGGCTGCCATGCCAACCCACTCTGGGCCTCTCTTACACTGACCCAGAGCCGGACAAACAGATGGATGAAAAGAAGGTAGGATGGATGGACGGATGGCAGAAAAATAAGAGGCAGGAAAAACGGCAGGAGGTGTTGAAAAGCGAGGGGGCAGTGACGGACAGATTGCAAAGAAAGGTAAAGAAAGGGGGAAAAAGGGGGGAAAGAGGATGTGTTAATTTGTGTGTAGGAGAGGGCGTTAGGAAGTTTGGCACTATATACAGAATCCATCCAACAATGTGAGCTGAATTTAGATTTTAACTGTGCATTTGGGAAGAGGGAGGAGGGAAAAAGATGGAGGGAGTAGAGAGGAAGAACGAAAGAGTGCAGCTGTGAACGTTGGAGGCTGGTGATTAATGATGGAGCATTCACACCTGTCTAATGGTAGCGCTATAGGGGGGGAGCAAAGAAACGCAGTAAATTACAGTGTACACACACAGACACACACACACACAGTATAGAGTGCAAACACCTCTCCTAAATAGCTTCCCATTTCAAAATCTCCAAATTGTGCCATATATATATATATATATATAAATTGTGTACCAGAGTTCCAGTTAAATTAATAAGATTATTCAGTCCAATAAGCTACAGTCGCTCAGGGGGCAAATTAAGCACGCTAACACACTCCAATTTCGTCCTCTCATCTCTCTCCTCTCTGTATCAGCTGTGTGGAGACAGAGCAGCACTGATGCCATACTACAGTCTCTCTCTCTCTGTCTCTGTCTCTCTCTCTCTCTCTTTCTCTATCTCTGTTTCTGCCTCATTCTCTCGCTCCAGTAATCAGTTCCAATGGCAGGCTGGCAGCTGCACATTGGTATTAGTGCCACGTCTTGACCACCGCCGCAAGAAAAGCCACTGCCCCTACAAAGCACTCTGATATTCACCTGTGGACCGCGTGCGCGCGTGCGTGTGCGCGTGCGTGCGTGTGTGTGTGAATGAGAGACAGAGAAAGCAGCAGGTGCAGTCTCCTGTTGCCTCATTAAGAAAACCCATATTTACTTGGGCACATTCAGCTCGGCTGGCAAAGGGCACTCCTGCTCTTTCCAAATACCTCACTTCCATCCCTCTTTGTCCTTCCTTCCAAGGTTTAAAGCCACATGCAGTTTTGAAGGCCGACGCTGATATTGATTTGTTTCTTTTAAAACTACCTTTAAGGCAGCAATACTGTATGACTTTAAAGCTGCCATCATCAACATTTTGAATAGAGATTGTTGCTCGTATAAACTCACAGATAATTATAACCTGGCTACCCACTAAATTTTGGCGTCTTTTAGCTCGTTGTTTTGGTTTTCAGATCGGGGCAACTTTACTGTTTTGAATAACTCTGACTGCTTTTGTCAGCGATGTTTCCAGAGGCAACAGGCAGCTATAAAAAGCTTAACACCAAACAGACAGACGGAGTTAGCCATTAGCTGGTGAACATGAATATTGGACTTCATTAGGTGGACACAAACACAAACTTCAAATGCTAATGTTGCTTTTCGCATGCTAGACTAAGTAACCGTTTGCTAACACTCGTTTACAGCTTGCTTTCGCTGCCCCAAGTGGCCAAAATGAGTTAATGCAGGTTTAAAGAGTGATGGTTCATATAAAAACCTGTTTACCTGCTCTGTATAAATGAATAATAAAGTCACATTAATGTTTTTACCCATGTCTGGTTTGTAGGTTAGAGGTTTTCCTGTACAGCATACACCTGTTCTGAAAGTGACCCTAGTTACACCTGATCCAAAATAGGCCCAATGATTTAAAGACCAGATCCAACATGTCGTCAACCTGAACAAACCATCGACAATAATGCCACCAAGTGACGAGCAGCCACTTTTGAAAACAGCAACAAAAGTTCGTAATTTTTCCTTAAACACGACAGTTTCCATCTCACCTTGAAGGTCCAGTGCATAGGAGTTAGTGGCATCTAGTGGTGTACATGCTGATTGCAACACACTCGCTTCACCATCTCCTTCCTAGCATGAAGGAGAAACTAGGGCGACCAAGAAACAAGCTCCATTTTTGATTTTATTTCATGCTCAGTTAGTCTGTTGTAGGCTGCTGCAGAATCATGGCAGGTAAACACAGTGGACCCCGAGGAAGAGGAATGGGAGCATCTGGAGGTATATATTACATTTCTGCCATACTGACACACTGCACCCTTAAAAAGCATATTTTTCTCAGTGTTAGGACATCGGAGCTTCAGAGTAAAATGCTACATTAAAAGTCTTATGAGTTTGTTTAAGGTGATTTAGCAGCTTCTTAAAGCCGAGTGAGAAGACCTTCACAGAATATTTTTTTTAGACGACTAAGAAAAAAACATTTCACACCACACTGGGATCTCTGGTCAAATATCCAAAATGAAAATAACAACGAAAGCATATTGTTTTTCATTTATTGTATTTCAAAGCCATAATTCTTTTCCTCACAGTACGTTTCCTCTCCTCCACTCCATCCTTATCTTTAACATCAGTCCCACACTGAACATGCAGCGTCAGGGTGAGGACACTGCAGCGGGGCAGAGAAGGAGTCACGTCAGTAGAGAAGCAGTTCTCGTGGACAGATTCCCATTAGGGGAATTGTTCAGGTGACATGGCTGACAGCGCTGTACTGTGACTCAAACCACACTGAGCTCAACATAGCACACATTCAAAGACACACAGAGTAAAAATAAATAGGAGAGAAAATCATCCCCTTATGCATCGAGTTTAGATCAGTTTGTGGGATTCAAAACATCCTAAAGTGGGTCTGAAAAATGAGCAATGTGCAGGTCATCTATCACAATCCACCTCCATCACTCCAGCTGAGGTGTCAACAGGGAAAATCATGTCAGTCAGTGGGGATCACACTCCATTTGATGCTGTCAGAGCTCATGGTTCACAGCCCTTAAAATAGAAAATAAGACTTATACAGCAGATATAAATTCAGATTTGTGTGACGAAAAGGCCACACATGCCAAAATGCATCCCATCAGAACGTGATCGTAAATTGTCTCGATGGATTTGTTCACTTAAGTGACTATAACAGTGCAGCCCCCTGAGCCAAAGCCGGATAAATATCCAGATAGAAACGAAAATCCCCCTGTTCGCCAATAAAGTCTGGTATGATGTCAGTCTTCCAGGGAACCCAGTAGAGCCGCGGCTCGTTCTCATCGAGAGGAGTCAGTTGAGGTGGTTTGGGCACGTCCAACTCAGAGCAGGGCAGACCCAGAACGCGCTGGAGGGACTATATAGGCCATCTAGCCTGGGGTTGCCTCAGTATCCCCTAGAAGGAGCTGGAATGTGTTGCTGGGGAGAAGGACGTTTAGAGTGCCCTGCTGCCACGGCGACTCAACCCCAGATAAGTAAAAGAAAATGGATGGATGGATGGATGCTTCTAAAATTTGTCAGGAAGTAGTGAAGAATGCCATTACACATCAGAGTTTCCTGGGGCCCTAACTGATATCATCATCGAGGGTCCAAAACCCAAAAGGTATTCAAGTCAGAATCATACTGAAGAGACAAAACTAGACTATCCACTTCTTTGCAAAGCTGGAACTAACACAGGCATGTACTTAAAAAGTAACTAACACCAGATCATAGTCAAACCATTTTCAGCCTGACTCATAACAATCAGGACCAAAAGTGGAAAATGGTGCGTAAAGTACAAGACAAAATAACCACAACGATGAGCCATTCATAGGAAGACAGAAAAACTAAATGACGCATGTCAAAAGTGTTGTGGGTACTTCACCTAATTAAACCAACGGGCCTCCTTCACCAGGGTTAATGTGACTATGTGGATCACTACTACTGTCACAAAACATAACAAAATAATAAAATACAATAAATGTAGGGTTTTAAACTTCAGTCTCGTCCAAAAGTCTGAGAGCATCTGTCAAGATTTTGCATTTGTTTGGTTTGTAATCCTAGTTTTTCAGAATATGTTATACAGTACTCCTTTGGCTTTACTGACAGAATACTATGGAAGAATTATCCTATCTTCATTCAAGAGCGCACATTTTCAGTTTGAGAGCATAATTTCTCGTGCTCACATTTATTGTCCCCATGCTCACATTTTATGCTCACACTCAAATCTAATGTGCTCGCGCTCAAAACATGTCTGCGCGCTCAGATTTTTTCTGCTCGCGTTCAACAAGAGATGGTGGGTGAATAGGCTACGCTACGTGATTAAAAAGGTATAATATAAAATACTATGATGAGAATGACTTGAGGATAACATTGGTAGCCTATTTACGACATACAATGCTCAATGCGTCTATGTATATATATCTATGATTACTTCGGCGACGCCCCCTGACTAGGCATGATTAACCAATATTGATCCATATATAAGGCGGATAATAAAAACGCACTGTCGGCTTGTTGAATGTTACAAAAGAGAATTACACGGATTATATTACGGTAACAGTTATCAGTTGATTTTAATTTAAAATCATAATATGACATGCAGCAAGAGTGCCATGGCCGGGATGCGAACCGGCGTCCCATGGTTCAAAATACAACAGGTGGCGGTGTACTTAACCCCTCAGCCACCACAACTCAGGTATGTTTTCAGGTGTATTTATAGACATCCCGCTGATATAAAATTAGAAACAGTCTACAGTAAATGGAATCATGCGATGTCTAAACGTCGATAACTCTTTTTAGGATTATTTAAGATTAATTATACATAAATAAACTGGCGTCTTAAATAGGTGGCGATTCAAATAGCTGGCTAGTATGGTAAATTGGTGTATTTTTAAGAAAGGCAGTTTTACAAACAGACCATATACCCGCCCCTGCGAAGCGCCCAAAAAGCGTGAAGGAACACACCCAAGATTGGGCCAGACTCTAGCTGTCTCCCTATTGGCTGGTGAAACACACTAATTTAAGCGCAGGGCGGGGCATCCTTCAGTCTGTGCAGACACTTCAACCTGAAAGGACGTGCTGTTTTGTGCGAGAGCAAACTGAAAATGTGCGCTCTTGAATAAAGATAGGATAATTCTTCCATAGAATACACTCTAGCAAAGACTCGACAGGTATGTGTTGAACCTGATGATCACAGGAAGACACAGTACGCCTGGCTTTTCTTAGTCTTTAGTGGCATTGAGGTCAGCGTGACTTCGAAGGAGAGTCCATGACAGTCCGGGACTTTTTGTACAGCGTGTCCAACTCCAGAGCCAACAACAAAACACCCTCAGACCACCATGTTTCACATGATTTGATACACTGTTTCATTCTCTTTCCTGCTACATACACCCTTGTGTTACTGCCATAAATCTCAATCTCGGATCAGTAAATCAGACTTGTCTCCAGTCATCCACTGTGAAATGCATTTCTTAGTCCATTTCTTTAGCCTTATTTCCCCTCCTGAGGTGGCTTAGAAACTGTTACTCGCCCTTGTACTTTTGTTCTTTATTTGGAAAATTTTGTATCTGCGATGAAGATCTGTATGTAAGTTTGATGTATTGATCTTCTGATGGTGTGGTCACCTTTGGTCTGGATAATCGTGGTTTGGATGCAAGTGATCCAGTTTCTGTTGAGTGTTTCAAAGTTCCCTGAACTTCCAACACTTTGGAGCTCTAAAGTCTAGCTGTGAATTGACTCTGATAAAGCCACCCTTTGCTTAGAAATTTGACCTCTGAAACTTTCGCTTACAGTAGTTCTGAATCCACATGTTTTCTGAATATTTCCAGGTTGAGGCGAAAAAAGGGATTTTTAATGTGGTCTCAGACTTTTGGAGTCCGATTCCAAAATGAGATGAAAACATCATAATATACAGATTTATATATTGATACAAGCTGCATGTCAGTAATGCAGCATGGGCAGATACAACATACTGTAGATGTTTCTTTCTCATTTTCAGATGATGGCAAATAAAGTGAGGCAACAGTAACAGAACAGACAACAGAGTCCCAGTGAGACACGGGGTGAGACAGAGGGAGGTGAAGAGGGAGGAAAGACATTTACGCACAATGACTGCCACTGACTCTCTCTCCCACTCTCTCTTCCTTTTTGTCTTTCACACGGGTTCTGTCGAGATATGGGAAGGCACTGGCATGGCACTGCCCTGTACCGGCCTCGAAACACACACACAAACGTTAAGGACACACTGTCCAGCAAACTCATCACGGACATCTGACTGTGAAGACACAGCTGTGACAATAACTGGCCTGAGAAAGTGAGAGGCCGAAGACTGGAAGACAGAAAAAAAACAGAGAAAGAAAGAGACAAAGAACAAGAAGTGAATCTGATAAAAGGGAAGAAAAGATGTGTGGTGTGAACCCTCAGGAGGTGGAGAGAGCATGAGAACACATTATGCATAGAGAGAGAGAGAAAGAGAGAGAGAGAGAGAGAGAGAGAGAGAGAGAGAGAGAGAGAGAGAGAGAGAGAGAGAGAGAGAGAGAGAGAGAGAGAGAGAGAGAGAGAGAGAGAGAGAAATATGAGAGTCATAACATCAACAGAACTCCACAGAGTGTGAGAGAGACAGAAAAAAAACAACAGAGCACGTGAGAAAGTACACACACCCAGGTGAGAGGATGAATAATACAACAAGAAGGTCTCTCTGTTACACGCACACACACACCACACACACACACACACAAACACACAAGGATGAGGCAGTTTACTGCCATGCTGGCCAGTTTTGTGTCAATATCTGTAATGGAATAAAGGCTGAGACAGTATCCAATCAACCAGTGTGTGTGTGTGTGTGTGTGTGTGTGTGTGTGTGTGTGTGTGTGTGTGTGTGTGTGTGTGTGTGACGAACCTGCAGGCATTAGCATACAGCTGCATTGCACACCATCACCACCATCCACCCACTACACCTATAGCTCAAATTATTTTAAGAAGAGCCTCCTCTCTTTGCTTATTAAAGCTGTGTGTTTTCAATATACTCTATAACACACAGAATATTTAAAAATCAGGGCTAAAAATAATGTAAGCCAATAAGGAAGTGTCAAAACCTACAGTTCCTCACATAGCCACTTAAGGCTGGCTCCAGAAGTGAGTCAGTCTCCATAAGTCCCCATGTTCAAATGTCCAACTTTACAGCAGAAATAAACATGTTTACAGCCTGGTACAAAAAAACTGTTTTGGTCTCGTTAGAAATGAACTGTTAGATAATTTCCCCGTTTACGACAACTGTACTGAGGGTACATTTTTATACAACTCACCTGTTCAAATGATATTAAGGCTTAAAGTTATGCAGAATTAACAGAGTGGCTGCTTTGATTAACAGGTGGCAGATTTCAGTTATATTCAAATCATTTGAATTGTCAGAGGCTATGGTCATTTTTCTTTAAAGTAGTTGAATACATTTTGCCTCTATTTGCCATTTGGAGTATATCACATATGTGACTTATAATAATCTAATATTTAATATAGGACGAAAGCAAGAGGATGAGAACATGGGGCAGAAGAAGGAAAAGAGGAACAAGGAGAGGAAGAGAAAAAATTCAGAAAAGAGAAGTAAAGGAAGGAAGAAGACAATGTTGACATTAGCAAGGCTGACTAAAGCAATATTTTGGATAAACAGAAGCTTTTTAACAAACCTCACTGGAAATAATGCACAAAAGAAATGTTATTTAAAACTGAAATGAGGATGGGCGCTGTGCTTTATGACACAGACGGTCTCCAACAACAAGGACAAACCCAGCTCAGTGCTGTTAGCAACACACACAAAAAAAACACACTCGCACAGAGCTGACTTTTAGCCCATTTTAATGGATTAACTTCCTTATCTGCATCACGTGAGGGGAGATTAGTTCAATTATGTTTATACACACACACACACACACACACACACACACACACACAGGACAAAGACAGCATTTAGCAAAACCGTGTTTAAATAAAAGCAATTGGGAAGAAGTGGAGAGAGACAAAGTGTACAGGGAGGAGGGTGCTAAACTGGAAGATCTATTTGGTGTGTGTGTGTGTGTGTGTGTGTGTGTGTGTCCGTTCTGAACAAATCTCAGGGAATAAAACCAGCTTTTGGATGGTTCGCAACATCCACCAAAGTCAGGTACAGCCCAACAGAACCCGTTCTTACAACACAGTCGATGTACATATACTGATGTGTCCTTGTGTGAAAATAATTAGTGGAATGCCCCCCACCCAGCACTAATCTGAAGCACTTGGACAGTTGACAGTGAAAACGCTCCACTCTGGTGCCTCGATAAATCCACTTAGCTGACCCATGTCGTCATTGCGTTCTGAGACTGAGACACTGAGTCTGAGTAAGAAAAGACACACGCATTATGAGAGCATCTTCTCTTTACTGGGAGAGAAAGAGCAGAAAGCTTTGTGGAAAGAAAAACTGTAAACTATAAGAAACAAACACTATAGAACACTGGTTCCACTGGTGGTACACAAGTTTCCTTGAGTGGTTCGCAGAGGAACTATAAAGGAAATGTTATTGTTATTAAATGTATTTGTTCATCAACAAAATAATACAACATTTTGAAAGAAGGAATTATGAATTTTTGATTCTTGAATATGATCATGCTTTGCATTTCCTGTAATAATTTGTGTCATGCTCATGCAGGTAGCGTGCATACATCCATGATTGGTTTTGTGCTAAACTGTGACATGGAGAGAAGAAGTGGACGTTAAATAAGTGGTTAAAAAAACAAAAAAACAACAACTCTGCAATCATAGCTCCTTACAGGAAGAGCAGTGCAGATCAGGAGTATCCCGTTTTCAACCAAAGTAGCTCTGGTTCTGGATCCTGTTCCATCCAGGTATACTGGACAATAAACAATCTTTATATGCAGAATAAAACATGCCTCCTGTGTGTACTGTCTGTAGCTGAATAGGGTCAACTATATTTTAACATGCGTCTTAACAGTGGTTCTTGCTGAATAAGCGGAATAATTTCTGTGGTGGTACGTGGTGTAAAAAGTTTGACAAACACTGTATTGGAGACAGGAGGTCGATGATAAATACAATACAAAAATAAAAATCAGCCAGTGACCGAGCGTCCAATCAATAAAAGACTTGCAGTTAAGATGCAAATAAATCTGATTAATCATTTCTCCAGTAGAAAATCTAAATGCAGTAACCACATATGGTCAACGTTAAATTAAAACCAGAATGTTTCTGTTTTATCACGTACAAACTGTATAGTTTCCGTGAACACGGAGTAGAACTGTTCTTTTTTTTCCTTTTCTGTCACAAACTTCAAAGAGAACTGCTCCTCATCTCATTTACTGATAAACTCGGATGCAATTGGGTTAGTACACACAAAGTATGCTGAGCAGCAGCATTGAGGCATTACAGTATGGCTTTTTCTTTGATTACAGGTGTTTGCTATTGAATTTGGTCGCGTTAAAAAGCCCAAGGCAAAACAGAGTGAGGTAATATTTTTAAAATGGCTTTGTACAGCACTATGTATATTTTTCTAAACTGGTGCAATAACTAACCCGAGGCAGAAACGACACAAAACACACAGCAGCTTAGACCTGATTTACAACAGCAGAGGAATCCCAGCAAAGACAGCAGAGCTGTGCTACCTGTGCTGATCCTGCTATGACAAGTCTCAATATCTGCCATCAGAAATGTTGATTAAGCATTACATTACATTGCATTTAGCAAACGCTATTATCCAAAGCGACTTACAGGGGAGGACATAAGCTGACAAAGGTGTAATGGAGCACAGAGTAGTTTGTTAGTTTTGTTAGTTTTAGGCAGGGAAGCAGTCTCGAAACAGAAAGGTTTTTACAAGTTTTTTTAAAGGTAGAAAGGAATGTTGCAGTTCTTGTAGCCGTTGGTAGGTCAATCCACCATTTGGGGACAACCACAGGGAAGAGTTTAGAGCAGGGGTGGGCAAACTTTTTGACTTGTGGGCCACATTGGGTTCTAAAATTTGACAAAGGGGCCGGGCCGGACACCTGTCACCTGTCGACCAATCAGAGTCAGGAGAATCAATTAGTACCGCCCACATTCACCTTTGACCAACCAATGACGATCCAGAATGAAGTAAACCCAAAGGTGGTATATCGCACCAAGAGGTCTCACTTCACTGTCAAAGCCTCTTTGTCTTTATAACAACCAGGCACTTTGTGACTGATTCAAACTAAAGCAGAGACAGAGCAGGAGACATTAGCAGCGTGCGCTCGCCGAGTTTTCATCGCACAGTGATGGGACACATATCTTATCTAAGATATATTTTTATTTTTGGATGTAGATAAGTTCGGCGGGCCGTATTGCAAAGCCTAACGGGCCTTATACGGCCCGCGGGCCGTAGTTTGCCCATGTCTGGTTTAGAGTGACCTCGCTTTGCGAGAGGCGAGGGTACAACTAGACGGTTTGAATGAGCGGAGCGTAACGCCCTGGTCGGGACGTGAGCCTTTAGTAAGACGTTGAGATAGGCAGGGGCAGATCCTGAGATAAGCAATTATCAATAGATAAATAAACATGATAGGCTGTATTTAACTTGTAACATTAGCATGCTCACATGCTCATTTGCGGACATGCAGAGGTGGTTCTGCGAGTATATTATTCAAAAGTTGACCTGATAATGGTGCTAAAGGAAAAAGTCAGGGGGTCATCAGACTTCATTATCATATAATAAATATTTCACTCAAAGTAAAGTAAACTTAGATCACCGTCATGACCTTACTATTTATCCTCCGCATGAATGTCTGCATTGAATTTCATGGCAATCCATCCGATACTTATTGAGATATTTGTACCAAAGAGGCGGAATGGCTAAACACTCCATGTCCTCTGCAGTGTTGAAGCTCAATATTAAAGACACCGGTGTCAATGAATGATGCACTCTAAAAACTAAATGGTCAACTCCGCCTGAGGAAGAACAAATGTATTAGTCTCACTCTAATGGTAATGTCAACTTTAGGTTGTCAAAAAAAATGATTGTCAAATTCCAAACTGCCAAACCCTAGTCTAGTCACGTCAAGGGTAATGATCAAACTGCCTGAGCCACGGGGTGAACTGAGGGTCAACATCAAATATTTCCAGAAACACAAATGAGTGATCCGTCTTCCAAAACATTTTTGTCTTAGTCAGCGTTTTCCACATTCTATGTCCATTCAGTCAAAGGAGGTGGAATGTGTGACTGTACTGGTCCCAGGTCAGAGTCTGAGGTCACCAACAGTGTGGCCAGAAGAGAGCAGCTGTCTTTTGTCATGGAGGATGGTAGAACAATGACCTGACTGCTTCACTGGTTATGTAACAGAGACAGAGAAGACAATACCATTCACCTCATGTCACCCGACAAATGTGTAGACAGATTTTGATGTAGGCATATCACCGATACGGTGAACTCTGAACCCACTCATACACAATAAAATAATAAATACTCCGTACTATCCATTGTGCACTGGTCCAAGGTGTGCACTGACATAGAAAACATTGGAGTGTGGTGAATGAAGCGGTCTATGCAGATGTTTTACAACACTTACTTACTCTTCCAAGTCAGTATTATTTAAGTTTCACGACATTTATACGTAATGCATTCAGACCGTGCTGTTATAAAAGCGTAGAGTACAAATCAAAATAGAAACAACACTAAGAGTCAATGCGTTTCACCAAAGTTGGATGGTGGCACCACGGAGAAATAAAGTTACGGGGATGGAGACAATTTTGCCTTGCCACTGGTGAGCAGATGCACTCTTCTTTTTTGGTTGAAAACGCTGGCATACAGTAGAGATTCCCCGAGTTGACTTGTGTCTGTAAAGCATTTGAATGCTAAACAAAGTCTCCACGTGCCACTGTCGGAAGGCTATTTCTCTGATAACGATTTGTAAAACATCCCATCAGTGCCAATTAACAGTCCAAAACGATGAATGGGTCAACCTCGACTGTCTATACTCAGCAGAATGTAGAGAGCTGATTTCAGTCTCGCAGGTTGAAGGATCTACAGGAGTTTTCATGTTTTTTGAAGGACAGCGAGTTTGTCCAGTCTAGTTGCTTTTATTGGAACACACACTTTGCAGACAAACAGACTGAGATCCCTGTCAAAATGCCTAAAGCGCATCCACTGATCCAACTGAATAATTCTTGTCCAAAGAACGTCACACACACACACACTAACCCCCTACAGGCTGAGGCTCAGTTCTTAATAAAAAAAAATTCTCTTCATTAGTGGATTTACTGTAGACTCAAGTTATCTTGAGACTGGCGAGTTCCATATGTCAAGCCTGTGTTTCCTTAAGCCTGTGCAGCTGAATCATTAAGCACACATATGATAATGATATCTACATGGTTACATAAGGTAAGTGTGCATACTTGTCCTTGACATGTGCACGTAAAGTAACTGAGGAGCTGAGGAGGCTTTTAAAGACCTTTGTTACTGGAGACTGTACTGAAGACAAGATCCCAGATTCAAGACACAAAAACAAAGTAACCCATCCTTATTATTACTGATTGAAAGATACAAATTAAGAGACAAGAAGTCAATCTGTGCTCAGTACAACAGGAGTGACATTTATGGTCCTGCTAACAATGATGTCATTAAGTAAATTTGTATACAGTCACCCATGGTGAACTTTGTAAAGAAAGTTAATCAGCTGCAAACAAAAGTCCAAAATGGAGAAAGCTAATGCGGCTTATTAGCTGTGCTGCACCATCAACGTTTATTTCATTTCTTTGTACCACCATCAAGTACCACTGGTGGTACATGAGCTTCCTCGAGTAATCTCAGAAATATATATATTTATGTTTGTTTGTCTAAGTCTAAGTGGAGGTGAAATAAATGGTTCAAAAACTCTGGAATCATGACTCCAAACAGGATCAATCAGGAGAACCCAAGTTTCCATCCAAGTAGCTGTGGTTCTGGAAGCGGTTATGTTCTTCTTCTCAACGTTCTTATAAAGAATAAATCCACCTCCTGTGTGAACTGTAGATAAATAGGGTCGACTGTATTTAATGTGTGTCATTATGGAGAGCCAAATAAGGGGGGTAAACAGCTCCATAGGCGTATGAAGAAAACAGAAAGAGGCTCAGACAGGCTTGTTGTGTTCTTGACCATGTAGCGTGTAGCTTGTAGATAACCTTGCTGATGTGAAAATGAAATCAGAGTTTATGGAGTCTAAAATGGGCTTCAAAATCCTTTGTTTGTTTGTTTGGGGCGTCTTTAAAAGAAACTGTAACCAATGTTTTGGCTCGGTCGTCTTTATCTGACTGAGGAAGCCTCCATGCTTTAATAAAGGCCGTGAACCCTGAAGGGCATTTTACCTTTCATGATTGCCAAACACAATACAGGCATTTCACCTCATTTTCTGTTTTTCTTTCATACAAAACTCCACCAACTTACTATCTGCAACATCAAGAAGCTAAGAAGCTTTCCAGCCTCTTATCTATTCAGCCTTGGCCTGCTCCTTCCTGCCGCTCCAGCTGAGATGATTAACTTTTGGCTAAAAAACAACCAACTGTATTGTGCTACTTTGATTGTACTCTGACTGGAGGATACATGTCCATCTGCTGCAAACACCTTGTTCGGTCAGTGCACTGCTTTCCTTATTGCAGGAGTGGGATTCTTTTTGACTTGCCTAAATTTCAACTAGAGAAGGGAATGCGAGGTGTGTGTTGTAATTAATTTAAGGTTAATGACGGCCATCTATCTTAAAGCAAGTGGGTGTCACTGGGAAAAAAGGGTACACACACACACACACACACACACACACACACACACACACACACACACACACACACACACACACACACACACACACCTAGCTGACTGATTTAATCAATCTCCTTTGATTTAGCCAGCCCCCTTACACAGGCCATAGTTACTTGCACTACCGATTGTTGCTGATTCTTCAGAGACGTGTGTGTGCGTGCGTGTGTGTCTGTGTGTGTGTGTGAAGCAGAATGTGGGTGATTCTTGCTGCATGGGGTAGAATATAAATAAGATATTACAGGCTGTTGTGACAGTGCAGCCACATATGCATAATATTATGCTTAGTGAAAAAAAAAAAAAGCAATATTCACCGTGGGCAGCAGCTGAGTGTGTGGTGGACTGACAAACGTCTGTGTGTATTTGTGTAGTTTTATGGTCAGTGGGGAACTTGTAGCCTTAGTGAAGTCATCTTGTGCTAACAGGTACAAGAGGCGATCAATGAAGTTCACAAACTGACACCAACAACCTGACACACACACACCCATTGGCCCAGTGGGAATAATATTGCTGCTCTGGCTAGTACTGACTCTTAAAGCAACAAGCAGAGGTGCATTAGAAAGCTTGTTGGGCTAAATTTACTGCAAACAAACACATACACACTTCAGCTCACTGGATGTTGGCAAAGGAAGTGAACTGTTCAAGTTTTATTGGGGTTCAAAGGGTGTGTGTGTGTGTGTGTGTGTGTGTGTATGTAGTGTCTCCAGATAGCCAAAATAATGACTAATAATAATATTGAATTATTCATTCTTTAAAAATAAATTGAATATCTATTTTTGTTCATTACAAGTACAAGGAGAAACTCAACTACGCCGTCTACTGAACAAAATACTTGACCCACTAAGCGTATAGTCTCATTTCTGGCTGCTGGTGCTTCTGTGTTGTTGCTATTAGCCTATTTATGTTGCTTTAGCTAAACCTAGTTACATTTTTTTCCTCATTACAGTGGCTAATTATTTGATATACATTTAAACTTACACTAGTTCAGCTCAAGGACTTGCAGTCCTTTCATTTTAGCAACTTTCTTATTAATCCCACTGTAGTTTACTTGTAAGCAAGTAATATTACACGGGAGGGTGTGCTTTAACGTCATTATTGGCACGACAATGATGCATTCAGGTCCAAGGCTGTACTTTATGTGTACTGTTGTGCACTGCTGTGCAGTACACATAAACACTAAACTATTCCAAAAGTCAAAATGGACTGAACAAAGATCGATGTAATTATTTCCACAATGTTTTAATTTAACCAAATATTCCTCTTCGGTCTATATTAGTCGACCTTTAGTCTTCAAAAACAGCTTTTTCTCAGAGCTCACTCAACTGTGCCGAACACAAACGAGGTGCACACGTGTATAAACAAGGTGGTCTAAAAGCTCTATAAAATACAGAACATTCGTTAAAGAAAGTGAAATTGTAAATTCAGATGTATTACATTATTGATTTCCAGTGGTCTTATTTGTTTATATGTTCCATATTTTCCAGGATGTGACAATGTGGAGATGGCAGGGTAATATTTTTAGTGCTGTCATCATGCTGAAATGAGCACATTCTAAATGTCTAGCTGACCAATCAGATTGCTCGCTCAGACCTATTTGAAATGCTATTCAGCTATGCGAATCGGCAAATATTTAGCGTTTCCTCTGCCTTTGTTATGGATGATGGTTCATTTAATAAATGTAGTTTATTTGTTGTTTTGGATTCAAGGCTCAAATCATAAGTGTGCCTCCGGACAATGGAAACTAAATAGTTAGATACTATATCTGTCTGACTAAACATAGCTCCTGTCCAGACTTGGTGCTACTGAATTCTAGACAGGGACTTTTGGGACACATCGCTCTCTCTGTGGCTGTGTTGGGTTGTGAATTCTCTGCCATCACATGGCTGTTGAATTATTACACACTCAGAAACCTGTGACAGACAGTCACACTCATCAATTCTCACACATTTTCAAGTACAGTCATACAAGCTTCGTTCAGTGTGCTCACCATATGTATTCATATTGTGTGCACAATAAAGAGTGGTTAACTCCCTATGATGAACCACTTTGGTGACAATTTTCTCCCAAAATGACTACAACAATATGAAGAAATCTGAGCATGTTTTACTCATAGCACCATCATTTTAGGCCATGGTGAGCTGAGAAAACATTTGGTTACCTAACATAACCTCAGTTCTTAGAATAATATGAGCGAGGTGTCTCGCTATGGGATGCAGCTTCCTGCAGCCCTGATAGAAGCATTTATCTTAATCCGCCAATCTTGATTGGCCGGTGAATGTGTTCATCCGCGCCGCACCCAGTAGTCCCATCTACTATATATAGTGTGCGCGGATAACATTCCCTCAATTCAATAAGCAAACCTCTTCTCACCGCCCAGCAAGAAGGGTTGTCTGGCAGGACACCTCGCTCATATTATTCTAAGAACTGAGGTTATGTTAGATAACCAAACATTTTTCTTCTCAATATTCACTCGGTGTCTCGCTATGGGATATGGTAGCTCCCGTATTGCAGCTTATCGAACAAGTACCAGCCAGTGGGGAGGGTCCATGGGTTCCAGTTAGGACTCCAGGACCACGCTTGCCACGCACGGCCCTGACACGTCAAGCATGTAGAACCGGACAAAAGTCAGAGGCGAGGACCAACTCGCTGCTGAACAAATGTCCTGAACAGACACTCCCGTAAATAAAGCCCAGGATGCGGCCATCCCGCGGGTAGAGTGCACACGCACACCCTCCTCCTGATGTTCTGTGTTCTGTCCATATAAGAGCGCACAGCTCGAACCGGACACAGCATGTGCGCTCGCTGCTCACCAGGAGAAGCGGCGAACGCTGCGAGCTCAATCGGGGAACATGAGCCCACCACCTCAGGCACAAAGACCAGGTTGGGCTTCAGAACCATACGCGTGTTCCCTGGGGCACTCACTCGCTTCGCAGAGGCGAGAGCCAGTAACAGCACTGTCTTAAGGGACAGGTGTTTAAGACTCGCTCCCAGCAATGGCTCAAATGGGGGGCCTTTAAGCCCCTCCAGAACCACCGCTAAATCCCACGGAGGTATTAATGGTCTGGAGACCGGGAGAAGCCTATGCGCGCCCCTCATAAACCGGCACACTAAAGGGTGTTGGCCCGCTGTTTTGTCTCCAAATCTTATATGGCAGGCCGCTATAGCTGCCAGATAAACCTTAACCATGGAAAAGGCTTTTCCTTTATCAATCAGGTCCTGCAAAAACGACAGTATCGCTGGCACAGAACACTGAAAAGGGATGTGGCCTCATTCAAGACACCACCTCTCAAACACTCCCAACTTAGAGTCGTACAGAGACCTAGTGGATGGAGCTCTGGCGTTTTGTATAGTGTTAACCACACTCTGCGGAAGCCCAGCAGTGGTCAAATTGAGCCACTTACAGGCCAGTCCCACAGTTGGAGTCGCTCCAACCTGCGAGAGCAAGTCCCTGCACACAGCATCTGATGTATCTCTGCTAACCAGTGCAGCGCTGGCCAAAGTGGAGCTATCAGGATCAGTCTGTGATTGTGCCCCCTCACCCTGGCGAGAGTGGGGGGTATCAGGGCCAGTGGGGGAAATACGTAGAGCAGCTTGTGCGGCCAAGCGTGCGCTAGTGTGTCTACACCCAAGGGGCACCAGCGAACAACTCGCACTGAGCGTTTTCTCTGGACGTGAACAGATCTACCCTGGCGCAGCTGTAGTGCGCCCATATCTGCTCCATGACCTGCGGGTGCATCATCCATTCCCCGTACATTGGCGCGCCCCTGGACAGCAGGTCGGCACCTGTGTTCAGGGTCCCCGGGACGCCCTCAAGGAGAGAAAGTGCACACTGCTCCAGAGAATCAGTTTGTGTGCCAGAGTGTGCAACACACGAGAGCGCAAAACCCCTTGATGGTTTATATACGTTACTGTCATTGTGTTGTCCGTCCTGACCAGGACGTGGCGGACCGAGAGGAACGGGAGGAAGTGTTTCAGAGACAGAAACACAGCTGAGAGCTCGAGAAAGTTTATATTAAGGCTGACATCCGCGGTGACCACCTTTCTGGATGAGACAGTGCCCATGGACACCCCGAGTCAGCAAAGACGGGGCCCGCCAGTGGCGCAGAGAACTCACACAATCCACCAGGACCGTTATCCACCATGCACCATGAATCACGGGATCCAGCCTGAGCGAAGCGACACAGCGCTGAAATTCGCGCATGTGAAGACGGCCAAGACAGGTCACGAGGATGGCTGAAGTCATCAGACCCAGCAGCCAAAGACACAGTCTGAACTGGACAGACCTGTGTCGACGGAAGAGTGCGAGGCAAGCTTTGAAAGCTTTTACTCTCTCCTCCGAGAGGCAAGCAGTAAATGGCATGTAGCGCAGGTATAATCGTAGAAAGGATATCTCCTGTGTCGGAGAGAGATGGCTCTTCTCCATTTATCAATTTATTAGGTGTTTCGTGACAATGTGTGTGTGAACCCTGGCCTCCTGTTCTGACGGCGCCAGCAGGAGCCAGTCGTCCAAATATGTGGCCAGCCATATGCCCCGGCAACTGAGCCGGGCCACAGCGGCCTCTGTGCACCGTATGAAAACCCTAGGGCTGAGAGACGAATGGGAGCACAGGGTATTCGTAGCACACGCTCCAAAAGGCGAATCGGAGATATCGTCTGTGAGGAGGGGTAAATGAGAATGTGTCTTTCAGAAGGACGAAAACCAATCGTTCGGTCTTACTAGACGCAGCAGTGCCGCATGTGTCAACATCCTGAATTTGTATTTCCGAGAGGGACAGCGGCGATTTGGAGCCCACCCATAGTGAAGCTGCGGTTGCTTTGCATTTTCCCACTTGAGAGAAAGAGGAGAAACGCATTGCAGCCCCTGCTCTATCACGGGAGGTCCTAACGGCCGCAGAGGGCTTGGTAGCCACACTGCTTATAGAGAGGGTATTTTTGTTCATTTTGGCTTTTTTTTTTTTGCTGTCTGCACCCTCGGCTCGTGGCCTGGCTGTGACAGATTTCTTTTTATTTTCACATGTTTTGTGTATGTGTATGCTTGCGGACATTTTGCTTGGAGGGGAACAGCGCAAACCTCCGAGGCGATGTCTCTCCTGCAGTCGGGGCGGAAGATTTTCTGTGCCAGCCAGCTCCGGGCTCCCTCCTCAACGGAAGGGGCGGGCCGGGATGTTGCGGCCGCTTCGCCATCTTGAAATGTGGCGGCTGGGAAGCAGCTTAAACAAACAATTTGCGCTGCACTGGAGGTGAAGGTATAGGTGTTTTTCGAGGGAGACAAAGTTTCAGGGCTTTGTTGTCCTTCTTCTTTGCCTCAAATCGCTGCTGCATCATGGCCAAGGGGGAGAAATCTCGTCTGAGGCTCTTGACCGTGAACACTTTGCAGTGTCCACAGGACCTGGGAATTTCGAAGGCTAACCTGCCGTGGTCAACCGCCAGGCAGGTACTGCACATCGGGTGGAGTTGCTCCCTGAAATTTTACTGACTCGAGCGTCCCTGGAGGGGAGCCGAGAGGAATTTCGCCGCGGAGGGGCCGGAAAAGAATACTTACCGGTCCGGTCTGGTATGAACGGACAAGACAGAAGCCAGAGCAGAACACTAGCGTCCGGTGACAGAAGCTAGCAAAGATCCGTCTGGTGAACAGTTAAGCTAGCGAAAGCTCTGACGTGAGATAAGTTCTCAGGTGAGAAGAGGTTTTGAATTAGGGGAATGTTATCCGCGCACACTATATATAGTAGATGGGACTACTGGGTGCGGTGCAGGTGGACACATTCACTGGCCAATCAGGATTGCCGGATTGAGATAAATGCTTCTATCAGGGCTGGAGGAGGCTGCATCCCATAGAGCAGTGTTACTCAAAGTGTGGTCCGCGGACCACTAGTGGTCCGCGAGCGACCTCAAGTGGTCCGTGAGAGGATCTCTTAAAATATTCGAATTTCCCACACAAGTTTGTGGAGTCCTACCTAGGGATACTCGATATATCGCGGCTTGTTCTACGTGAGATGTATGAAATGACTATATCGCGACCATCGAGTACTTGTCACGTAAATGTTTTAAGCCGTCGGCATTTATTTCTCCGGGGATTCGCCTGTCACTCACTCCTGCTGCTCACAGCACGCAGCACACTGCCCCGCCCACCCAGAAACATCCCCTGCGCGCATGCGTACTTTCTGTATCAAGTGAGGCGAGGTGAAGCCAAGAGGTGAGGTAATTGAAGATGGAGACGGACGACTTGGTTCTGAAGAAAAAACAGCTGCGGTCACGCCGTCTCTCGTTTTTGCGTGGTCACGTCAGCTGCTCCAATATTTTCAAGTGCGCCCTTATTGCCGACTTTATGGCAAACACTTTTAAAAAACTGGAAAGTCAGCGCTAGCTTACTGCAGCGTGTGGACACTTTCGGTTTTCAAAATAAAACGTGGGTGTTAAATGTATTAAACGTTTATTTATAAAATATGAAGAATGGTTAAAATTTGATTTAAAAAAGTGTCTCATATGCCAAGTATGATTCTGTACTGCTTCAATGCTCATATGTACATTATGAAATATATTAAAAATTCATAAAAAATATGACAAGTGTTAAAATGCTATAAAAAAGAGTGTGTGTCGTATAGCAGGTGTAGCTCGACTGTTCTACACTGATTTTGAGCCAATAGGTCACAGAACCTGGAAGCTATTGAGCTTTAAAGCTCATATTTACATCATGAAATGTATTAAAAATTCATAAAAAATATGACAAGTGTTAAAATGCTATAAAAGAGGTGTGTCTCACACCAAGTGTAAATCTACTGTTCTACGTTGATTCTGAGCAATTACAATGCTATCATGGAAATAATGACAATATTTATTAGAAATAAACAATACAAAACAACAACAAAAATATCGAAATATATATCGTGTATCGCGATATAGCTTAAAAATATCGAGATATTGGTTACAGGCCATATCAGCCCTAGTCCTACCTAACATTATTTGAAGTGTAAAGCGAATTTGTTCTCTGAACAAAAATGCAGACAAATATTTTTTTTAAATATGTATAATGTATATATGAAGATAAATCTGAATTAGCAGTGCCCAAATTGTTGCCTAAGCAACCACGGTGTCTCCTATAGACAAAATCATTCCGCTGTCACGTCAGTAAGTAAGGAAAAGAAAGCAAGGAAAAGAGCAGCAAAAGCTGTGAACTTTAACTAAAACAAGGCACGGAGAGGATGGGAAACAATGATGGATAGGTGGCTGAAGACGGGGTCAGGTGGTCCCTGAAAATTTTTTTTTTGACAAAGTGGTCCTTGGTCTGAAAAAGTTTGAGAAACACTGCCATAGAGAGACACCGAGTGAATATTATGAAGAAGAACAAACTGAAAAGTGAGTCAGGCTTATGAGATATGTAAATGATCAAACATTTAAAAAACTTAATGTTTTCAGAGATATCAATGGGGAAAAGGCACAAAAAGTTGGTTGGGAATAAAATTATATGTCTAAGACAATATTTTGCAACCATTAAATGTTTTAGAATAAAATCTGGAGTGACCATTAAACATTAATTCACATTTTTATAGACGTGTGCCATTGTTTTTGTATTTTGGGTTCCTGGAGGTTTGACTTTGAGATTTTTTGTCAGTCATGTAGCTAAAGTTTTATCATTTCCATTTGACGACCGTTTTTATCAAACTTGTTTAACCCACACGGGTCGATGTTATATGTAGTTTCAAAGATGTCAAACACATACATTAACAGTTAGAGACGCAGATTGACTGTCTGCTTCTTTGAGCTTAAAGCTGTGTGTGTGTGTGTGTGTGTGTGTGACTGTAACGTGAGAGCTGGCCTGTCAGTAGGGGGTGATTAAACTGTGAAGGTGACGGTACAGTGATATGGTGCAGGTTCAGTGACTGGAAACAGATCTGTAGGTGGTGCAGAGCAGCAGCCGGAGTATACGGCCTCTGCTTTTTAATGATCAAGGCGAGCTCAAAAGAGTATCACAGACAACGCACATATTTCAGAGCCACTTATCTGACTTTTGGCTCAATGCAGGATCGAAAGACATGGATTAACTCACGCAGCTTTAGTTTTATTTGACATTGAGTTCAACAAAAACACAGTGCATTGTTACAAATAGTGATTTAATACTTTGCTTTCTCCCCATTGAACCAATTAAAAATATCAATATTCACTGTGAAATAATAAATATGCTGTAGCTGTTATCCACAGGATGTATTTCGTGTGTTTTCGTTTTCACACTCAGAAGTTAAAGACTTTCTGTAGAACTTAAAATAAAGCATGTATTGACATTTTTCAGTTGAGGCATGTACTACAGCACGCACGCACACAGTGCAGGGTGTGAGATGTCACATGACAGCAGCTCTGAGGCATAGTCACTCTTGTCTGTGTTGCATAACTTAAACTGCCTCTGAAACATCCTCTGCATGCTGCCAAAGTGTCAAAAACTGATGGATACCTGAAGAAATTCCTGTTTTAAGTTACAACACAGGATCAAGTCATCTGTGCAGGCAAATCTGTTTTTAGGGTTTATAGGAGTCCAAGTGCATGACAGCAGAGGGGGATGCCATGCAGCAAAGGTCCCAGGCTGAAATTGAACCAGGGTTGCTTGAATAAAAGAACTTTCAGCCTTGATACATGCACATGTATGCACGCTCTGCCAGGTGAGTTACTGGTATGCCTCATGCCTTTATGAACGGCTAAAGATAAACTACCGGGCACCCTAAAGTACCTAGATTTCATGCTGGATTGATCGAAAACACACATGGTTATTGTTTTCAAACATTGTTTTTCAAGAAAAGTCACAATATATACTGATGTTGCAATATGAAACCTCGATTAATATAGAATTTTAGCGATAATCCCCAACCTCTAAAATCCATGTTCAGATAAACGCAAGTTCCAACCGAGTTCCTAAAAAGATGTGTGATATGGCAAAAGCTTCATGTCAACACATCTAAAGCACCATTTAAAAAAATGTGTATAAACTTTACGCTACATTTGGGTGCAAATTTGTCTACAGGCCAATGCAGAGCTTTCATTGATCACCTACTGTCAATCTAGCAGTTATTTCACCTGAAACAACAGCAAAAGCACTTCTTCCACCGATGCATCCCTGATAACAGACCTGCGGGTCTCACACAGGCACAGTTAAGCTTTAAGGCCTCTTTAAAGCTACCTGGAACTGAAAACAGATTGGAAAAAAAACACGAAAAAGAACAAGAAAAAGAACAAACAGCCTATTTGCTGTTTAACTGGGATAATGAAATGGGAAACAAAGTAAAGCAGACTACTTTTAAAAAGGCGTACAGAGCTGGAGTGTGTTTGCTGAAGCAGATAATATGCAGGAATGTTCCCCATTCAGCCTCTCTGAGCAGAATGCTCCTTTTTGTTTTTAGGATCCGAGGCCTACTCTTACATGGTCACACACACACACACACAAACAGACACACACACAAAAAACACACACACACACACACACCTTGAAGATGATGGCAACCACAATCTGACTGGTTGGAGTCTGGGATTAAAGGCCTTGCTCATAGGCAACAGTATACATGCAGCAGGCTTATAGGGTCAGGCGATGTGTAATATGTGTCCATGCCTGTGTATTTATGTGTGTGTGTGTGTGTATACGTGTGTGTGTGTGTGCGCACGCGCATTGAACCTAGCAGCATTGTACCATTAGCAAGGTGTGTGCAGATCCCACGCGGCTGTCTGTGTGTATCAGTCACAGCTCTCACATGCCTGAGACTAGTGCACTGCACCATAGAATGGCCCCCCCCCCCACTCCTCCACCTCCCATGGACGGAGACAAGGGAGGGCGGAGGGGGAGGAGAATTGCTGAGGCTTGGGCCACCGGTGGGAGGACGAGTCGGCGCACACACTTTTCGAGCGTGGACGAGGAGGGATGAAAGCAAGAGGTGAAAGAAAGAGAGAGAGGGGCTTAAAATAATATCTATTGATCCGTTTTAACATGAATATAGTCGCATGCACGCACGCACGCATGCACGCACATACGCACTAACTGCATAACAACACAAACGGGAGTTATTTTGTTGCAGATGCACAAACTCTTTGTGCCTGCACACACTGAGCTTTCACATCTGATCCTATACACTAACACTAACACTACACTACCACTCCTCTTTATCACACACACACAGGGACACAAAGCTACTGTAAATAGAAAGCTTCAGTGACTTGGACTCTGCGTGTCTCACCTGGACGGGGAGAAAAACAAAGATGAAGGCAAAGATCGCAATTTGAGACGCCTCCTACACTCTTATATTTGTCCTACTTCAGAGACTGGAAACTGAATAAACACATACACGACGCAGGGAACAGGGCTATGGGAGAGTGAGCGCAGCCGTAGGTGCCGTACACACTTTAAAAAAACAAACACCCACCAGCGATATAAATAAAAGTGAGTGATATTTCTGCTACAGTATGAACACACAGAGACAGAAAGAGTGGAACCAGAGCAGAGCCGGGTGGACATGATGACTCCTCATCACAGTCTCAGGCTTACAACGTTTCTACTGCTCTTGTGTTGTAATATAATAACCACAGTCCACCTTTTTAAATCCTGCCATCAGTCGACATGTTCAAGTAGTCATGTCAGAATATTTTGAGAAAAAAAAAAAAAGTAGAGCGTACTAGTGGTGGTGTTGTCGCTGTGATTGGTTTTTCGGTTTCTTTTTCACATTCTGGATTTGGCAGCGTGGAGGATGAGCACAGTAGTCACAGAGGCAGAGTCACAGTTGGTTTATGTGAACTGATTGGTTATTGAGTATTTATAGTGTAGAACAGGATATGAAATGTTCATTTCAGCTGCTTATTGGAAAATGGTAGTTTATGTACACTGTATTTATTTATTTTAGCTTTTCCATATGTATTTTGTTTCTTTAAATATTCAAAATAGTATGTCCAAATCGAATTTAAAATGAGGGATAGAGGATCAGATCTTAGGTTTAATCACCTATTATCTCAGTTTTATTGTCATTATTAATAGAACTTTTTTCTTTTTATGACCCATAACATTTTTTCCCCTCAAAATTACATTAAAAAGATAGTCTTCATGTAGAGTTGTTTATGTGTGGTGCCTGTGTAAAAATATTGACAGTTTAATATCTGTATCAGCCTTGAAAATCCCACACTGGACGGGCTCTAGGTGGATTATTTTAAAGAATACTGTGTCATATCTGTCTCACTTTGAATTTCTTGTTTGTATCTCTAAGAAAAAGTACAGAATGTTGATGAAAGTAAAAATATCATTTTGTCATCGTCCTCTATTTGTCCCTACATCCTCCTGTGTCACTCACCCTCACCTCTTCAATCACTGTCTTTTGTTAAATGTCATCAGGTGGCACTGCAGTAGAACCAGCACAATGGTCCTCATTCTCTCATAATGCACCCTCTTCTGTGTGAAACTGAGAAGAGAGAGCATTACACCAACACACGGGTGCCCATGTAGGCGTCATTGCAACACCAATGGGTGAGACAGACTTACTTACTGACTGACTGACTGACTGCCTGCTCCTACTTGTGTTCCATGGAGAACAGAGGACGAGAAGAGGATGAATAACTTCACTGTCAGGTATGGAGGGAAGAGGAGAAGCTGCTTGTTCACACCAGCATCCATGAACACACACACACAGTATATAAATAAATAACTAGCACTTTTATTTTCCACTGAGCAAAAGAAATATATGTTAAGTATGAGCTAATGGACTAATAGCCGCTGACGTACACTACTAAGTTAATCTACGAGGCTTCGACACGCCACACGGAGCAGCAACGGCAACCTCAAAGGTTTAAGACTCAAATTCCAAATTCTCACACATGAAATAAAACTCAGAAAGACTGAATGACATGTGGCATGCATGTTTTTAGAAATATGACTGATGATATACAGCGACTAGAAGTGCACGATTCAACTTTTTCCCATAGTGTATAAATGGCATATTGCGTTGCAATAATCAAAAAGTAGCAGGTTTTGACAAACAATAAATCAGAGTGATGGACAGAGTTCACTTGAGCTTCTAACTTTCCTTTTTCTTTTTTCAAAGTGCAGACATGAACAGACCACATGCTTGAACTCACACATATTTCTACAGAAAATCAATAAATGTCCATTATCATCTGAGCATGAAGCGGTCATCAGAGCCATGACAAAAAAACAAAAATAAAATACCACATAGGAAAAAACAGAGGAAAATACTCCATCCAGCTTTAAGGAGAAAAAGGAAAAACGGGCATCATTGTATTAGCAAAGAATTAGATTTTTCTGTCATCTTGGGATCTCTGTTATCTAAAAGTGATTCGGGGCAGAGGGGGGATTTGGGGGTAGAAGATGCTGAAGATGCAGTGGTTGATATTCTCCACACTGATTCAGTGTGCCTTCCACAGGGTAGAGGCTGTGTGAAGCACTCTCCATCAGATGAAATAAATAGATTGGAGCCTCGGCCTATCTGGGTTTAAGTATTTGAATAATGCCTCACGAGATGTGTCGAATGTGAGCTGTCAAAGAGGTCTGGGAGAGGAAGACGTGAGCGACCGTGTGAATTTACACACACACACAGATTTGAAAGCCAAATGCGTTCTCACCCTGCTGAACTCTTTGATTCCGATCCTCAAAGCCAAAATCTATCCATGTGGTTTGACCACACACACTCAGGCCGGTCAGAGATGGGTACATGATCAGACTATGCACCAGGCATCAGGAGACTTGCTGTTGCAATCAGTGTGATGCCTCTACATCTTTAATACAAATCAGATATCACGACTGTGCTATCATAACATCTGACTCTCTGAGGACAGTCAGTCTGCTGCTCTGACCTGATTCAGTGCACCTTTTTTCATCAGCTTCAGCAAATCTTGCTTCAAGCCCCAACAGCAGATCTATGCGTTTCCTTACAACGTATCAATATTTACAACATGAAATGTGGAGAAAAAGAGGATTTGATCTCGTGTGACACCAGCATATTTACCATCTGTGCTTAGCAGCTTAGTGAACATTTACTCAACGTCCCTTCACAGGGTACTGCAGGATGATCACAGACAAAACTTTTCGGAGGCCTTTCTATCATGATAACATTTAATGTTTAATGAAAATGTGTGATTTGTCTGAAAAGATAGAAGAAAAATATCATTTTTTTATTAAGGTTGACCTTCAAAAATCCATAAAACTGCAACAACAAAAGGCCAATTCTTAAAACTGCAACAACTGACCAAATACATCTTTAATTTTCACGAGGAGCCTGACCAGTTTCCCCAATATAATAATAATATTTTGGTGTAATTTAGATATATTAATTTTGTTCCATGTGTTTTTTTTAATGCACATTTATTCATAATTCCCAGAGAAGTTTATCGTTTCAGGACACTGATGTCATTTTGGACAATAAAGTTTATTGTTAAACATTCATTACACACAAGTGTTTGATACTCAATTTAAGGGATTGTGGCAAAAAAAAAAAAAAAACGGAATCGGTTGGGCTCTACTTCAGGGCCAGAATCATTTAAAACCACTTGACAAATTGTGGATAAGAAGATGAAACTTATTCTGCTAAATGCAAACCTAAAATTTGTAAAAAAAAAAAAATAGAATAAATAGAAGGAGGAGACAGGCCTCACAGTTTGTTGGTGGAATGGAGTGGCTGATGTGAGTGAAAAACGGTCCAGATAGAAAAGAATGTTAAAGAAGGACGAAGTGGGTGAGGATGGAGAAGAGAGCGGGAGGGACAGAGGAGGAGATAGATGGGTGCGAGGTGGATCAACTCCAGAACGAACCAGTTAACACTCCAGTCACACACACTTGCACTGAAACTGGGAATCCAGTGGGCAGACCTTCAAACAAAGTGTATGAGTGTGTGCGTTTAATGCGCACGTCTTTGATGCCTCGTGTTGCACCGGAGCTGCCATGCAGAAGCATGTCTGTGTCCACATGCCTTTGGGTGCGTTGCGTGTGTGCCCTCACATGTTTTGTATGTGTAGGAAGACTAATCGTATGTTGTGATGAGAGCACAGAGGGGCTTTCAAAGGCATGCAGTCATTCTCCCAGCGGGAAAGAATGTTGTGGAATCTGTTTGCAGAAACACAAAAACAGCAGCAGCGAGGAGGCAAACGCACAATCACTATAGGAAAGGGGGGGGCTAAAGATGGGGGGGAAATCACATTAGAAGCTAAAAGTAGAGAGTAAAGAAGACGCGCCCACATCCAGAAACAAGATAAAGACTGCAGTAATGTCATGCTAAATTAACCAGGAGCGTCGCATAAACACAGATAATGTAAGTTTGGACACAAGAGGCTGCTTGTTCAGTGCTAAAGAGACAAGAGGGCGTGTGTGTGTGTGTGTGTGTGTGTGTGTGTGTGTCTTAATCGTCCGTTGATGTGTGTGAGAAAGGGTCTTTTAATAGCCGAGACGTTAAAGTGAGCAGGCCAGCCCTAGAACTTAATCTCTCCTTTTCCTCCCTGCTGTCACATCACATTACACCATCTATCCATTCAACACACACACATACAGTAGAGTCTCACACGCACACACATACACACTTACTACGGCTCTTGTGAAAAAAGAGTTTCGGACACATCTTTGGTCTGGTTCCTGAAATGACTGCTGATGAAACTGGAAAATTGAAAAGAACTGCGATGGGATCAGTCAGTACATCAGGACACACACACACACACACACACACACACGAGAGGAGGGGATTTTGATTCCCCACTGAGTAGTGGCGCTGAATTGTAGAAAAGGACATTTTACATTATTTATATCAAATGCCCCCCCGTCTAAATCAGCAGGCCCAGAGTGGATTACAGTGCTCGAGTCCTGACGTGTGCCACATCTATCAAATAAAAACATCACTCCCATTTTCATATCTTTCCACTCGACTTCAAAAGACTGCATTCATACCCACTATACTTAATATATGTGCCTGGAAAGTCTGAAATGCTTTTTCTTAACGCGTTTGATCGAGTGTGTGAACAGCAGTCAGTGCCAGTATCACAAAATGTATATCTAACACTTTGTCCTACTTTTAATCTAAAACTAACAGCAGCTGCTGCACTTTGTGTTCTGTGGAGACTTTGGATAAACACTGCCGATTACAGATTCTGTATGTATACCACATGGGTATCAAACAGCTACTCTATTGAGCTAATAAAGTTGGCTAATTTGCAATGGAAATATCACAGAGCTTTTTGCTGTGCTGTGTACGGCTGTCAATCAGGTTTACAAGTTGTAAACCAAAATATACACGTTCAATATGGGGCCTCAGTTACATGCATTGCATATATTATGTACCACTACCACTGTAATGACCACAGTTTGTGACGCGTACCGCCTACACCAGGGATTTTCACAAACACATTTTGGAAGCTTAGTTTGCATTTGACACCTGTGAGGAGTTTACCAACTTACTCGACACCTGTGAGAGACCAGAACAAATGAGAGTCAGACACGAGAGCTTTACTTTGTACAAAGGGAACCCTGCCACTGCAACATCTAAGCTACAGATAGCAGAGAGGCGCAGGGCAGTTCCTTGTTTCTTTATTTATAGAAGTTTACATGACATGTGACTGGACAGAGGCGGTCCCTGTTCCAGGAAAATAAAACATTTGATTCATCATGAGTACAGTGTAGTAAGATGAGTACAGTGTAGTAAGATGAGTACAGTGTAGTAAGATGAGTACAGTGTAGTAAGACTACTGATGCTGGGACATGTGACATTCTTTTAGCCTTCTAACAACACCATTCAAATATTGTGTCCATACGCCTAATTAGTTATTAGTAGTTCCTGTTTGCAATGTGCCCGTTCATGTACACACAACTGTCACTGGGCCACTTCGATATTCCTGAAAAATTTTAAGTATGATAATTCTCAGGCACGTTCTGGAGTAATAAAAGCGACTTTGTTTCTAAATGAATTTAGGAATGTTTATTTGTGAGTGCAAGTCAGTCTGAATTTAAGAATGTGCATCTTGTCCGTGTGTTCAGTTATAGCTGAGAAGGAGTCCCATTTTTTCGTGAAGTGTTGCCTGGAGATGTGGGTATACTCTTAAATTATGCCCTATTTTATTTATTTATTTATTTTTTAACAACAGCCCGTTCAGCAAAGGATAAATGCCCTGTGTTATAAACAGTGACATGTAATATTACTCTTGCATATTCAGCTCACCCAAAAATGGGTCAGTAGTAGATTGCACATTGTCACTTAAATTCAGCTGTCATACTTTAGGGAGTAAAGATAGTTATAAAATCAACATTGGCCACTAAAGAGCTGCAGGTTTTGCAATAAACGCTGGTCCTCAGATGGGTGAGTGATGCATTCCTAAACTTTAATCTATCCACTCATGATCCAAATTGTCATGCCTTTGTCATCATAGAAGAGTGAAAAAGAATAAGAGTTTGCTAAAGTTGTGTCCTACCCTGTATACTTTAGCAGTTCATAAATAAGAATGGAGTGTTTGTAGCATTAAAAAGGTACAAAGTGCCTCTTTTTTGTCTGTTTGTCACCATCTATGTTATACATGGTCCAGTTGCAGTCCCAACTAATAATTCCCATGACCAGATATTTCTTTGTCAGTACTTTTTGGCACCAAAGAAGATGCAGTGTGACTAGGAATAACCCTGACAACTAATTTTGACATTGATTAAACTAGAGTTGTCACGATACCAAAATGAGTAACCACGATACTATACCAGACAAAGTATCACGGTTCTGGGTGTTATCGCGATACTGCAGCATTTTTTTATTATTATTTTTATGAACTGCAATGTATTTGTACAGTTATAAAATCTTATGGTGCATCTTTGGTACATGATAAACATAATACTAGTACTAATAGTAAGAATTAGACTGAAACAAGTTTGAAACAACGAGTTTGGTTTTTTGAGCAAAATTAGTGCCACTGATGACGACGCCATGGCAGACTCGCTGCTCGGGGCCCGGTGCTTCTGCCACGGTGAGTGTGATGTCTGTGTTTGTGACTGTAAGCCGTGCACGCGTCTGGGCAAGTCAGAACTTTAGCTTGTTGTTTGTTCTGAAGCGAGTTTTTATCGGAGTGGAGCGGTCTTCATGCTGCTCTTGCCGGCAGAAACACACGAACAGCCAATCAGTTAACAGACGGGCGGACCCAGCATGGAAACAGCCTATCATATCCCCGGACGTCACCAGTAACAGGCAAACAGCCAATCATCCAGCAGCTGTGTAGTTCGGTTGCAGTAGTTGCCATGTTGGTTTGTTTACATGGAGTAGCATGCAGTGAGAAGCCAGGGGGGAGAGTAGAGGCGGCCGCCAGCGGAGACTGGTACCGGTAGTATAGTAATCCACGGTAGTACCGTCGTGTAGAATTTCTAGAATAGTAGGAACCGTTATGATTTGGCACCGCGGGGTACCGTGGTTACCGTGAGTATCGTGCAACTCTAGATTAAACAGAACTAAATGTGGAGTAGTTGACTAGTCCAATAGTAAGAAAACAGTCTACAAAACAGACAAACACACAGCATTTAAACGTCAGTAAACTCATTGAAATACTTGTGAAATTGGCAACACATGGACAATAATTTTCTGCTGGTCACTGCTATAATCATAAAACGTATATGACATGGTATCAGCTGATGTGAGGTTACAGAGGTTGATGTCACAACGTTTGTTGTCTGAGGTCAGATGGGCAGAGAGTGAAAGCAGCTGGAAGAATTCCAAAGCAGACCGAAATAATGAGATCATATGACCAATTAAAACTTCATTTTACTTCTAAAATGGGACAAGACGACATCTTGACAAACCAGCAAGAGAAGGGCTGCTGGCACCCCAGATAGTGGGGTGGTTGCATAACATTTTAGACGCCACATTAATTTTTAAAAATGGATAATTAGTTTAACTGAAGTATTGCTAATGGGCAACAGTAGCTCAGTCCACACGGATTTGGATTAGGAACTGAAGGGCGGCCACATCAAATCCAGCATGGGCCACAGTATGTAGTGTGGACTGCAAGCCGGAGCGGTGCCAGATCACCTCCTGGGCACTGCCGAGGTGTCCTTGAGCAAGGTACTGAAACCCTAACTGCTCCCAGGGCACTGCGACATTGCCAACAACCCCTCCAAATGTTTTACATGTAGTGTGTTAGTGTTTCAGCATGGTCTTCAGTAGGGATGTAACGATACATCGTGACACGATTAAAATCGGTACAAATGCGTGACGACTCGCACCGGTTCACAGAAAAAATGAATCACGATTCTTGGCGAATGCGAGAGTAAGTTTTTTTTAATTAGAAATAGGTTACGTTGTGGCTACAGCTTCCACTGCCGCGTCTGCCTTTCTGTGTCTCACACACACACACACACACCCTACACACATGCGCAGTAGTGGTAGTCGGCGTCAGGCCTGACTGTACAGTAAATGATACCATGACACAGACCCTCCAGGAATTCACGATGTTGCGATTTGCAACTTGAACGCAACTTCAGTGAATCCCCAGTGAATGAATTCAGGGCGGTGTTGCAATTTTAACCAATCACCGCAACTTCTCCGCAACTTCCGCGCAGTCTGCACGGGGGACTAAGCACGGGCGGAGGTGCGCCGCGACCAGCTCTGGGTTTACAGCGCCCGGACCTCGCCGTTTCCCGGGGCCGCGGACTCTCATCAAAGGGTTAACGAGCTATCATCTTAATTGTTTTTATTTTCAGTTAGCTCATACTTCAAGCTGAAAGGTAATGGTCAGATCAGCTGCTTGCTGGCAGTCCAATAAGAACACAAACTGTTTGAGAGTTTCTGTAAAGAGACATTTTTTTCCTACAAATAAAAAGATAATTTTATTTGGTCAGAATTTGTCTGTAGCTCATTTTGATTTAAAAAAAAAAATCGTGAAAAAATCGTATCGTGAACAAAAAATCGTGACTCGAATCGAGTCGTGAGTTGAGTGTATCGTTACATCCCTAGTCTTCAGTTATAACTTGAGGGACACAGTGATCTTGCAAGAGAAACCTCAAATCACCATCATCTTCTCAGTGAGTTCACTCACTTATCGTCCCAAATAATCCAAGAGTACATAGTGAAGGTCAACTCACTAATCTGTGAGTGTGTGGTCGGAGAAAGAGACGAATGAGGGAGGTGAGAAATTCACAAAGAGGACACGCACAGCAGGCAAACTGCAGACTTGACATTTTCGGAAATGACATAAAGCTTCCCGTTCACATAACATCCAGAAAGACGGAGCCAGGTATAGAGAAAAGAGGTGGAGAGGATATTTGTAATTATCCTGCCGCATTCTGATTGGTTGCTCAGGGCCTGGCTTAATTATCACCACTTTAACTCTCTTCATCACAGCAGGATGAGCAGCTATGGCACAGGTCGGCAATGCTTGAGTGGAACAGGTGGGATAGGCTTTGTGTGCGGGGGTCAATGTGTTAAATGTGCTGTGAGTGTACCACACACTTGTCTGCCTGCATGGCATACATGCAGGTGCAGGTGTGTGTGTGTGTGTGTGTGTGCTTGTCTAGTGACAGAGTGCTGTAATGCTTACTGATAACCAATGTTTGGTACATCAAAGCACCTTCCATCTTGCTTTCCAATCTGTCAGTGCAGGGACCGCTGTGCCTCGGCTGCCAGGAGCAGCGCTGATCAACTCTATCAGCGACTAAACGCTGCCAAGCGTCTGTTTAATTACACTCCATCAACAGTAAACTAACAGCAATTAGAGGGAAGGCAGGCGAAGGGGAGAGCTACTGTAATACTGGGTTGATGAACTGCGGACAAAGCAGGAGATGTTTCCTGTACAGTGCAGTCATTTCTCGGGAGAGAGTGGAGGGGAAGGCCATGTTTGAAACCTATTAACAAAATATCAATAATGAAACAGTGATCTAGAACGTCCATGCAAATATGAAACTTATTCTTGGTAAAGTTCAATACAATGTTTCGACTATTAAAAGCACATTAAAGGTTCATTAGACCCAAGCCCGTGTATAAATCTGTCTTACTAAAAGGTCAGTGATACAAAGCAGGTTTGGTTTGAGCCATGATGAGTAATGGCGACCGGCCACCTTAAAGCAAGAAGATGTAATGTTGGGCCAACTTCCCTGCACCTTGAATTGATGTGAAAACCACAAGCAGGATTTTCAGCCACCCTAACAACACGACAATGTTGGTCTATCCACCACTTTGGTCCAGACTGAAATATCTCAAAAAATGCAGGATGGATTCCCATGAAATGTGGTACGTTCATGATCCCCAGAGGAAGAATCCTCATGACACTCCCTGAATTTACCTCTAGTGCCACCTGCATTTTACTTTACTATATCTCAACAACTGTTTGATGGATTGGCATGACATATGTGGTCTAATCCTACTGACTTCAGTGATGCCCTGACTCATCCTCTTGTAAATATCTGTAAAAGTAATTCTGCTTTTATCAGCCTAAGCTGTAGTTTGCACTGACTGTTTTGTCAGAGTAATTGTTATTTCAAGAGACCCCAGGGCAGACTCAGAACTCTCTGGAGGAATTACATCCGATCTAGCCTTGGGAGCCCCCAGGAGGAGCTAGAAAACATTGCTGGGTAGAGGAATGTCTTCTGGTGACTTCATAAGTGGAAGAAAATAGATGGATGGACTGTTATTTGGAATCCTTTCACTGCACTCTCCCTCATGTCATTCTGTGCATGGAGAGTTGTTTTCTCCCATACCCTTCTCTCCGCTGTCACAGTGCGTAACCATTGTCTCCATTTGTCACAGCGGGTTTTGTGTTGTTTTTCATTATAATAGTATACAGGCACTGCCCTCTAAGCTGTGGGCGTTATATGGTTCATTTACCCATCTGAAGCTTTATACACAAGGTGAGACCAAGGTGGGACCCACGTAGGGGTGGGCGATATATCGAATATACTCGATATATCGCGGCGTGTTCTCCATGAGATGTATGAAATGACTATATCGCGACCATCAAGTACTTGTCATGTAAATGTTTTAAGCCGTCTGCATTTAATTCTCTGAAGTTTTGCCTGTGTCACTCACTCCCGTTGCTGCTCACAGCACGCAGCACACTTCCCCGCCCACCGAGAAAAATCCCCTGCGCGCATGCATACTTTTTGTATCAAGTGAGGAGAGACAAGGCCCACTGGCCCACTCCGGAGGCGTACGCACCGCATAACGGCTGCACTGCGGTCACCGGAGCAGATAGCTGCCAGTCTAGTCAATGAGAGCACTCACACAGAGAGCGGACCAATTGTTGAAGTGGAACAACACACAATAATTTATGACACAACAGATGCTTTTTATAATCTCTTCCATGTTGTGATCTCATGTGAATACGGCCGGCTCGCTACGCTGCCAAGATGCGCCCAGTGTGAGTTGACGCAGGGCAGAGGACGCAGCTAAAACGCTGCACAGCCGTTACTAATCTAATAGAAGGGTCTACTTGAATCATCATACTGATGTTATTTTTTGCATCAAAGGGTTGAATTTAACATTCACAGTGATTTACAGGAGGAATAAAAATATCGAGATATATATCGTGTATCGCGATATAGCTAAAAATATCGAGATATTGGTTATAGGCCATATCGTGCAGCCCTAGACCCACGTATCAGGTGGGTATAGACTAAAAGTCTTAAGTGGTACACGAGTGGGAGGAAGGGATAAACCCACTAAAGACAGCTTTACACCTAGATTCCAGCGGGCATGACTTCATGATGAGGATGGTGGTTTTGTTCTGTCCTCCATATGTCGTACTTTTAGACTTATAAAAATTCCAATGCTTCACACTTTCATTGCTATCACTGAGTGGAAACAAAGAGTTTAAGAAAACCTCTTTGATGGGTGGTGCCATGCAGAAGTTGTGTGCTAGTAAACATGTGGTACCATATTGCGTTGCTCAGGGCATCCATTTTCAAGAGTTCTAAAAGTTCTCTCCATGTTACAAAGTGATTCACTATAACTCTATTTTGTTTTACTACAGAAGACTATGTACATTGAGAGTATTGTTTCAGGTAAAGGAAAAACGTTTGTTAGTGACTGTTCTCGCTCGTTCTAAATGCATCTACTTTATATTTAGAAATCCCTACACTTTTAGTAGGTGCAAAGATCTCTGACTTATCTCCTGTCAAAAACAGACTAAGTACGTATTTAAAACTGAGCGTTCTGCTTCTGGGACACTTCTGAGAGCTTTGCTGCAGCTAAAAAAATATACAATCACTCATATCACTCAATCAATCATATACACTCATGGTTGAACAGAGGCCTGCTGGTGACTAATCATTGTGGATATTCAGTGGAAAATGTGCTGATGACAAAGTGTGGATGCATGAACACTGAGCCAAGTCAGCCACAATGTGGAAGATGATCCTGTCAAACCACAGCATGATGATGATGATACAGACAGCTGTATCTGCGTAGATCCTCGCCCTTTTTGTTGTGACAAACATCTACATCAGCAACACTCACCCAGTTTATTCCTGCAGCCACCCACGACAGAAACTAAATGAGGCACTGTGTACAGGATGGTAAATAAGGGTACAAATAAGGATATTTGAAGGGTTAATTCTGATATGTTCGGACTCAAGTGCAAACAAACAACCTTGTGCGATGTGAAGTACATTTGCTAAGATTACAGGGCCGATACATCGGCTCATTGCAGACATATTGGTGTGCCCAACAGAAATGAAAATCAGAACTATGTATCCTGGTCAGAATTCTTTAAGAACATGAAATAATATTTCAGGGATCTGTGCAAAGTTTGTTTATCTAAAAAAAGAAAATACCAAAAGGACATATTGGCAATAATACATACACTACTGGTTACATCCTTTTGATTACTCAAAAATCATTATGGGTTTCCTCTGAAGAAAAATAAAATCCAACATCACCCACCTCTATTAATTATTTGTTCAGTCTGTAAAAAGGCAGGAAAGTGTGGAAAAATGTCAAAACCAAAAAAAACTTCTACAGATATTTAAAAAACACCCCATGTCTGAGAAGCCAGAATAACAACATGTTAGCTTCATAACTGATTATCGGGATTCTTGTTGATTCCTTTTCTGTCCATCAACTTGTTGACTACTGAATTAATCATTCATTAGCCATGGCCATTTCTGTGTTGTGAAGGCAAACTGACCTCAGGATAAATGTCTGAATGATGGTAGTAAACTGTTGACTGTAATTCTGAACCAAGTGCTCACAGCTGAATAAGATTTATTGAGTCGTATTTTAGCAGGACGAGGACTTTCCTATTTGCGAATGCCAGTCTAGCTGTTGGGGAGCACAGATGGGTTTTGATTGTGGCTGAGGAACCACCAGACCATGAGTACAGAAAGCCTGCAGGGACACAATAGGATCTTGAAATAAATAAACTCTGTGTTTTATCATCATTTTTACTATGAGGTGATTCTGCGTCTATTGGAATAGATAAAAATGAAACGTGAAGTATTCAAATAGGTTTTTTGATTGCTAATAATTTATGAGTTAATTTACAATACAAATGCATCATTCCAATGTTTCTGTGTGTTTGGAACATAATGGGATTCTGAAAGGGTTTCATTTTAAGCGAGTGGCATATTAAGATTAGTCTCTTTCCAGAGTATAAAACAAAAAAGAGCAAATGGCATGAAACAGAAACAAAGGTGATTAAATACACACACAGATATGGTACACTAGGACAGAAAGGAAAGTGTAGTATATTGAGTGTTTAGCTTTGCTTGCCACTAGCCCTCTCCTCTCTTAGCTCACTGTTATTGATTACTGAGCTTTCTACTTATTAAAGACAGAGGAAGACACACGCACACACACACACAGCCCTGTAAACAATTAGGCAGACACTCAAGCAGCTCTTTAAGCATCACCAGCACAGTGCAGATGCATCAATCTGGCAAGGTGAAGGGCTTTAAAAAGAAGGTGGGTGCACATGGAGAAAGCTTTTCACCAGCCGAGATAAATGCAACTTGATTGTTTGAGTGTTTATTCTTCCTCCTGGATGTTTTTTTTGTGACGCGTGTGCTTGACAAATCAACAAGATCGCCTTTCTCAAAAAGGTGTTTCGAGTAAAAGCAGCTCTAAACGTGGAAAATCTCAGAGCAGACTCACGTCCGCAGTCAAACACGGGTGGCTGATAGTGAACAGAACATCCGCTGATGTGTCAACTGTGACTTTGTGGCTTTATCATGGCACACAGCCACCTCAAGGTGACATGGCTGTGTTTGTCCAGACTGTCAGCTGAGCTCACACAGAAAAGAGAAACAGCGAGTGAGAAAAGTGACCAATAGCCTTCTGTTTGAAAATGATTGTTTGAAGACGAGCAGCAACAAAGTGACAGCTGACAGGACTTCAGCAACTCGGTCAAAGCCATAGGTTTGGCATCAGAGTTAGAGGTGACGCACTATAAATGTATAACTGCCATTTTGTGCATAATTAAACTGGCTGTCATGCCAAATGTTCAACTCCTCTCCTGCATTATCTGCATAATTGATGATGACTTCTAGTAGGTTTTTTAGAGGAGTATTCTAGAATGAAACACAAATTACAAGGTTTTTAATCGTGCCACTAAAAAATGTGAATGCACATCAGCGGCAGATCTGCGCTGCTGTATACATTAGTAATGGCAGGTTGCTACGACAGGTTGGCTGTTTCATGACAGACGCAATGGGCGTAATAACAGCACATAGAAGCAAATTAATGTTTTAAATTAAATGGATTTTTAAAGTGAAATAACACTTATTTAATATAATAAAAAAAAAAATTGGCCCGGGTGCAAACTTATTTGCCGACCCCTGGTGTATAGTGTATTTGTACATATTCATGTTTTATCCTTAATTTAAAATACCAAGAAATGTCAGTTTGAAGTTCTTGCTGCAAACATTAATGCAAAGTAATTCAATATCGATTAATCTGTCTGGAAGAGCCACTTAAGCCACAAGCAGGTCTTGAAATGTTTGGTTAGTTGGTTTTAGAATTCCTCCCAGAAGTCAGCTGAGGTTTTGACCATCGTCGTCGTCTTTTACATTAAGGACTGCATCGAGTCGGTAGTGGACCTGTTTAAGATGCAGATTTTGTGAATTTTTGTACCATTATAAGTTGTTAACAAATCAACCTTCAATATCACCTTCATCTCTGTTTGTGATTGCAGGGTAAGGTTCAGTTAGGTGAGGTTCACGGACACTAAGATTACAAATAAGATTACTCCGTTGACTAATTGGCCTAGGCACATGGGCTTTTGGTAAACGGCCACTACACTGTCCATCATTTTCTTGATTAATGAGTAAATTGTTTGGTCCATGAAGATATTCAGTTAACTGTCATAACAGAATCAAGAAACTAGAACAGTATTTTACATTGTATGTAACTTATGATTGTGTCTTTGGTGTACCTCTGTAACGTTTTATTGTATAGAAGCTGATAGCAACTGTGTGCAGAAGACGGATTTTCCCTCCGGCACAATAAAGTACGTCTTATCTCATCTTATCTTAAATAGTTTATAGAAAATGACCGCATGGAAAGTTGTGTTTCTTATTTTACACTCACAGCAGTCTTTGTAGGTGGAAGCCGCAACAGCAGCCGTTATCTCCTTCCACCAGTATAATGTTACACAGAGAAAAACCATACAAACATTTGGGTCTGGGGGGTTTTCTGAGTGACTGACGGCACTTCTGGGGTGTAATAACAGTACAGTTTGACATGATTCTTGTGTTGTCGGTTTTGATCTCGATTGTTTTTAACCGTAAGCTGACGGTTTTATTTGATCTGAAGACAAACACAGGGGCACCCTTTGTGTTGTAAAATAATTTATCATTTATAAAGTAACATTATGTTTACTGGCCTGTGTCAAACTTTTCATACACAAACCACATGCATGCAACAGAAGTAGCCCCTCTCTGAGGTACGAGCGCCCGTTTTATCTTGGCGAATCCTTCTGTTATGGCTCATGTTAACTCTCCTCCACATTTCTTTATGGAAGAAATTGTTCTGCATTTATGAAATAAATAACGTAAAACTACATTTTTCTAGGATCACACGATTATACAACTCTGCAATAAACTCTAGTTTTACAAAGTTTATACTGTTTAGTTTTTTGTTGACGCTGTCAGAGAGTTATATTTTAAACTATTGTGTGTTTACTACTAAGATCTTAGTGGGTGTTGTTGTACAGGACTGCACTATATTGAAAGGTGTTTCTAACCTGATGACAGATAATGAAAATTATCATCACTGCTGGTTTTCAAACTGTTCAGAAAGGTGGAAAACTGTTGAGTTATGCACATTTTTTATCTCATTTTTGCCTCTGCTCCACACTCACAGCTCTGTATTGACTTTGCACAACTGAGCACTAATCTACTAATATGCATTATCGATGGTTATCACTGAACCAACAACTACTTTCCTCACATCTCTGTTCTCTAAATCCATATTTGTTAAGGAGACAAATAATTGTACGCTGCTAATAAAGAGACACGCCTCAATACTTGAAAGCAGCTCGTCTGTTCTTCTATCGACCCGTGGAGGTTATTCTCTCAGCGGTTAATCATCAACGCGACGCCGGCCACGCGTGATCAATTCATCTCAGAACAAACACATTCCTCCTTTAGTTTTTACCTGAACACACAGTCAACATTTCTTCAGTGTCGTGGAGTGTTTGTTTGCACGGTTGTTTCACGAACAGTTCCTCCATTTAGAGGCTTAATTCTTCTGCTTTTGTGCCGATGTTTGTGTTTAGACCTCAAGATCCTATCAAACAACGAGTCAGCGCTGAGGAAATCTATCATGATTGTTTGTCCAGTAAGTAAATAGAGGTGATTGGGTCATTTTAGCAAAGAAAAAAAAAACTAAAAAAGATTGACGCTTATCTGCGGTAGAATCCAGCGTATTCAAGACGCAAAGAAACATTACGCAATCGCCCCTTTCTCCACGCGCTAAAGAAAAGGAGTCAAGGAGCTGCTGACCTGTCTTGCAAGGAAAAAAAAACCCAAAAAACTTTAACTACAAAGCGTGATAATGAAAGAAAGGAGCGGAGAGAGGGAAATTAAAGGGAAATTTCCACTACGAGTGTGAGCGAGCGGACATCAAACGGACACGGCGGCAGCTACATAAAGCCTAATTACCAAGGCGAGGGGAATAACAGAGGGTTACAAATGACCCTGTGTCACAGCAAGACAGATGGCCGCAACACACACACACAGTAAAATATGTCTTTAAATTAATAAGTTCTCTGTTGCTTTGTACAAGTCGTGCAGAAAACAAAGTGCAGGAATTAAGCTTTTACAGCTTGAAAGTGTCAGAATGGGATATGACTATAAACACGTTATCCTTTGACTCGGGTGTTTACTGGTCACCTTATCTCTCACCTGATGACTCTTATCTGAGCTGCTGAACATCCTTTAAACACTAAACACGTAAAACACGCAGGAGGGGAGCAGTGTTGACACATCACAAGCTCAGGGAGAGCCAGTCCTAAGATTTCACACACTGACCACAGTGTCACCTTTAGAACACTCGCGCACACACCATTGCCCAGCACATTCGTACGGCTAATGGTATTAACAATAACAAGCCATCAAAGCCGGCGAACGAGACAAAAGATAGAGGCGAGATGAGACGTGTCCACACAGGGGGTGGGATGAACGGGAGGGACATAAAACGCAGCCAATCAAGACTCCCAGGAATGAGGGAGCAATGACACGAGCAGGAACGACACCCCAGGCTCAGAGAGGCGATGAGCTCAATCTGCACATAAGTCAGGAGAATAGACCATCCTGGCTCACAGTGTCACCACAGGGTTGGCATCATTGGCACTTCTGCCCACCAAATGATCAACCGTTTGAGATCCTCTCAGACTTTTTGGTTTTGCATGTATTGATTCTGATCTAATGCGCCTCGAATAGTGCTCACGTATAGCGTACACCACAGCACACACTGCTGATTTGAGGAAAAATATGACACAAATTGGTTCCTAAATGTAAATATCTGCTGCTTTTCTTTGTCTTCCACAATAGTGAAACTAAATATTTGTGTGTTTTAGGCCGTTGGTTTAAGTTCTTCAGACCTTGGCGGGCTCTTTCCAGAGCCACAGAAGACAACGCACAACTGTCCAAAACGAGTGGCACCGGCCATGATCTTTGCATATCATTTAGATCCCATATTTTGGTTCATTAGTGTCATTGTTAAGTATTACAAATGTGGAGTAGTAGTTCATAGTCGTGGATTGAACAAAAGACAACGCTGTTCAACCCAAGTCAGGAAACATTACCGCTGGTAGCAGCTAGGGATAAATCCTGAGTCTGGTTGCCGCGTCAAACTGTGACAATATAAAAGAGTTCATTGCTAATAAATTAATAAAGTCGCCCCGTGTGTGCACGTTTTACAATTAAACTGGAGCGATGCTGCCACACAGCTTGCCTTCACAAAGTGCCACGCTGCATAAACTGTCATAAATATTGTCTCTCACTTTCATCAGTCACGATTGTATAACACCTAATAAAACCTAATAAACTTTACCTTTGATCATCATCAGATGGTCTATTGACGGAGGTCACTGTGACACGAAAATATGAACCACTAAATCTGAAGTCTGATTCTAAGATGTATTGTGATGTGATTGTGGAAAATTCCGCAAAACATAATCAAATTTGGGGAATTGTGTTAGCTACTTTTACCCTGAGCTAACATCTGCAACCATAGAGAACACAGCAAGTAGCTAATCAGCCAAGAATTAAGGCACTGTTTACATTGGCCACGCTGTTGATTCTGCATAACTTTAAGTCTTAATATAATCTGAGCAGTTGAGCTGTATAAAAATTCACCCTCAGTACAGTTGTCATGAATTGAGAAATTAGCTATTGTTATGGAATTTTCTATCCTTAGGCTGCACATGGTCACGTGTGGGCCTTGAGGTCCACAACATTTTAACATGGGGACTTATGGAGAGTGAGACTGACTCATTTCTGCAGCCAGCCTCTAGTGGCCTCTCAAGAAATTTAAGGAAGTTTTTAGCACTTCCGCATTGGCTTCATCTCCCAGCCACGGAGGTTGAGAATCATGTTTGTGTACTGAAGTGGGTCACATAGATAGTGGTATCAAAGGATGCAGCTTATAGACTTGTATAGTCCTTGTATAGTTCACCACATGCTCGATAACAGACTAAATCTTTATATTGAGGCTGAAATCTACCAGCATCTGAGCAGCATTTGACCAGTGGCTGCTGCTCATTCCCAGCACTGATTGAGACTCTTCGAGAAGCATCGAGAGTCGTTCACGAGCGAGTCGTAATCTAATCAAATCATGAGCAGCATCTGACCGGTGAAGACACACCTCTCGTCTGAATAGTGCCTTTTAACCAATCCCAGGCCTCTTCAGGCTTCTTGCTGAAACATACAAGTTGCTACCAACATTTGTTATTTGAGGCAGACGCCAAATGTTCTGATTGTATCCATTTAATGGTATTTGTGGCTCTTTAAGAGATTTATTTCAGTGCCAAAAATTCTTTGATCTATTAATCTTGAAAAGCCTCTGGAAGAGTATTCAGATGACCATGAGAAACTCTGGAGATTACTGATAAGAACAACTGTGCAATGTGGTACATAGTGTAAGTGAACGTATAAATATAACTATGACTAGGAATCTTTCAAAATAAGCTTTATAAAGCTAACTGATGCATTAGTCTGATGTTAACTGACAATATGTTGAGGCTGGTTTGATTCTGCATGTGCTCCGTACTCGTGGCCCTGCCAACATTTCTGTAGCCAGCCTTTCAGCCTCTCTACACAGCTACAAACTACACTGGCCTCTTTGAGCATCCACTGCCCACAACAAACCCACACAAGCACCATGACTGCCAACACCACACAAAGACACCATGTTACTACAACCCACGGCGAGGAGATGGGGGGGCAGAGAGAACTCATTTATGTTAAAAAGAGGTTATTCTCACACTGCAGCTATTTTTATTTGATACTATTTAGATGCTTTCACGATGCCGTTCGTGTAGCAATCATCCAAAGCGTTGCACGGAGAGCTGGGATTAACAGAAAAGGTGGTGTGGATGGACAGAGAGAGAGAGAGAGAGAGAGAGAGAGCTGCTTGCACAGTCCTGTCAGCCAAGCACGAGACCCCGCCAGGGTGACAGAGCGTCCAGTGCTGAATCAGCGGGTCGCACGTCACACACACACGGGGGGGGGGGGGTATGAAGGGTGGAGGGGGTTATACTTACAAAGAAACTTTTTAAAGAAAAAGGAAACAGTGGCCCAAAGAAGTGTTACAGTTGTGGCTCCTCTTGATTTAAAGCCTCGCTGCCACTGAATGGGTCCAGTTGGCCCGTAAAACAAAGTCTCTTCAAATAGCAGATTCTTTAGACCTGACAAAAGTTTGTCACGAAAACTTCAGCTAGACATTTACACACAGTGCTCGGACTCTAAAAGTCCACACTTAATCATGCTGAGGGACACACTGCAAACCTCAACAGGGGGGGGGGGGTCTACAGTAGGAAGCTCAGGGGGGGGGGTCCTTTAGGAGGAGATAATGTTGAACAGAGTCATTTTTCTACATAAGAATTCACCATACCTATTAGAGAAAGTATATTTATATACACCAAGTTAGACGATTAATTTAAAAACAACCCTAATGATCTGCAACACGTCTGTGACGTGCAAATGTTGAGAGCCCCTGCTGCTCACTGCACAGATCCATCTTCTGAACCAACATGCACAGACCATCTATGGATCCTCCAGCTACCTGCCTGTTACGCAAGCTGAAAACGATCTTGTGCAACGGTTATGAGGCATACAGCCATTTGTAAAGTCTAAACTCAAAAACTCCCTTGGGGGGTGGTGGGGGCAACATAGCAGCGGACACCTGCACAACTGTGAATCTCAGCTTACATTAAATTATGTCTGTCACAACAAGCGTTTCCCAGCACCCACTCTGCTGAACAACAGTGAATCGATGCATTGTTGGACGGCCGGTGGCTGATATCACTGCGGACTTCTCTGCTGTGTGGACTGACATCATGCTCATGCATGTCTCAGCTGTGATTGCAGACAGATTAGAAGCACTTCTCAAATCATGGTTTTGAATGCACAAGATTACTCAGCAAAAATCCCATTCAGAGATGAATGAAGGGAGAGTTCATTTGATTTTTGACGAATATGCACATGTTATCAAACATGACTCAGGGCTTTTTTTTTAATTATTAAGAGGCTGTTGTCAATCCGGCTAACATATTAAAACACCAAGCAGCACTTGTCAAATTTCAACTTTCATAAACTTTAACAGCGTTCGCCACCGCCAACCAAGACCAAGAAACCCAGCATGGAAAATATGGACATTTTTATACATAAATCAATTCTTTATTAGGTCATCAACTTATCGGCAATATTTATAATTCAAAACACACACATAGTCATTTTTGAGTGTGTGTTTATGACAATACACACAGCTTTTTTTAAAGCATATGACATTTTTTACAATGGAGTTTGGACTCATTCCCGCCACACAGGAGATGAACTACCTGTGTACGGAGGGGAGTGCCAAATCCAGATGTTATGACAGCAAGCTACTTTAATACCTGTTGTAGCAGCCAGCAGCTGAAGACATTTAATATGTGCTGTTACAAACGTCTTCAGTTATTCATGTCAGCTCACATAAACGAGCAAAGAAGCACTTAAGGGCACGTGAAGCCGCGCGCAGCCGCTCCGCACATCACAAACCTCGGTCACTTTCACGTGAGCGTTCAGGAGGAGGAAGCTCCTTTAAAATCTGACAACTTGCATTTGAAGCATGTCTGTCGTTACATACACACTCTCCCGAAGAAACTTCCCGAATCACACGCACACGCTGCTTCATTCGGCACACTAAAACCACGCTAACATTCATTTATTTTACTTAAATCACAACTTTTTTTAACCACAATTCGCTGCTGTCGTGCAAGTTTTAGCTAGTACCAGATGTGTAAACACAGCCAGCAAGCCTCTGGCAGGCGTTAAATTCAAACATTTGTCAGTGGAGTCTGGTGTGTTTCCTCTCCGTGCACACACACACAGACACTGTGTGACCAGTGAACAAAGTTCGGAGCGGCAACAAGTCAAACTTACCAGAGTTTGTTCATACTGCAGCGCCCGCTGGTCTGACCCGTCCCCTGCCATGGCTCTCTCTCTCTCGGCACGGTCTCTACCCGGCGACTTGGTCTGCTCTTTTCAGCTTCAAACTGAGAGGAAACCCGGCAGCGCTATCTCTGCGTGTGTGTGTGTGTGTGGGAGAGCACTGATTAAAGCATTGGACTGACTTTAGTTTCTGTATGGGAGTTCACATAGGAAACTCCAACTACAGAATGCGTCTCGATTACAGTAAGTTCCTTCATTTTATAGCCTCAAGTCAGCCCAGCTAAGATACACACTGCGAGGCGGGACTTAGGTGGTTTGAAGTGGGATCGACCCTCCCATCTGGAACCGCTGTCAATCAAAGCCAGAGGGATTCATGTCTGTTTAAAGGTCCAGTGTGTAAGATTTAGGAGCACCTATTGGCAGGAATGGGATACAGTACTCATTCGTATAATTTCATCAGTGTATAATCACCTGAATATAAGAATTGTTGTGTCCTTAAATTCTACATATAGAGAGCGGGTCCACGGAGTCCACCATGTTGAACTGCCATTTTTGTACAGTAGCCCAGTTAGTGAACAAAGTAGCAGGTACTTAGACAATAAAATGCAGTTAGCATCAAACTAGAAGTGTAGAGGAGTAGAGTGCAGAGTATGTACATATGAACAGGATATAGGCCTATAAATAAAGTGCAGATTTAAATATGCTATAGGATATATACAATACATGAATATGTACAGAATAGACAGCATGGTCAGGTAGTTGAATACACTAACATTATGTACAGTATAAACAGTTGTTTAATAGAGTGTGAACAGCATTATATACATAATAAACACACTGCACCTTTAATGCTTTTGTTAGGACCGCTGGCCTCTGTTATTGTTTGTGTTTTTCTTTTGTCTTTTTCCCCTCTCCTCCTCCACTCTAGGTTCTTCCCCTTCTTCCTGTGCTGATGAATGATCTGGTTTACCTGAGGCATATATAGCCAGGAGGCTATATATGCCTCATTCTCATTCTGTGGTTAGCCTGTATGGCAGAGACCGGTGATTGTCTGTGTGTGTGTGATCTGGTTCAGGAGTGAGCCACTTAGAAAACTGAGTTGACTTGTTTTCTTCTTTATTTTGTAAATAAACTCATTTTTGTTGGGTACATTGTCTATCGTCTTCTGTCAAAACACCCGGTAATTCAATTATAATTATGTCCCCATCCCCTGGTTCAACTGGGAACGTAACATATTTGGGGGCTCGTCCAGGATCGTTTTAAAAGAAAGTGCTGGTGTTCTGCTGTTTGGGGTCAGTGTTTTGTCTCCATGGCTGTCACGGGGGTGTTAGTGTCGGAGTGTTGTTCACTGAGCGGCCTTCGCCGAGTCCATGACGGTTTCCTCAGCTAGTTAGGTGAGTGTTCAGCTGGATTATTATTTAAGGTGGATTATATATTTAATTTCGGAGTAATCCTGGGCTGGGATAAAATTCTCTGTTGGGGGTGGGCATTTCACGGCTTCGGTCAGGGAAGTTCAGTCTGTAAAGCCGCCTCGAGCCCAGTGCGCTCCACAAGATAGGTAGGTAAAGCTTTGTCTAGGTAGGCACTGGGGGAAGCTGTTGTTGTCATAGCTGGGCTGTGTGTGTGCATGTGTGTGTGTGTCTGAGAAATTATTCATTAGTATTAGTAGTTATTTATTAGTATTTATTATCAGTCTGTTTTTTAAAACAATCGGTCTATCACTTTGTTCTGACTCAGATGCTAAAGATCAGCTTTTTCAATTGACATGACTGCAAGACTGTGTGTGTGGCTCTTCAGCTTTACCTGTCTGGGCCCTGTGTCTTTGTCACCTAAATCAAACCCTGTAGTGGAGTGAGTTGCTGTAGTTGCTTCATCATTTTCCATCTCTTTGTCTGTTTGCTCTCCTTCTCTCTCTGTAGTAACTTGATCATTCTCTGCCTCTGGATCCCATTGCTCTCTCTGACTTGACCTTTGCCTGTTCTCCCTCAGCATCTCCTTCTGCCTGACCCTTCAAGATACACAATGAATTGATCTAATAACTGATAAACATAGAGGCTAATGCCATGACTTTTGCTCAGAACACATGCTCCCAAATATTTTGAAATCACACACACACACACATACACACACACACACACACACACACACACACACACACACACACACACACACACACACACACACACACACACACACACATAACTTGGCTTTCTCCACTTTCTAATCATTAGACTCAAATAAAAGCTCAAGTTAAATAAGTCTTATATGGTGCACTTTGACTGAAATGTTTCAGATCTCTTATTCAAACTGAGTTCCATATATTTCCAAGACTGTCTGCATCACAAATGACTCAGTGACTGACTGAAATGACTGCTGGCCGCTATATATTAAATTTGTCAGGTTTTTTTTGTAAAAATAAATAAATATATAAAACACCAAATTATTTAGGTTAAGAATAATTTATTTTTTAAAACAGGCCTAACAACGCCACTGAGTGTGTGGACATCCGACATTAAACCTGTCGTGTCAGTTGCTGGTAGACGGGTTCGCTCTTGTAAATTGTGTGTGGCTCGGTAGTAGATAGTGTGTGCGTCTTGGTGGCGGTGGGTATGGCAGCGTTTAACATTAACGAGTTTGTTGCGAATCCATCGCTTGGACAGCTCGACAAATGCAAAAAGAGCGAGCTACGTGAGATCGCTGAATATTTTAGTGTCTCAAGTTCTCTTGTAAAGGCAGTTGTGTTGGACCAGTTACTTGCTGATGGGGTACTTGGCCTACCAGCATTGGCAGAGTCTCCAGTGATGACGGGTGGGGCTATGGCAGCGGGAGGCTGAACGGGCGGCTGAGCCTCGGTTGGCCGGGCTTGATGCGCGCAGTGGTGGGATGGAAGTGAAACCGCTCACATTGCCGCAGTTTGTCCCGCACTCTTAGCTCTGCTTAGCTCGTCCCCAGTTGGAGAAAGAGCAGCGTGAGTATGAGCGCGAGTTTCAGCTCCAGGGGGAGTTGGAACTCAAAAGGTTGGAGGCAGAGACAACCATTAAACTGCGTCAATTAGAAATTCAGGTTAGCTCAGTGCATGTTTCTGGTGGTGTCCAGTGCCCTCCAGAAACAGCTGCTCCCACATTTGATGTAAGTAAACACATTTCCCTTGTTCCCTTTGTTTCGGGGGTCCTACTTCGAGGGATGTCTGGGCTATACTTTTACAGTGCAGGTTGGCAGGCAAGGCTCAGGAGGCTTGTGCATCTCTGTCGGTGGAAGACAGTTTATTTATGAGAAGGTGAAGAGTGCGATTTTGTGTGTTCACGAGTTGGTGCCGGAGGCATATAGGCAGCGTTTTCGAGGGCTGAAAAAGATGTCGGGTCAGACTTATGCTGAGAGAAAGGCATTTTATTTGACAGGTGGTGTGCAGCATGTAAGGCTGAGGATCAGACCTCACTGCGTGAAATGATGTTGTTGAAGGGGTTCAAAAACTGTTCGCCTGAGCGTATTGTGGTGTACTTGAACAAACAGAAAATAAGCAATCTGCAGCACACTGCTTCTCTGGCGGACGAGTATAAGGTGACGTTTCTCAAGCTGATTCTCCAGCCCGTGAAGGTGCTCAGAAGCCCGACACTTTTCATAAACATAGTGAAATGTTTGCTGTTCATGCCTCTGTGCCCTGAGATTGTGTTACTTCAGTACTAAGCCTGGTCATCTAATTGCTGATTGTGTGGAATGGAAGAAGAAGCAGCATGTGGGTGGCACAAAACATCCTAAAGGTGTGGGTTGATTAAAACGGTATCTCCCAGTAACCAGTTCACTCTGCGAAGAGAGCCTGATGAATGTTTCAAACCTTTCATGCAGGCAATGACATCGAAGGTGATAGAGTGTATCCGGTTCCAAAGGTGGCGTCTGTTCCAATTTCAAAACCTGAATCTGATAGCCAGGTGTGTTTACTGCATGTGTGGTAACTCGGCTCAGGCTCTGTATTTTCCTCTATTCTGGCAGAAGAAACGTTTCCTCCTGGTGGCGATCCAGTGGATTGTGTAGAAAAGGAGATAGAGGCTGTGCCAGTCTGACAGTCCTGTAGGTTCAGTGCCGCTGATCCGTGCATCGCTGGTTGCTGCTCAGGAAAGTGATCCATCTTTGGCAAAATGCTTCCCTGAGGATGTTAGCGAGTGCACTGACAAACAACCATTTTTTTGTTGATGACAGGGTGTTAATGCGTGGGCAAACTTCACAGAAGAGTAAGGTAGATGAGGACTGGGGCAATGTACCAGATTGTGCTGCCTGTAGGATGTCGCGAGCATGTGCTAAGGTTAGCACATAAACACTTGTGGTCTGGTCACTTAGGTATCACAAAAACATAATAGTTCTGCAACACTTTTTAGGGCCAGGGTTGATAGCCAATATTGTAAGTTTCTGTAAAATCTTTCATACCTGCCAGATTGTAGGAAAACCAAATCAGGTAGTGCTTCCAGCCCCTCTGCATCCAGTGTGATTGTTGACTGTGTTGGTCCTCTACCTCGAACTAAGTCTGGTAACCCGTTTTTGTTAATTGTAATGTGTGTGTCAACTCGTTTCTCTGAGGCTATTCCCTTACGAAAAAATCACTTCCCCAGCTGTAACTAAGGTGTTGACAAAATTCTTTACCAATTTGGTTTACCGAAGACAGTGCAGACTGACCAAGGAACAAACTTCCTTTTTAAAAAACCTTTAAACAAACTTTGGAGACTCTAGGTGTCTCTGTTCAGTGCTTACCATCCCGAGTTACAGGGCGCTCTTGAACGCTGGCACCAAACCTTGAAGTCCATGTTGAAAAAGTACTGTCATGATACGGGGAAGTATTGAGATGAGGGTGTGCCTTTTGCACTCTATGCTATGCTAAGCAGGAATCTCTTGGGTTCAGTCCGGCTGAGCTTGTTTTTGGTCACAATGTGAGTGGTCCATTGAAGGTACAGTTTGTATGCGGTTTGTATCCCCTTCTCCTGGGTCTGACATGTTGGCAGGCAGTTCCGGCAGAGCAGGACAATATTCCTGAGCCCACTGTCCCCAAGGTAGCCACTACCTCTCTGGTGTGTGTGAAGTCCACCTCTGATGATTTGCCATTATCCTCTGATGGTCAGAATTGTTGTTGTGCGCTTGTCGTATCTGCCTGAGTCTCAGCGTGAGGATATACTTCAGTTGTTCCAATCCTACCTCACTCTGTTCCACGATGTGCCCTCCTGTACCACCATATTACAGCATGACATTGATGTAGGTGCAGCCACCCCTATCAAGCAACACGCCTACCGTTGCCCAGTAGAGAAAAGAGAAAAGATGAAGGAAGAGGTTAGCTACTAGGTAGAAAATGGTTTAGCTAAGCCTAGCTGCAGCCCCTTGAGCTCTCCGTGTTTGCTAACCCCTAAGTCCGATGGTACTCCTCGATTCTGTACTGACTTCCGCAGAGTTAACGCAGTGACTGTGCTTGACTCCTTTCCATTGCCCCATATGGAAGATTACATCGTGCAAGGAGGGTGTGTGCCATCCCGTGGGCTACTTCTCTGTAAAGTTCAAAAAACATCAGTCAAACTACTCCACCATTGAGAAGGAGAAGATGGCCATGCTCCTCGCCCTGCAACATTTTGAAGTGTATGCTGGCTCCAGTGCAGCCCTGGTAGTAGTGTATACTGATCACAATCCTCTGGTTTTCCTGGCCCAGATGTACAATCATAAACAGCGGTTGATGCGTTGGGCGCTGCTTGCCCAGGCATACAACCTGGAGATCCGACACAAGAAGGGGGTAGACAATGTGGTGGCCGACATGTTGTCAAGGAGGTGATGTGGGGGACGAAAGATGAAGGTAATGGTGAGAGTGAGTGGTGAATTGCCTATAGCTAGACAAACTATTGTGTGTGTTCTGGGTGGCGGGGGAAAAAGGATAAAAAATGCAGATTTGTACAGTGCATATGTTTTCTCTGTGTACTATACTTGTATATTATATGAAATATAACACTGCTGATTTGATCTTTTTCTGCTCTCCTCCTCCACTCTAGGTTCTTCCCCTTCTTCCTGTGCTGATGAATGATCTGGTTTACCTGTGGCTACTCAAGCGGGCGGGGCATATATAGCCAGGAGGCGTCTCTCTCTCTCTCATTCTGTGGTTAGCCTGTGTGGCAGAGACCGGTTGGTTGTCTGTGTGTGTGTGATCTGAGCCACGTAAGAAACTGGTGATTCGGCTCCCTGTATTTTGGGAGCCCATCCTGAGTTGACTTGTTGTCTTCTTTATTTTAAATACGCCTTTTCTTGGGTACATTGTCTACCGTCTTCTGTCAAAACTCTCCGTAGTTTAATTATATGTTACTTCCCCATCCCCTGGTCCAACTGAGGACGTAATAGTTTTGCATGAGAAGATGTGTCTTACGGGGTTTTTTTTTAATATTTTTTCATGCACGTAATAAAGGTGAACATGAGTCAAAAGTAACTAGATGCGTGTTGAGTTACTTGAGCTAAGGTGGATTGACCCTCCTCTCCACTCCTGGATGTTGATGATTAACTACTTATAGCCTTTTTTACTAGAGCAAATTATTGAATGGTTAATGAATAATTTAAATCAAACAATATTATTTCTAACTTGTAAACTATCAGTATTCAGTATCACTGAAATTAGTATAGGCTGAATATGAATAACTTGTCCCAATTGTGATCCCTCTAACTTTTCATCTAGCACTATCAACATGTTCTGTCCAGTTCACTCGTTTATGACCAATACCTGCAAAACTAATATCATTCCCATCAGTCTCAGTTGTACTTTGTGTCTACTACCTACCAGCAAATGTGAGCATGCTAACAAGCTAAACCAGTGTTTCTCAAACTTTTTCAGACCAAGGACCACTTTGTCAAAAAAAAAATGTTCAGGGACCACCTGACCCCGTCTTCAGCCACCTATCCATCATTGTTTCCCATCCTCTCCGTGCCTTGTTTTAGTTAAAGTTCACAGCTTTTGCTGCTCTTTTCCTTGCTTTCTTTTCCTTACTTACTGACGTGACAGCGGAATGATTTTGTCTATAGGAGACGCCGTGGTTGCTTAGGCAACAATTTGGGCACTGCTAATTCAGATTTATCTTCATATATCCATTATACATATTTTTAAAAAATATTTGTCTGCATTTTTGTTCAGAGAACAAATTCGCTTTACACTTCAAATAATGTTAGGTAGGACTAGGGCTGATATGGCCTGTAACCAATATCTCGATATTTTTAAGCTATATCGCGATACACGATATATATTTCGATATTTTTGTTGTTGTTGTTTTGTATTGTTTATTTCTAATAAATATTGTCATTATTTCCATGATAGCATTGTAATTGCTCAGAATCAACGTAGAACAGTAGATTTACACTTGCTGTGAGACACACCTCTTTTATAGCATTTTAACACTTGTCATATTTTTTATGAATTTTTAATACATTTCATGATGTAAATATGAGCTTTAAAGCTCAATAGCTTCCAGGTCCTGTGACCTATTGGCTCAAAATCAGTGTAGAACCGTCGAGCTACACCTGCTATACGACACACACTCTTTTTTTATAGCATTTTAACACTTGTCATATTTTTTATGAATTTTTAATATATTTCATAATGTACATATGAGCATTGAAGCAGTGCAGAATCATACTTGGCATATGAGACACTTTTTTAAATCAAATTTTAACCATTATTCATATTTTATAAATAAACGTTTAATACATTTAACACCCACGTTTTATTTTGAAAACCGAAAGTATCCACACGCTGCAGTAAGCTAGCGCTGACTTTCCAGTTTTTTAAAAGTGTTTGCCATAAAGTCGGCAGTAAGGGCGCACTTGAAAATATTGGAGCAGCTGACGTGACCACGCGGAAACGAGAGACGTGACCGCAGCTGTTTTTCTTCAGAACCAAGTCGTCCGTCTCCATCTTCAATTACCTCACCTCTTGGCTTCACCTCTCCTCACTTGCTACAGAAAGTACGCATGCGCGCAGGGGATGTTTCTGGGTGGGCGGGGCAGTGTGCTGCGTGCTGTGAGCAGCAGGAGTGAGTGACAGGCGAAACTCCGGAGAATTAAATGCCGACGGCTTAAAACATTTACGTGACAAGTACTCGATGGTCGCGATATAGTCATTTCATACATCTCACGTAGAACAAGCCGCGATATATCGAGTATCCCTAGGTAGGACTCCACAAACTTGTGTGGGAAATTCGAATATTTTAAGAGATCCTCTCACGGACCACTTGAGGTAGTGGTCCGCGGACCACACTTTGAGTAACACTGAGCTAAACTAAGGTAACTAACACTGTGAACATGTTTGCATCTTGACATTAGGGTTTAACTCATAGCACCTAACTCTTCACATAGCATGTCTCTTAGCCTTTCCAAGTATAACATTGTTGAGGAGATCAACAAGGCAGAGATTAAGTTAAAGGCTCATTACTTGATGTGACAAAGTAGAATAACTTCTCTGTGTTCCTTTCCGTTCATTGTTTTTAGTTTAAATATTAAATCAAAAAACATTTTTTTTTTTAGATTTGTTGACATTACAACTGTCTGGTATGCAAGCACACACTAGGACATTCCCAGTGTGTCATGATTGGATGACAATCAAATATGCTTTTAGAAAGTTATTTGTTTTTCGTTTGATTACATTTATTTCACTGAATATATTTATATTTATACGTATTTAAAACTTGAACCAAATGACTCGAATCACATGTCTACGATGAGGCACATCATTTTGTACTACGACAAACTCATATGAGAGTAAGAATCACACTTGAAAGATTATGCCTTGAAATTAAAGTTAGAAAACAACGCTGACATGAGGTGAAACCACGGTGTATCAATGGGCACAATACCGCCACTGCACTGTGCAGGCTGGGACCTTTCACATTTTCAGATGTTTAGAAGTTAAAAGCTCTAAGGATTTTAACCACTGGCCCCCAGGCAAAGGATATCTCTTCCAGAGGTCAAACACATGCTTGATTTAGTCCTCCTTCAGAAACTTGATACTGAGAAAAATGAAGTGTTTGATGTTCTTTTGCAGTCATGTAGTAAAACAAATACAAGAATCCTATAGCTGTCAGCAGGGAGTTCAACCTGAGATGGAACTCTACAAAAATACACATTTGAACACACATAGGTATTTTCCACTCCTACATAATATGTGTGTGTGTTGGATAGAGTAGGTTAATCATTAGAATATCCTTGCTTTGTGTGAATCTTGTTTGTGTGTGGCAGCCTTTGTAGTTTAACCTGACGTGTTGTGGAACTGCTCTCTTCAAGGTTATGCAAGAGCTCGTATTCTTGGAGCTTCTTCTGAGTGGAAAATGACTGGAGATATACGATCAGCACATGATGAAAAATAAATCCATTACACATTCTACCCAGATCAGGTTTGTGATGGCAGTAGTTAAAAGTATTTTTTTTCTCCCCAGCCACATACTCCAGTTCTTCTCAGGGTATCCTTGAGGCAGATGGGCTATATAAGGGCGCAGAATGTTCTGGGTCGGCTCTGACCAGAAAACCTTCACAAAGATGTGACTAGGAGTTACCATATCAGATGCCTAAACCACCTCGACTGGCTCCTTTAAATGCAGAATAGCATCGTTCATATCACTGGACATCTTAAGATGGTCCTATGTTTACAGAGGTACAAAAATAAATCTGTGATTAAAATTTTTCAGTCACTACTGCCCTCCCCTGGTGCCCCCTTGTTCCAAACACACGCTGTTAAAGTACCCTCTAGCATGTCCCATAAAGGGATAGTGGTTATCTTAAATAAATAAATCACATAACAGTCACATGATTTAATAATTAATAAATGATAAAACAAATTAAAACTTTTATTCTATTTTATCATACATGCATCATGACTTTCTACACACTTGTGCCCACCATATGAAGCAGGAGACTGTTTTTTTTACCCGCCACCCCTCAGACAGTCAGTCCATCACAGTGTAATCACTGACTGGTCATTGAAAGTCTGCCTCTAATCTCAAAATGTTCTTGTGTTGGAGGTCACAAGACGATGAATGACATTAATTATATGACAATGACAATCGTTGTAAACTTATAGTCATATCTATGAGGATTCAGCGACCTATGTTAGCTCAATCAAATAGAGGTTTCAAGAGTTTTTAGTGCCAATTTTTGCATGTCCAGACAGTGGGCAAAAGTCTAGCAAAAGGCCCAAACACAACTTAGCACATGGATTTTTGCACAGAATGTGAACTTTTGTTTCTAAATGATAACAGCGAAGGCAGTCAGGACTCTACGGTCAGTATGTGTAAAATGTCATGTCAGTGGATAGCGCCACAATTTTTCAAGTCTGTCTTAACAATAGTCAGGTTAGTGTATTATAATACCAATTTATGTGATGATGAACAGAATCCATGGTCCATGTTCTCTGAAAATATACATTCAAAAGTGTATGTGAAACTACCACTGTATGATGTTAGAGACTATTTTAAGTGGGTATGTTGCAATTGTAATTTCTCTTTGTGTCACTCACATTCATTCAGAAGAAGAAGAAACACTGTGGAAACACAAAGAGGGATTTATTGCACTGAAAGGTTTGTAACTTATATTACAGTCACTTCATGAATTCAGACTGCTGAAGCCTCACATTAACTCCATATGCAGCAAATGTAAATGTACGTCGATATAGTAAATGTAACTTTGCACAGAAGATGGACAACAGATTTTGTTCCCCAACACTTCCATTGGAAGTGCTTTATACAAGTGAAAGTATATTGTCGACATAATAAATGTATACTTTTCAGTAGTTTTTAGTAGTAGTAGTATAATTTTGTTACATTTAAGACCACTCTGAATACAACTTTTTAAATACTATATAGAACTTAAGCCATTTCATTTACACAGATTTGGTGTACCTTTTGAATATATGAGCTATATGGTCAATTGAGTCTGCAGGGGATTTTTTTTCTTTTTAGAAACTGGCTTCCATGTTGGAGGTCACAATCCAATCCATTTTGGCAGAGTCTCTATAAAGCACCAGGTGTTGCAAAGTCTAACACCAGGACTGCATCATTATATTACATCATCAGCAAGATTTGATTTAAAGTCTTATCTGGTCAAAAGAAGATAAACAAGATGAAACAAACGCAGTTTATACATTTGTGTCTAAATGTGAAACTAATGCTTGAGAATACACAGAAGTGCTTGCCGAAGCTCTGACCTTTAGTCTTTAACTAATCAGTGTTTAATGGCTGCTGTGCACAGATGTAATCCCTTAAAGTGTTTGAGGTATTAAAGTAAGGAGGTGCAGGGAGAGTAGAATGACTGTGGCTTTTCCTTTATGAGGAGGATAAAGTCAACATCTAACAGTGACTAATGCCAGGACAAGTCAAGATATTTGAGATGGAAAAGTACTTGGTGTTAATACAAGACTTAAGTTAAACAGCCCTGAGACAAACAAACATAAACCTCATATTCCTCTGCTTGTTGTTCTCTTCTGTCTAATGTGTTTGTCACATCCATTTTAAGACTAATGCAATCCATCAGCAGCCTTAATACAAAAGCTAATGGCTTTTGTTTGACTGTGTGACAGCTTGTTTGCCGGAGGCCTCCAGGTGTGACAGATAGGGCCACTACGCAGGAGAAAACACACAGAATGGCAAATTAGACAGCTGACAACAAAGCAGTGAGATGGATTGATGATAAATCCTCTTTTATGAGCTGTGTGTCATGTCTGTGTGGGTCCAACAAGTTATTTTTAATAGTACATTCACATCAAGGGCCACTTACACTAAGCAAACGTGCCATCATGTGACAAGGGACGCTCAGTATTTCAGAATCAATAAACTATTAGCTAACCTAAACAATGAAGAAGTGATAGAGTGTGTTGCACAACAGAATTGGCACATTCTTGGAGTGGTAATTGGAGATTGGAGGTCAACAAGAGGGAGAGGCCAGAGTAGTGACACTGCTAGAAATCCATTCAGCTCTACGTCTCTCTCTCTCTCTCTGTGTGTGTGTGTGTGTGTGTGTGTGTGTGTGTGTGTGTGTGTGTGTGTGTGTGTGTGTGTGTGTGTGTGTGTGTGTGTGTGTGTGTATGTGTGTGTGTTCTCAGTCATAGGCCAGCACCTTTTGTGATAGGAGCTGCTCAGCTGTGACTGTCCTGCTCTAAGTCCAGATTTCTCCTTTTCACATCGTCTGTGTTGACAAGACGGATCAGACTGGCTGGATGAAAAGCCCCCCACAGTTCACTGTATCTAATCCTCTCTTGATTTCTGTGGAAGACCCGTCTGACATCCTCTAGCAGGTCTGTCTGGTGTCCAGTAGTCATGGACAGAGTCTGTTTTTTGTGTTTTGTTTTTTCCAACTAAAGCTAGTTAGTAATTATTCTGCTACTATATATTCATATTATTTTATACAACAGTTAGATTTGTTCCAGCCCAGTTGCAGAACTATTTGTGTTGGTGGGGCCAAATAAATTATTACATAAACAAACAAATCATAATCGGTTTTAATTCTGTTAACTAATAAATGCCACTTGTAGTTAACAGCCGTGCTGATATTCATTATAACAGCACTCACTATCAGGGCTGTGAGAGATCTATAGTGTGTTATGGGGGCATTCATGGTGAATTATAATGCATTCATAAAGCTTCATGACTACCCTCATAAATACACATAACTTAAACAAAAAACATTATATGTGAGTCTATGGAGGTTGACTTGGGGATTATTACAATTACCTAAACTCACCCATACACACACCTTAAAAAAATAACTCTAGTAAGAACACCCTTTCCCTAACCATGACCATGTACTGTACCTTTAATTCTAAAGTTAACCAATCCCCAAATCAATCAGAAAATTGGATACTCCCCCTACAGATAGTTTATATAGTTTTAGAGTATTTGTAAAATTTCAACTATTACGCTTTGTCTGTAGATGTCTAGATTATCTATAGAATATATGTGACAAATACTTATTACTTATAATATATAATATAATTTGAACATACCTAACCAACCCTAATCAAGATGTTTTTGTGCCTAAACCTAATGAAACCTTACCCATAGTGGTATAATATCAGAAAAAGATTTTATTTGTGAAACAGACTCGTTGAATCTCAACTAATAAGCTGATGAAATAGTACAAACATTCTCTGAAGTATATCTGGGTGGATTATCCAAGTAATGTGTTAGCCTATTTTGTTTGTTTTAGTATTTGAAGTTGAGAATGGATTTATAAAAGTTTACTGGGGAAAGTTATATTAATTCCAAACCTATTTTCAAAAAGATTGCAACTAAGGCGAGAAGATTGCAACAACTGCTAAACAGAGACACAAGATCTTGACCTATTTGGTTTTTTTATCTTGAAAGTCACTGTTTGATCTGCGTGTGAATGCAGGAAACTGTGCTCACCTAATGTGTCATTTTACTAGAGGACGAGGTTTTCCAACACACACCCCAGTCTTACTGGAATACCTTATTGCACAGTCTGGCAGTGTTTATACAGACTGTAATGGCAGTGGTAAAATTCTAATATCTAATATCTAACTATGTGGAAAATAGTTTTCTCTTATTCACGTATACCAGATTAGTCAGCAGTCAACTTCTCCTTTCATTCAGACAAATGAATCATAACACTGCACTTCCCAGAAATCATATCAGCAACTTTTTGATGGGTATTAGATGGACATTGCTGTGACAATGACTGTTATGGGCTTAGAGAAGTATATCTCAGCTCATGGCCCTTTGCTGCATGTTATACCTTCACTCTGTCTCTACCCACTATCTTGTTCATCTACAGCTGTCCTATCCAATAAAAACAGAAAAACAATCTCATCAGAGTTTGAACCGACCAGAAACATGTAGACAGAGAACTACGTCTTCCTGTCAATGAATTTTTGGAGCCTCTGAATAGTTTGTGGAAGGCAGCAGCAAATACCAGCACCCCATCCACCTATTTAGATTGACTCTTGCTTCCAAGATAGCCATCTGTTAAGTGTTTTTCTGTGATTTGATGTTTTTGCCTCAGTAATCAACTGCAGCCATATGAATCTTTAATGATTTTTCTCTTGTACCTCACAGCATGATGGAAGTCTGCCGGAGAGTGCCTGAACTTATTTCTCTAAGACACCCACTGTGTTTGAAAGCTCCATGAGGGAGGAACCGATCTAGTTACTCAGTCTGATGAATGAAATTTTAGACTTCTTGGGAGGGATGGCAAAGAGCACCTGCCTCGAACTCTTTTAAGTTCACTCAGATGTTGTTTTCTCTAGCAGGACTATTATCTTTGTGCTCAGTTGCAATTTTGCATTTTTGACAGATGCTGGCAAATCTGATGATTTTCTGGACAATGTAGCCCCTAAGATGAAAGAGAATACATTTCTTAGTTATTTTTTTTTTTAGGTCAGACGCTGCTATCTTCACGGCTATCAGTTGTTCAACTGACTGACGGGTTGATACTATGCTCATCCGTGTTCAGGAAGCCTGCCAAAAAGCCACTTTTTCTTGGTAGTTTCTTGGTACTTGATGATGGTGAGAAACCTTGTGTCAGCATCTTCTCTTGTATCACCAAAACTCCTGTCATTAACCTCCGCTGCAGCTGATAGATAGGGAGCTATTTTTGAGGTCATCCCTTTAAAAGGTCAAATGCCTTAATATGCACCCCTGAAATCTTGCTAGAAAGAAGGTTCTCCATGTAAAAAACATCCTCAGGAATTATGAACACCTGTCCATGGACAAGAGCAGAAAGTCAGTGAGAGGCAGAGGCCGGAGTAGTATCACTGCACTTTTTTGGTTTTTAGGTGTTGCCGGATGTGTCATTGATCTTATTTTGTGGTTGCCACCAAATGATTGCCACATGGCCCAGTTGGGGCTACCTGTGTTGTTGACATCAAGCGTCTTTGTAATGATATGCCACTACTCTCTTCCATGTTGTATTTCCAACAAACATAAATACACCTGACCTGGTAAATTTACATCACCTGGCAGTTTGCCTGTGGACATGTGCAAATACACACTTGGTGCAATTGCCATTTCATCTAAGGTCAACACACACTCCCTTTCATGCTCTGTTAATACATCTCCCTTTTATTTCAGGAAGTCAAACACTTCTGTCAACACATCAGGCATGAATGTTGCATCCTTCTTTGCAGGATTCTTATTGGGGATTCTACAATTCGTGCAGGGTTTGGTAACCTGTTGGGCTGACAGTAAAACTAATTTTTGAAACGTCTCTTTAATTGTGTGGTTTTCTGTCCCTTTGATACATTTCTTTTAGTATCGCCTTTGCTTATTTGGTGATATTTTGTTGCCTCTTTAATTTCTCAAATCTGCTGACAGTCTGAGTGATGTCAGCTCTCGCTCCTCTTTCTTCACTCTCACTTTCCCTTCGCTTAGTCTTTTCATCCCTTCTTTCCTGTCCTTAAATATAATGTAAGTCGACAGACAGGACATGGCATATGAACACACCTTTTGTCACTTCCATCACAAACCCCAACTATAACCCTGTGATTAGCAGCTTTGACTGCTATATTTATATTTTGCATTGTTGCATTCTTCCTCTTTTTGACAGCATGGCAATGTAAACAGATGGTGGAAATAGCATCCACTCTCAGCTAAAATCTTTGTGGTCTTGACAAACCAGTCTGCCTCAAAATGTGCCTGGAAACACACAACAACTCAGTTTTGTCTACCCACATACATTACATATCTCATAGTGGTATTAGTATAGTATTAGGGAACATTGTATACTTTATGCTTACTCATAACAGATTTAAAAGACAACCAAGAAAAAGAACCAAAGAAATACTTTCATACAGATTCATATCATATCATCAACTGATGTTACTTGTCATACTTTCAGCAGCAAACACTGTGGAACATCACAACTAATGAAGTGCTATAACTTAAGTTAGGGAACAAAAGTAACAAGTGCAGTGTGTTTATTTGATAATAAAAATATAATTACCTTACTGATCGTGAGATTACTTTTGATTCCAGCTAATAACTTTTGTTGTGATTAGAGCATCCCTATACAGCACAGCAAACTATGGTGGAGACTATGTGTAAGGACAACATGAAGGAAAGGGCACAGACAAACTGCCCGACATTTAATTTATCAGAGATGCTTTTCATTAAGTGATTGTAGTAAATAAGCGCAAAACGACAAATGAAACATAAAATATATGTTTGTATATGTGCATTTTGGTTGCGAGCTTGAAATTAGAAGTTGCTTTTGCTTACCTCTGTCTGAAATCATTACTTCAAAGACAAATTGTAATTGTGATAAATCTGGCACCCTATCAAAGCAAACTACAACAGAAAACTTGACAGGCACAGCAACAGTGACAGATGGAGTGGGCCGATCAGTTAATTGACGCGTGGCATCCCAAAAGAGAAATTGACATAACAAATAAATTTGTCTTTTCAAATCACTAATCTCTTTTCATTATGGGAAGTAGCAAACAAACACTTATTTACATGTAGATGAAAAACCAACTCACTATGAAGCCTTTATTTTTGTTTGTGTGTAAGTTCATCAACCTCTGACAAGGTCAGACTTGTCTACGGGTGCTTTTATCCCTCCAGGCTTTGTTCCTGTCTCACTTTTGTGGTAACCCAATAAAAAAAAGCCTTTCTTTTAACTCTAACCACATGTCTCACAGCTGAGGATACTGCTGTTTTTAATAACTTTTATTTACGCATCTTTCCTGACAATATGTCTTGTTTTCATGTTTGTTCTGCTTGTGTGTTGTCCCTCAATACACCTACACACAGAAACACTTCAACCGCTACTATTCCGCTTAAAGTAATTATTATTCCTCTCCACTGCTTTCCTCAGCCTGCACTTGACCTTTACACGGTCTTAATCCCTCCTCCACCACTAATTTGTTTATTCTTGGTTTTTCTCAGTGTGTTCATACTCAGTCTTTGTGTGCGTACGTGCATATACTCTTTGTGCTCGTTCCATGGGAAGCTGCTTTCTGCTAAAGCATGTGATGTTGTTTGTTTCAGCCTTGGCACTTTCATTTTTCTCTGTCTGTGTTTTAATATGCATGTCTGTGGTAAAATCAAACTTGCCATCTCTAAATGCTTCCTCCTCCTCCTCCTTCTTCTCCTCTACCTCGCACCATGCAGAGAACTTACAAATATCCAGGAACTATGTGTGGTTTTTGGTGTGCATTAAAGTTCACAAAGCTATTCAAGTGTCAGACATATAGATCATTTGCAATACTGTAAATACAGTACAACCAGCGATGTTCTGATTGCAACAATCAGGCTCATTCAGACAGTGAAAACTCCACTCCTATGCAACACTGACCCATTTTGTTGTTCACACACACACACTGTGTACACACACACACACACACACACACACACACACACACACACACACACACACACACACACACACACACACACACACACACACACACACACACACACACACACACATGCCCTGTGGCATTCAAACACCGAACCTAAGTGCAGAAAGTTGACTCCTGTCGCTTTATTTTGAAAAGCCAACAGGTCTGGCATGTACGTTGTCAGTCAGCTGTTATACTGACACACATCTCCCCCCAATATACACACTGCTTTGGTTACATAATGGATGCACACATCACCCAAAGCTAGGTGATGTGTGCAAGGACAGCAAGGACAAATAAAACCATTGAAGCAACCAGACAATAACATTCTTTATTAGGCTCTGATGTCCTCCATAATGAAATTAGGAGCTGAACTAAAGGTTCCAAAGTGGCTTGTCCACCTGTACACTCATTACCTCGGATGCCAGATTCTCACAAAACAAAAGAGTGATGGGTCTTTCAGCTCTGTTCATTTTTTTTTTAGATTTATTAACTGAGCTGAGGAATGATCTGCAACCCAGAATTTCACTGAATTATTTATTGGTGGTGGAATGATTACTGCGGACTTGTTTGGATTCAACCTGACATTCATTCTGCTGTTTTAAAATAGACTAGTTTACAAAACTCATATTGGGAAACATACTGGGTAACAAATCTGTTGAGTGTGGTGAAGTTCTAAAAGCAGGATGCATAAGCAGAGTACGAAGGGTTAAGAAGGCATTTTACTTGAAACAAGGTCAGCAACAGCCAAGCAGTCAGTGAAGACAAACAAATCCAAAAGGGGAACAGAGAGACAAAAAAAACAGAAACAGGATGAGGTCATTAGAAAATAAAACACAAGCTTTTGTCACTCAAGAATTCTCAAGAGGCATGATATAGTGTCCACAAATTAGCGTTGTGCTTTGCAGTTGACAGGGATGACGCAACATGACGATGATGAAGTACTGCTCACTGTTGAATGTCCTTTATGTAGGGAATGAGTGAACAAGCTTTGCATTGAAAAATTCACATGATGTGATTCTGCATCTGTCAATGTTGATGATGATGATTAGTAAGTGACCAGACCATAGATTGACCACAGACTTAGTGAAGCAGTAAATGGCCTATTTTGGTATAAGCCTTTTCCACAGCAGGCATGTTGACTTGTCACAGTCTAAAAAGGTGTTACTGCGATCTGTATTATACTCAGCGGTGTGCTGTGTACCACACTTTGCTTGACGCAGCAGAAACCTGATGTGGCGCAGTGCAAGCCACTGAAAATAATGTGATTCAGAGCTCAGTGCTGCTGTTGCTGTCTTGTGTCTAAAAGGGACGGAAAAAAATCCATCATAATCTTATCTATTGTTTCTTTTTTTTATGATAACAACAGATATACAGTAGCCCAGTTCATAGCATCTGATTTTCAAAAAACACAGTTGATCACAGTAACATTTGATACAGATAACTTACATATAATGCGTTTATAGACCATGGAGATGAACATAAATAATTACACTCTGTGGACTATAAGACAATAGCTAATTAATATATAACATCACTACTAACCGGAGAGCGGAGTGTTGCATGTGAATTACAGAATTCAGCCACCATTTACACGTCTGTGACATGTCAAAATGTCTGAAGAGAAACTGTTTCATTTTTCTGCAAACAAAAAACCATCAGAATCATTTCAAAGATCCTGAACTCACAGAGAGAATCTACTCACAGCATAAAGGCTGTAAAATTGCGGATACAAAGAGAGTGGACTGAGAGAATCAACAGTGCACTGCGATGAAATTCCAGATGAAGAATGTGTACTGGCAGTCAGAGTCTCCGGGGTAAACTCAGATGAAGAATAGTGTGAGCCCGGGTGGCGTCAGTAGATATAGATCTAACCCATGGAATTACACACTCAGGCCATTATACATTAACAGTCTTATCAGTTATGGATTACACCATCGAAGAGCTCACACATCTTCCCCTGAGCCGTCCTGTGTGTCCATATGTCGGCGTTCCATTGTTTTTATGTGACTTGTGTGTGTGTGTGTGTATTTTCTCTATGCATTGTTCACACTGTGTGTCTTCTCTCTGTATATATTTCTCTCTGCAGTCACTGCTAGAGACCTGGACACATGCAGCGTACTTAGTGCTTGTTTAAACAAATGGTTAATTAATACTCAGCTCTGCACTAAAACTCAATTACATGTTATTATCTCCAGTCTGTCTGTGCTAAAATCCACTTCCTGTCTGATGTCACCTGCTGCTATCTTGCTATCGCCAGTTTGCCTTCACATACCTGCGTGCATGTTGTTTATTGTGGTTCAGTAGTTTGAATTAATTTATGTATAATTTACACTGTGCACTTTTGTTTGTATGTCCATGTGCAGTGAAACCATGCTTCTAGTACTTCTGTAAATATGTACACTACACTGTATTAGTACTTTCTGTAAATATGTACACTGAACACTGCTGCTGTAACAAGTGAATTTCCCCGTTGTGGGATCAATAAAGTATTATCTTATCTTATCTTATCTTATCTTATCTTATCTTATGCAGTAGTCGCAAAAACTGCAGTTCCTCAAATGGCCAGTTGAGGCTGGCTACAGCAAACGATTACATCTTCATAAGCCCCCATGTTAAAATGCCCAACTTGGTATGCCAAACCTGGCACAAAAAACTGTTTTGTTCTCTATAGCTAATTTTCCCATTCATGACAATTGTAGACTGAATAAGGGTGAATTATATTACACATTTATTAAAATTATAATCAGGCTTAAAGTTATGTAACAGCGTGGCTGCTTTGAATGACAAGGGGTTGTAGTTACAGGTGTATATATATATATATATATATATATATATATATATATATATATACATTTTTATGTGCATTAGCATTACAAGCTCTGTGCTGAATGTGTTTAATAGTACCTGACAAAATAGTACAAGGGTGTATTGAATCATGTTTTCTACTCATAATATTTCCTTTGCTCATATTGTTCTGCATGGTTATATATGATCTCAATAACTTTAATTCATGTATTCTGTTCTTACGGTGTCTTTGCGACATCTGTCCAGGAATTACAGATGAAAAATATCCTTAGCTAACTCTGCTCATTTACAAAAAATGTTTTATTAATGTGCACTGTTCCTATAAACCAGAAATACATAAAATCCACACAGAGATGGAAGCTAAAATAAAAGAGTAAAAGGTTTTATCACGGGGGGTTTCAGGATCTGATTGGTGAATCCCAGCGGACACTGAGCTGCAGCTTTGAGGTATGTGTGGGAAGTGAGATGAAGGACCACGATGCACACATACACACATTTTTTTCCCTCTGTTGTGGCCTTTGTTAGCTGTTTCACAGTGGTAGAATGCTGCTGAATAACAATTGTTGTGACGCCTTAAAATGGAAGTGATAACTTCCTTGACGTGTTTTCAAGTGCCAGATGAACATTTGGGTTCAGTCCTAAAAGAGAGATGATAACGCAGACATCAAAAAGATTCAGGTAGTTCTGGTAGATTTTTGACTCTTGTGCACCATGCGACACTTGAACATAACACAATGTCTAGTGATGGCGTACAATACCTCAAAAGATGGAGTTATATGGGATCTTACATTTAATAATGGTGGGAAACGACTAGCAAATGCTCGACACTCCAAAAACTCCACAGCAAATGGATGTGATCAGTTATCTAAAATAGTTCCCATAATGGCTACAGTGACCTGGTTATATCCATTTAAATGATTTCAAACACCTTAACAAGCAGCAGCTTGCACTCAGTCTTGGCAAACATTTCATTGTTTTAAACCGCAATTCTTCACAATTCATTTTGTGTAAACCAGTTTAAGATGCCAGTAACATCACATAACATGCTTGGTTTGTATCAAGAGTACATATATAATAGAGCAGTAAAAAAAACATGCTGTAATCAAAATGGTTTAAGAAGTGTAATCATTTTATTTTGGGTGTCAGTTATTGTCTTTTGCTCAAAGGATGGTGTGAAAGATCAGTACTAGACAAGATTATCAAGTTATTTTCGAGACCTTTTTGTATAACATGACCCATGGGAACCACAGCCCTCCTTCCACACTGCAGAAAATGAATAATTCAGACTGTGACCGGGCAGGAGAAGCAGCAGCAGACTGACCATCTGGACGCTCCAGAGAACTACTAGCTCATTGGACAGCTCCGGTAAGTCATGGCTCATTTTGGCAATACACTTTGCATGAATCTAAGACTAGAATCAGTGTTATTTTTAGAACTTTAGTTTTTGTGCAACTCAAAAACAAGAAGACATTTTGTCTAGTAGAGAATGTGAAGAATCCTGAGAGTCAACACATTTTAAAATGCCTGTCATGCATGTAAAATATGATAATCTTCACAGAACTGTGAAGGAGTTTTTAAGTAAATGAAGGGGGACGAAAAAGACAGTCAGTCTTGAAGGATAGGTTTACATTCAATGTCTCTCTCAATGTAATAGTCAGATACCCACATGAAACCCTGAAACACTTACTGCTGCAAGCACTCCTCCTGTTCACTCTGGCCCGTCACTAAGTGCAACAAAATCCACATTCCTCTGTGGATGGTACTGCGTTTATCTGAGGCTTCATCAAGCCACGTTTGACAAATCAAGAGGGTATTTTCCAAAGTCACACACTTTTGAGGACAAAATTTTCTCTTTCTAGTCGTGGTAGTGCCACATGCTTAACGAGAAACATTTAGAATGTGCAGGCTCAAACAGTGCACCAGTGAATGAGCTCTGTTAGGCACACGTGAGCTCCTTCTTAATGTGTTGTTGGTAACCAAAAAACCTCCATTTAGCTCACCACTGTGCCTAAGTAGAGCCACACAGATGGCTGTTCTTTCACTGCATCTTAACCGGTCAACAAGAAAGACAGAATCTAAAGCTAACAATGGAAAAAAAAATCAGATTTGACTGACTGCTGAAGGCTCCAATTAACTTCTCCATTACTTTTTTTTTCAATGGCCATGATACAGCACATATAAACAGTGCATATGGGCACCGGCCTATTGTTTGACCTATAATTTAAGGTAAGATATACATATAACAACAAGAGCTCCCCTTAAAATAAATAAAATAGAAAAAATACTGCATGTATTTGTATTAAAAAGCGGACTGTCTGACACCACAAAGTATGCAATGCAGAGACATGTCTAAAAATAATGTCCCACATCCAGTATTAGGTTATTTTTCTCTATTTTCTTGCTGTAGTTATAGTTCAGTGAATAGAGGAAAGGCTTTCCAAATGACAGAATCAGATCACCTGTCTTCATGTTTGAGATGTTGTGACCTCTTCAGGAAAAGTCAGGCTTTTTGTTCATCTGAGTTCAATGAGATAAAAAAGAAAATGAGCCTCAGGACGGGCTTATAAAACTATTTCAGTCTTCACCCAAGCATCTAAATAAACCCCTCTAAATAACTATTGCCTGTATCATTCATTTAGATCGCACTGACTGACTGCATCTCCTCAAAATCTGAGGACACTGGCCTTCATTCATCAAGGGATTCTGGAAAATGAGCCAAATGTACTTTGGACATGATCCTAAGATCTTGCCACATCAGATTAATGAAACCTTCAAACAGAACTAAAAAGAGCACAAATAAATCAGAGGCGATTGCAGTTTAAGAGCTCATCATTCACATGTAATGAACACTAATTATGTGAGTCTTGACCTCTTTAAAGAACATTGTGGCACAGGAGGATATGCACACTCATAAATATGGCCATAAATACTGTCACAAAGCGTGGAGTTAATCTTCATCATTATGTAATTCCAATAGTGAAAATACTGTTTGAAACAAGCAAAGAGATGTTCTCAGCAGATATGAGTCAGATCTTTGTTTATAGCTCCAACAGAGACTGAATTGATAAATATGGAGTTTGGCAGTGTAACAAGCAGAGTCCGATACTTTGATGAATGAGGGCTACTGTCTTTCCAAGAACCTTGAAAATCAATTGCAGACTGCTCGAAGATGAAACAATGAAAATGCTGTCTCTCTGTCATCTGTTTCCTAATTTTATCATCATGTCTGCCTCTACAGCTCTTTATTAACCTTTTCTTCTGTTGCTTTTAAAATCACTTTCTCTCTCACACATGCACTGACTTAAAATTATTCACTGGAGACCTAACCATGGCACCATGCCTAAGCCCAACCGTTACCTTCAACCTAACCCTTAGGCTCGGTGAACACTACAGGCGTTTGCCAAATAGTTCACATGTAGAGTGACAGTCCAGAACGTTAATATTGTGTGATTTTGTAAAACCCTGTAAACCATTCAGTGAAAACATTTGTTAATTCTTTGGAAAAGATCAAGATTCTATATAGGCCTAATTTCAAATATAGAAAATAAATGCTGCAAACCAGTTTGTCCTGATACTTAGGAGAAGGTACTTAATAAGATTTTCGATTTTATGTTTTCCTCTTTAAGAAACTTTTAAATGTTGAAAATATTTCATATTTACAAAATAATTTTCTGTTTTGATCTTTCTGAGCAAACTATGACACAGTTCACTTCTTATATAATTATTTGATACATCATAATTTTACTATATACCTATATAATCATCCTACATTTTTGTTTTTTAAAGGGAATCCATCATCTTTGACAGAACTCAAACTCCCATCTCTTGAGTAAAAGTCAGACACACCACTCACCATACACTACATAGATGTAACTTTTAGGTCACTGGGCTGATGACAAAATGTTGTCAAGTTTAAACATTCAAACGATTAAAACAAGATTTAAAAGTTTGTGAGAACCCCAAATCTTCTAATGTTTTATGGGGACATCTCTGTGCTCCCGTATGGTCATAATGTACAACCTGGATTCCAAAGAAGTTGTGACGCTGTGTAAAACATGATTGACAATGATTTGCAGATCCGCTTTAACCTATATTCAACTGAATACAAACAAAGACAACATATATAATGTTTAAAGAACTTTTGTACATATGCACTCATTCTGAATTCGATGCCTGGGACAGGGACGTGTTAACCATCTTTCTCTCACTATGTACATGTATTCTTTCTTGATATATAACTTCAGTTACTCAGAAGTCCGCAGTCTCCATTTATGTGTTTTAAGCTTCGTAATGTGCAAATTGGAGACAAGTCTATCTGAAACAAGTATAATGTCCCTTAGAGTCTGGATGGCAGCATGTTGCTCCAAACCTGTATATACCTTTCAGTGCCATTGGGCACTAACACACCTCCATACGATCACAGATCCTGCCCCTGTCTTTTGAACTTCGCGCTGCTAACAATCTGGATGGTTTCCTCTTTAGCCCAGAGGACACGACGTCTACGATTTCCAAAAACAGTTTAAATGTGAACACGTCAACTACTTTTCAGTCAGTCCATCTCAGATAAGCTGAGAGAAGTCGGCAGCGTTTCTGGATATTGTTGTAATTAGATATTTGGCTTTATCTCTATGCATTGCAGTCTTACCTTTCATTTGTAGATACAGTGATGAACTGTGAAGTGTTTTCTGAAGTGCTTCTGAGGATTGATCTGAGGATTTTTATTTACGTCACAACTTTTTTGGAATCAAGTTCTGAACAAATTTTTGTACCCACCATGCGATTAATTAAATATATATAACAACACAAAAGTACACACATATAACAGCGCAGATAGCTGTGCATCTGCAGCAATTAGCCTGTGCGTGTGTTATTCTGCCAGTCATGCACAACAGCCTGCACACACACACACACACACACACACACACACACACACACACACACACACACACACACACACACACACACACACACACACACTCAGTTGATACAGCACTGAGCAATAGCTCGAGGCTGATGTTGGCTGTTTGATGTTGTTCTCTTTGGTCGGACTGAGGTCAGCCATCTCTGGCAACTACACAACGCTTTAACTCTGTGACACAAACCATGTAACACCTTTGGGTGCAGCCACATTGGTGACAGTGTCTTAGTCTGAAAACTATGCCACACTACATTGTTCCCTGTTCTATATGTCATTAGCAGTGGTTCTGTGCTCCCATCAGATGGTCTGTAATGAATAAATCATCCTGCTAATGTCCTGGGACAGACGGGTGCATGGCCGAGGTTCACAAAACACTCGCCACCCTCCTGTCAACAGCTCCTTCACTTTGCATTGAATATAAATGGCAAACAACTCTAGACATAGTTTGGAGGAGGAAGACTCTGTGTATAGTAATGTCCTCAGTTAGACACACGTTGTTCATGCTGTAAGCAGCTGATCTGATGTAATGATTTTCATTGTAGTGTATACTAACCTGTTCCCTTGTCCATCATCTGTTCTAGTGTAGCATGACAAGGGTGTGGATGTCACTGACATGTGGGATGCTGGCGGAGGACTTCACGTTGACTGTCAACATACTTCCTTCTGGAAGCAATTGTTACAAGACAGGCTTTGTGACATTCATCCTGGGTATGACACACTCAACACCTGATTTGTGGTTGTTTCTTTTTGTAATAAAGGACTCAAAACTGTTCACTTGAAGTATAGTGTCATGTGTTATATGCTTGGTTATAATCTACACTTCACAGTCTACAGGCTTCACAGGATGTCTGTAGGCGAGTAATTTAAAGTTACCTGACACACAAGTTTTGGCTGGCCTGGCCGGAATAACAAGTTAGTTTTGTTTGGCTCGGTCCGATCCACTTTGTTTGTTTTCCATTAACAGAGCCGGGGATGTGTATGACCACTGGATCTTTTTTTCAGCACATACACACACAGACCGTGAGGAGGTATTCACTGAATTTGAAAAATAAAGTGTATTGGATTAGAATCGCATCATCTAGTATCATTTTAATCATCTTGTTTCATTGGGGAAACTTCAGTATGTTGCGTACATATAGATCTATTCAGTTTATGGTGCAACATACGTTTACATATTAACTGTATATGTATATGTAATATCTGATGGCTGTATATTTCATCTTGCAAAATGCAATTACTGTTACCTGAAAGGTCCAGTGTGTAGGATTTAGTGCCACCTAGCGGTGAAGCTGTAAACTACAACTACACAAAGTCGCAGAAAATCGCACAACACCAACTATTTGACTGATTTCGGTAAAACTGGATCATATTTTATGTTTTCTGGTTTCCCCTCTGATGTCCTCCGGCTGCACCGCATCAATTCTCTGTGATATATAGAGTTTCCTGAAGGACAGTGAAGTGCTCCTGAATGTAGCTGCCTTTAGTTAATAAGCTCAGTTAGTTAGCTGTGCTGCCTGGACTGTGAGCTCAGAGGGGAGCGTTAAAGTTTACAGTGGCAAGTGCAGGAGCTTCGGACCGCTGTTAGGAGTATGGTTATATAACTGGGGAAAGCGGAGGCAGAGCATGGCCGAGGACGTTGACAGAGGAGGCTAAGAAGAAAAAAAAAACAGAGTGACCGAGCTGGGCTTTTTGCTGTTGGACTAGTAAGTAATATTAGCTGACCTTGTTTGATGTCTGGCTGTTAGCAAAGGTGTTGATTCATTTTCAAATCCTGGTAATGTAAGAATAATAAATACAGGTGTACAGGTGTCCATATTTACAACAGTGTTATCACAGTCTGCAACTGGGGTTGCTAAATTAAAACAAATGCCAATTCTTATTGGTGTAATAAAGCTGCATCGAGCCTCACAGAAAAAAAATTGTCTTCTGTCATCTGTGAATAAAGTGACTTGTTGACATCAAGCTTAACTAAAGGTCCACATTAAAATCCAAAATGTAAAAACACATAAAGAAGCATGGTTCCCCCTGTATGCAGCAGGACGTCCTCTCTCTCCATGGCGCGTGTTGTGTTTGTTTGCGCAGTGAATCTACTTAAGCCATTTAATCAGTCAAACAGTCGAAAATGTGTCAGCGAAATCTGGGTCTGAGTCATTTGCAAAGACAAAGACTGGATCAAAGACATCAATCTGCTATGACTTGCTGCTACACGGTGCAGAGCATATGTCTTGTCTTTCTCAGCACCTGTTTCAGTGTGTGTGCAGCGTTGGCACAGTAAACAGGTGATTACCGGACGTGTGAACGTGCTTCCAGAACATTATTGTATTTTTGAGCCCCTTGCATGCGTGTGCATCTGATTGTGACCTTGGGCGTACATGCTGACTGGTCTCTGCTGGGATTAAAAGCCTTGTGATGATTCAATTACAAGAAATGACGATTCCCTGATCTATCAGGAAGTGTGTGTATGTGTGTACGCAGGTATGAGTCAGTTTGGCAGAGAGTGTGTGTTCAGGTATGATTGCCCTGTGTGTGTGTGTGTGTGTGTGTGTGTGTGTGTGTGTGTGTGTGTGTGTGTGTGTGTGTGTGTTATCCGAATTGTGTGCACGTCTACCTGGAAATCTTCTGCTTGAGAAAAAAAGATTTCTCTCTAGACAAAAAAGCTTGCACCTGCACATGATGTAACAAGAAAATCATCTACATGCTGGGAGGTTAGTTTGTTGTTTTACCCATAAATTCTTGCACCTAAACCCGTCTGATTAATGGCTGTTACACCTGAGGAGTCTCTAACTTACTTACAGTCCAGAATAGATGAAGTTCACAGAGAAACAACCTGCTGCAAACACTGATCATTGTGCCTCACAGTCTGGACCTAATTAAAACCATCACAGGGAGCAGGTTCAACTAGAGTCTCAGTGATTCAGGAGTTGGCAGTGTTTAAAAATTAAACATGCTGCGTAAGTTGTGGTAACGAGTCTTACTCCTATTTTTCCCCCTGCCTCTAATTCTTTTCATTTTCCACCCACCTACTGTCTCGGAGTTGGATGAGGTGCCTCTTTTTGATTTTTGTCTCGGGGCAAAGAAAGAATGAGGAGAGACAGAAAGAAGCCAATGCCACGGGCACTAGTTCATTTTTTTTTTTAAACATGGAATGGGTTTGGGTTGCCAGTGATGGGAAGCCACAGGTCTGAAGATGGCTAGGGTGATGGGGAACAGATTCTGGCACAATGAAATGTCACCATAACTCTGCCTGCCTGTCTGTTTTTGGCTGCAGTCTACCTAAAGACTCCCTGATGCAGGCTTTTGGAGTTCTATCTCTGGAGTTAAAAAGCCAATATCTTAGATGGAAGCTCATGCATTCATTAGAACTTTTTCAGTGGTGTGGTGCATACTGTATACGTATATTGACCACAGAGGCAAGGATCAATGGGCTAAGTCAGGATGTGCTGGATTTGGGGCACTTGAGGCAACGCTTCTAATATCAGGAGGTGCTATCTGATCCACAATTTTCCACATTATGATGCAGGAATCGGATGGATTTTAAGATTTATGTACTGACGGCCTTTATATTTTTCTGTTTTGTTAACCAATTCAAACGTGATGCAATGTTTTGTATTAACTTAATGTTGGAAATGTTTGTTATCGCTTTTTGCATCACTTTTAGACCATAAACACTGCATTTGTCACTCGCTTGTTTTTGATCATAAGTGATGTAATGCAAAGTTGCTTTGAGTAACGTAAAAATATCAATATCAAACTGACAAAAATATTGAATTTGTTTCCCCACTACAGCATTAATAACATTTAACTGAAGCCATGACCTTTCCCTAACCTTAACTGCAGTGCATGTGTTGCCTATCCTGAACCAGAGACTGCAGTCTGGTATCACAGTCCTGCACAAACGCCCACCATACACCTCAAACACGACTCCAGCACTTAATATCAGCATAAATGTAATGTTTCATTGACTCACTGTAGAAATGTCTGTGAACAAAATATGAAATCATGTTTGTAATGTACCAACATTGTAAGGTACAGGGCTAATCCTGACTCGACTTATCAGCTTGAAGTGCAGACTTGACTCTGGAAATCCTGATTAGTATTTGGCCTTTCTATTTTCACATTCAGCAGACATGGAGCAACATTAGCATTCATTTGGGCTTGGACTCCAACATTCACTCTCCTTTCAGCTGTTTTGGTCTCGACCTCGCCTGGGAACCAGATAATTATGTTTCATTTACTCTGGCATTAGTCTGGTGATGCCATGCTGAGATAAAACATGCGGCTCTTTGGCTGCTAAGCACTCCGCTATGGTTGACATCTAGTTTCTAACTTTGTCTCTTTGTCATTTGGTGATGGGCAGTTAGTGTAGATTTATATTTATTAATCATTTTTGTGCTGACATCAGCTGCCTGCTGTGACTGGAAACAAAGTTGATGAGAACTCTATTGAACCAAGCAGTAAAGTTGAGAGCTGTAAAATCAAAATGAGCTAAAAAAAATCATTGAACTGAGGGAAACTGCTGAGTCAGGTAATAATTCTCTGCTGGTTCACCACCTACGACTATTTTCATATTACACATTATACTGTAGCTATCTGAGCCATCATTGATATTAAATATTAATTAGAGCGGGGTTACCCTTTAAACCTTAACATTTTTATTTTGATGACAGCTGATTTCCAGTGTTTTGTCAGTCACATACTAATACTAAGAATGTAAAAATGTAGAATGAACCTAAAACCAGAAACACATAACCACATAGTAATTTATCAGGTGTGATAGTTAAGAGCAATATCAACATTATTATTCCTGTCTTTTCTCTCCTGTCCTTCAGTTTCTGATGTATGTTCACAGTTTGTGCAAACAGCTACTTCTGTTTTAGCACAAATGTTGTTTTAAGGTCTGGCAGAGAAATTAAACTAGTCTCTCATTCTGATATTTATCACATTTGAACCTTTTTAAGGGCCATTAAGTCACATTTTTTGCTCTAACAACGTCATCCGTTCTATTTACTAGCAAGGACTTCTTGTAGTGTCCTCCTACTCTGGCCAGACTGCGCACACTCTGTCTGGATGTGGGCAGGATCTGTCTGGATCTCTTACATTTCAGAGCTACTCTGCTTATTTGCTTTGGCAATGTAATGTTGATAAGACTTTCTGGATTCAGTCTAATGTCTGTTCTACAGTTTAGTGTTCATGTCTTACCTGCAGTTTTACCTTGGTCTTGATTTGGTCTTGGGTTAAGACTTCTTGTAGGACCAAACAGTACTTGGCGTGTATCATTTCCCGAAGCTGTGTGCCATTTTCCAGATGTATGCTAAATGATCATACAGGTTGCTAACAGTAGTCTAAATCCAGTGTTGCTGGTTAACTCCTGGAATTGGCTCAAATAGGTAAATTCTGAGTGTTGGTGTTGGCCAGCTTGAGTATTGCATATAGCCCAAGACTGGACACTAGGACCAGAACACAGGCTTTGAGCCATAATCAGCTCATTTCAGATGGTAAAAACACACAGATTAATGTTGGACTAATCAATATGACATACTATTAATGTAAAAAGGGTTGTTAGTACTAATAAATTATCAGAGAATTATCAACCAAGTCGGTTGTTTTGGTTTGACAGCCACGACTTTGGCACTCTCACTGCTCTCATCAAGTTTCCAGCAACAGGACGCTGATTAACCCGCTGTTAGCTACCTGCCTAACATTAAATGCTGGAAGGACAACGTGAACATTGTAAAGCATTTAGTAGCTATAACAACTTTACAATGTAACCATATTATATGAATATTGTGTTTTCAGCTTTGTGCTGTTCCCCACAGGGGATCATATTAGAATTCATGGAGTGGCGTGGCCAGAACCGCCATCAATGGTGTCCATTAATTCCTGAAGGGTACCATCCTGCTTACAAGCTTTCCCTGGTGACACGTGAGTTTGACTAATACGTGAGAAAATTACTCCATAAAATCCTTATGCAATGGAAAGCTGCTACCTCTAATGTTTTCTCAAACCGAAATATAATATATATATAAACTGTTTTAACATGAATTTCCTTCATTCTTGTTTTTGGTCAGAGTTGAACCTCACTAAATGTTTTAATTGCTTCCCATGATGGACCACACTCAGTCAGCACTCTGCTCGTATCTCTCAGCTGCATGTCATTACTTCACCATCAACAGAAAAACTGTAATTTTCTCAACACTGCGACCCCTCCAAGTTATGCCCCGCTGAGTGTCCAATCAAGAGAAATGATCATCCAGTACAAATTGAACAGATACATGAGCACTCTCTCTCTAGAGAGCAACATAAAATGAAGGCAATCTCAATTAACGCCTAATTTCTAAAGTAGTTTCATTTAAACAAGATTTGGAAAAAAAAAAACAGCCTATTTGATCTGCACCTCTCTTCACATCTTCCAACACACTCTGGCTCTCTGTCTCTCTCTCTGTCTCAGAGATCAATATTAAATACTGGGAGCAATCCAACGGCTCTCCAACACTCCATCCACCCCACCTGTCTCCATTTGCCTCCATCCCTACCTCACACCTTCCTCTCTTCCCATCTCAAGGCTGTCCCTCGTATGGTGGTCTTTAAAGAAAAATCCATCACATGCCTTTGGGCAGCACGTTGGCTGATGCACTCTGCATTTATTTGGTGGTAGAAAACTCTATTACTCTTGTGGATATGTCGAACTGATTCATGCTTGAAAACCCTCACCGGCCTGCAGCTCTGTGCCGGTTCTGATGCTGCCTCACTTAAATGTTTCACACTTAAACGTCAACTACAGCTTTAATGGAATGTGTCTAAAGAGCCCGAGAGTGCAGATAACTAATGTGGTAGTTTTTCAGTGGAGTGGAGAAAACCTCTCTTGAGCAAAGCATTCCCAATATGAAGACAGCCTCAGAAACTGAAGCTCCAAGATAAGGTAGTATTATCTCTTGACCCAGGTTCCTTAGGTGGTGTCTTTAGAGTCTTTATGCCGTAACACCCTGAAGTTATGTGTGAATTGTAACTGGACAAAAACTTCATGAAATAAGATTTTTTTTTTAACTGTAAAAGTGTATACAGCATAGAGTAATAAATAAATTGTCACATACATTTTTATAGGGGCGGCTGTGGTTCAGGAGGAAGAGCGGGGCGTCCACTAATCAGTTGATTGGTGATGCAATCCTCCCGTCTACATGTCAAAGTGTCCTTAGCAAAGATATTGAACCCCAAAAATTGCTCCCTGTAAGTCACTTTGAGTAGAAGTGTCAACAAAATGTCAAAATTAAAAAATTAAATGTGTAATTTCTAGTTCCATTACTAATAGTTCCAATACTAAGAGACAGCTTCTTTAATTATGTGTAACGCTTCCATCCTGCTGTATTATAATTATCATTATTATTAACATCAGTGACCTCTCCAAACACCCTGGTATAACTACAGTGATAAAACGATCTGAAGCTGACGCAATTAGCTTCAGAGAACCAATCAGGTACTGTTCTATTAATCGGTTGTCAGCAAGAAAGAAAATGCCATATTCTCTAGCTGTAGCCCTGAACGTTTGAAGACAAGCCTTCTCCTTGGCTGGAACATGTTGTGAAGTATTTTCTTTCAGGATGATTTTTGTTTTAATGGAACTGTTCCGTTTTTAAAAAGCAGGGCTATAATTCAGGCCTGGGATGTCACCACATGACAAAGAATTAAACAAAACTTTCACGCTGGTTCCATTGTTTTTTTAACATCTTTTTGTACAGCAGCTAAAAAGATGACAGTTTAATGGTTAAAAAATGAATTGAAAATTGATGATCATGGCATGATGGTAATGACGATGATCAGACTCAAAACAACAGGGTCTACATTTAATATATGCCCATACCATGTGAACAGAGAACAGTAACTGTAAGCAGCAGCTCTTTTTTAAATCGCCTGCTTAATTTTTTTAAGAGCCTCGAATGACAAAGTTCACCCACCACACCTGTTGAGAAGAGGAACACAATTTCACTATATGACATGAACCTCACCCTCTTACTGGTGCAACCACTTCTGTCACACCACGTCGCATACAATCTCAGCTGGTGAGTTCATTGAAAGACCCCGCTGCTGTACATAAGGAGTAGCTGAGGCGAACTGACATAAAAGCTTGGAACATCTGAATGAAACACCTGCTGGAGCATGTCACAGATGGATGATCTCAGCAGGGCAGCTATGTATGTTTCATCTTTAAATCTCATAACGGGGTTAAATCTGGGAGGCCACCCAACATGGTTTCTTTGGGCCCCCTAGTGGGACAATTAAGACATGGTCCTCATGTGGACGTTGAACATACAAAGTGTTACCAGGACCTGTGGAGTGTGTGTGTGTGTGTGTGTGTGTGTGTGTGTGTGTGTGTGTGTGTGTGTGTGTGTGTGTGTGTGTGTGTGTGTGTGTCTGCTGCAGGACACTGCTTTTCCTTTGATTCAACTGGTGGTGCCCCTGGCCAGTTCAGCATTGTGCCAACAGTGTCTATGTGTGTGTATGGAGGCATGACGGAAGCCTCACAAATTAGAGAGCTTTGCCATTTCCTGAAAGCATTAAGCACATGATCACAAGCTCATTCAAACACTGATAACGTGTGCGACGCCCAAAGAGCCCGTCTTGTGATTTGAAAAGTCCGCAGCTGGCGTGCAGATATCCGATCTGTCTTACAGAAGCGTGACTGTGCGTAAGGGCCGGCGTGGGGGTGAGGATGGGGTGAGGAAGTTGACAGAGAGGTGACGTGAAGCAGTTAAGGGCAGATGAAAGGCAGGTAATGCTATTGCTGTTTAACACACAAAACACGCACAGAAAAACGCACAAACACGAGGCATGCGGACGCGCAGTGCGCAGCCTACCCACCATCCTGCCTGGGGCACCTGGGTATTCCCAGCAGGTCCAGTGAATCCCCAGTAGGCGTCCTGAAGCGGCGGTGAGCGGTCAGTCACCTGCAGCTCTCCATGTCTCACCCTCTGAGCGCTGAGGGTGGAGGAGGAGGAGATGGATGAGCAGGATAAAGAGGTGTCGGACAGATGAAAATCCCGCAAGTTCAATGATAAAGTTTGATTCAAGGCAACACTTTATCCTCCACAAGAACTTGACTACTACTGCTGTTGCAAAAATCTCTGATTTCTGTCAGAGTCTTAGTCCGGTTCTTGTTGTTTCAGGCTGCCACTGGTGCCAGGCTGGATAGAAATCCTATTGGCCCAACTTCCAAGGCGCATTTAAAATCCAGAAAACACACCCTCTGTGTAATCCTATCAGGAGATTTTTTTTTTTAAATGAGACCAGTGGACGCGCTGATGGCGCACGGCTAGTGTGTCAATCGGTCTACTGACTGTTGCTTGTGATCAAATAAAGAAACAGAAGAATGTAAAGAGGCGAGGAACGCTCCTTAGGCATTCAACAGCCAGTCCTCAGCATCGCTCTTGTGTTGCAATGCGGGTGCATGCCGCGGCAAAGACAAACGCTTGATCCTGTCTCATCCCCCTACAGGTTCCCCCCGTCGTGGCTCCAGATGTGTAGAAACTGAGCCGGGCTCGCATCCCTCGGAGCGGAGTGGACAGACTAGGGATGCGGTGGGGAGGGAGTGGAGTGCGTACTGCTGGGGAAGATGGCAGGTGACGCAGGGAGCTGGATGGGAAAGAGGAAGCTACCTGTGGGAGGTTTGGTCGATGCCGACACGGACTGGAAATCACTCAGCTCGCAGATGTGTGTGAAACATGTGTGCGATGCGCGCGTCAAATTGCCTTGGTGATTTGTAAATCCAAGAAACAATGGAATTTGAATGAAAATCTAATGAATTGTGTTTATTAGCCATCACAGCAGCTTGTCAACATGACTTAAGAAACTGTGTGCTTTAATGAAGCTCCATACAGCCGACAAGTAATTTGACTGCGCATTTGAGGCACGGAGCTGGGTGGAAGTGAGCACTGCTGTACCACTGAGCTCTCCACATCTTCTCCTTCATCATCATCTTTCTTCCTAAGAAGAAAAGATTAGACTTGAAGAAGTTATAGTGCATGAATTTGGTCAGTGGTTTTTTCTTTTCTGGCACAAGACCAACCTTATAGGCCTGTAGAATTGATCGTTATTATTTATTATTTATTATTTTATCATTTAACTTACAGCTTTTATAAATCTTAATACATAGTTTACTCGTGCTTTATATATCCAGTACCTACAAAAATCATTAAAACTCCTTTTACCCATTGTTTTACAACATGGAATCGAAGTGATTTTTTTACACAGATTAACAGAAAAAATACATTAAAATCTAATTTCCACACAGTGATGTACAATTAATTAAAAATATTACATTCTAGCGTGTGCTTTACCGTCATTATTGGTATGGCAGTCACTGAAGTGCCAATAATGATGGTAAAGCACACGCTCCAACATAATATTGCGATGATACAACTTAAATAAAACATAGTTTGGGATAATATGCTCTCAAAATAATTGTTTTTTGCTTGTGTTATCACCGTTTCCATGGGCACACACGGGTCTGACTTCTAAAAGAACATTTAAATTTGAAATTCAGATGCATTGCTTCATTAAACGTTGACTTCATTCATATTTATTTACGCTTACGTTTTTTAGGATGTGACAGAGGCTGAATGATATTTTTAGTGATGAGTCAGGTGTGCTGTCATGCTTGTATTGAGCATGTTCTAAATGTCCAGTTGACCAATCAGGCTGCTCGGTCAGAACTACTTGTTGCATAACAATAAATTCAAATACATGCCAGCATAAATATCTTCAAGTTAGTATTTCATGGATGCAGCTTTGGCAGCTTGACTCTGTGAATGTGTCTGTATCAGCTTTGCACATCAGTTTTTCCTCTTACGCTCACGCTCTGTCAGGTTACATGGAGATCATAAGTGAACAGTCTTTTTGAAGATCTGAACAACACATTTAGGATGTTAACATTTTTGTCTGGAAGCCTTTCTTGTGGAGCTTTAACTTTTTGCTTGGATTTACTTTCTTGCTGTTAAATAAATCTTTTCTCCTCCCAGACTGCATCAGGTTTTCCTCCACGATTTCTCGATTATTTTGCTGCACTTATTTTTTGCTGCACCCCCTACCCGCCCAGCCTTCCAGGGCCTGCTGCAGAGAAGCATCCCGACAGTGTGATGCTGCCACCACTATGATTTATGCTGGAGATGATGAGTTTATGATGATGCTCAGTGTAACATGATGTTAAAGTCTGCTGGCCAAAAAGACTCAATGATGTTGTTTGGAAATTTCTTTCAGTGTGTTTTTCTTTGTCTCTCTCCCCTGAAGCTACAACTGATGAAATATCTGGTCAGATGTTGTAATCTGATTGGTTGGACTGTTGGACCTGTTGTTGAAATGTTGCTCTTTATAAGTTGAAATAAATGTAGAAAGGTTGATCAACCTGAACCAAAAATCTATTTATTAAGAACTTCTGAGCATTTCCAACTAAAGACAGATGGATAACAAAATCAATAATAGCACCAATATAAAAATAGTACCAATATTTAAGATGTTAGGGGTATTTCTTTGTATTTATTTGATAGATGGACAGTATAGAGACGGACATGAATTGGAATGCTCCTGGTTAGAAGTGAACTGGGGATTTTGTATCATCTGGAAACCCAAAGTTCTGTTCTATAGAGTATTAGCAGATGATTTCTGAACAGCTTTAGTTACAACTTATAAACTGTTTATAAAGGCTGATCCTATGAGAAAATGGTTCAATAACTAAATAGCGTCACAGGAGCTCTGACTTTCGTTGGGAGCTTTTTCATGAATTCTTAAACAGTTCACTTCAGGTCCTGCGTCAAACGGTTTGAGCACAGTATTGAAGAACTTTTGAGCCTATTAAAGGGATTCTGTCACATTAAAATGCTCAAAGAACCTTGGAGTTTGGATCAATAAACTGTTTTGGGAGGTTGTTTCTGATTAGAAGTTTTCCTCTCCTCTCTTGCAGAATAAAATGTGCTTTTCTAATTTGAAACCTTAATTTAATTTAATGGCTCTCTGGTTGGAGACATATCTATAGTATATATGGGGGGGCATAAAAAAAACTTATGATGGCCTATTCTAAAATCAGCCACCAGTTTTATAGGAGTTTTATATTTCCAAATGTGACATTCTGCTATAGGCAGCCTGGTCAAAAGTAACACCTCAGCAGAGCGTCTGCAACCGAGAAAGATGAATGCGACGGCGGCCTAAAGGGGATATAATGCTGAAAGCGCTGCAAGCCAGGCTGCTTCTCCTCAGAGAGAGACAGAAAACTCAGAATTCAGGGGGCTGACATTTCATTTTAATTTCATGGCATTCATAACTTTTTCAGTTAAACTGCAATTATGAATATATTATATTTTATGGGGTGAAATCATAATTGAGTCCCAGAGCGTTGCACCAGCAGAAAACTTCTGAGCCGGTCACTTCTTTAAAGGGTTAACTGTGCATGTAGAACTTTAGCTTCAATAAATCATTAGCACATTCATTTGAATACATTAACATAAATGCCAAGAAGTCTGTTTTGTATGAGATTGACTCCTCCGTCATCTGCCTCATTTATATTGTCACCAGTTTGACTCATTAGTCTGGAATTTATGGAAAACACATTTCTAATAACATACAAATTATGCGTACCAGTGCTTAAAAAGTTCTATATATTGCTGACGTGTGTGAAACCATACTCAGTGTGCACTGTAAAATGTTTCCCTGTAAATTAAGAGTAACGTGCAGGCAGCAGGGTTAGTTTACAGTAATCAAAATGTACAATATATAAGAGTGCTGAATTACAGTACATTGCTGTATTTTCTTCATTTTACTGCTGGGTTGTTACAATTACAGTTTTTCTACATGTTGCTTACTGTAAACTTTATAGTTAATTCCTAACTAATAGTACTATAGTGCTGTACATGTATTTTATTAAATTCGGGGGAAGCAGTACAGAGAGAACAATTACTACAAATTAAGTACTGCCTTTACTGCAACTTAAGTAAATGTGTGAAATAGCTGATCGATATGCAGGAGTGAAATACTCTGCACAAATTCTGAGTGTGTCTGAAAGTGTTTTGAAAACAACCTCTTAGAGATTTTGTTTCTCTGGATGGCATTTGTCTTCCCTGATTGATTCCAATGAAGTGGCTGAAAAACACAGCAGCGTGATCATCAAGGCAGGCTCTAAAGTGCACATGATCATTGTGGAAAAAAGAGAGAGTTGGACTGCACAAGCTTACCTTTGAATGAGCTCAAGCACACGGGCAGCCTTATGGGGTGCCCTTTGTAAAGCGTCTTGCTCTGAAAATAACAGCAACATTTTGTCACATTTAGCTAAAAACTATGTTTAAAAAACTGGTTTGAATTTTTTGCACATTTAGAACAATATTTGTGAACTTTGAGATATTTTAAATATTTAAATCCAAATGGTAAATGTAAAATCTAAATGCTAAATCTAAATGTTAAATATAAACCTAAATCTAAATGTTCAATATAAATCTAAATCTAAATGTTGAAGCTAAATGTTTCGGGTGAAACAAAATATTTAGCTAAAATGCAAATTCAAATGACGGTAACTGGAAGTGCCAAAATAAAAGCTCGAGAAGGTCAGAAGGGGAGAACGTGTTTATAGTGGCAAATAACGAATAAAACCCATCTTATCCAGGGGAAAGGGACGCTTTACAAGCGGCACCCCATACAGCCTTCCCTTGGTACTGTAAAGATGTTCAACACTGAAAAAACTGGTCAAATTTTAAGAAAGCATCTTGACTCGTGCAAATATCTTTACTTGGATGGTGTTCATGTTTTGCTGGAATACAGCTAACTTGAAATGCTCATCATGATATGGAATCTAAACATTCACTGAATACATGCTGAGCAGTATTACACAAACGTCAGGGGATGTCTCCACATTAGCCGCTGTGGCGGACATCTGTAGGGCACACACAGGAAAACAGTGAGTGCTGTAGTGAGTTTCATAACATGATTCTTGTGCTGGCAACAACCCAGCGAAATATAAATGAAAAAGAAGAGGCGCAAACTAATGTCTGCGGGGCTCAGCCCATCTGTGCACACTGTGAAGTGAGCTCCATACAAGCTGCACCAAACAGGCATTACCCAGCTGCCAGCTGGTCATGCTATCTTCGTTACTTGAATGATCATCACTCACAGTTTTTTTTTTTAAGATGATAGTCGATAGTAAACAAACATCACCAAACAGATCAAACGTATTTCAACTTACCGTATGATTTTATCATAAAGTGAAGGCTTCCGATGGTCTGATGGAGTTGGCATCAAGACAAATCAGCTTGCCTTCTCTGGGAATACCGTATTCAAAGAATATCAAATATCAAACATCATCCCCAGAAGACTATTGTAAGACTATTCACAGTGTATTGCACTTTTTATGGGAAATGGCAAATATTTCTCCTACTGCATGTTTTCTACAGTAATGTATCATTTGATTAAATAACAGTATGTTATTATTATATATATTAGTTAGCAGCTAACTGGCTTACTAACCTTCAGTTGTAACCTATTGTTGTAAAAAGGCAATTAAAGTAATTTCTCTATCAGAGATTGCTGCTATGTTTGGCCGTAACAAAGTTGTTGATTCACTAGTTTCTGATCTTGTAATCATCAGAAATGTACATGAAATATCGCTGAAAGACGCATGCCATTAAGTAACTGTACTATTGTGGTTATGTTAGATGAACGTTTGCTCAAGACTGAAACACTGCGTGGAAATGTAACTGCGAGCACATCACTTAAGACTTACAGCTCTGCTGCTCTTCATTTCATTTGGGGAAATTTACACTGCAGTGACATATTAGGACTAACACGCTATAATATATAACAGTGACGGACTGGTGACCATTTGAAACATGTAGCTTTAACCTCTGTTTGTATTAAGTACATACTTCATACTTCAGGATTCTCATTATAAAACGAGTCACCTGGAAACATTAAGAAGTTTTGAACCAACTCATAGAGTTTAGTTTTTCTACAACTGACAATACCTGCTAGCGACAGTTATCTTTAGAAATCAGTATTTGTTCTGTTTTGTTGTTCTTTTTCTTAGCTGTTATGTCTATTCAGCATTAACAGAAAGATGAAAAACACAAAGTTCTTGTATGTGTCCACATTTTTTTACTTGGTCAATAAAGCTGACTGGGATTCTGAGGCATGCCTTTGTTTATTTTTTGCATGAAATGTTGTGTGTGTTGGGCTCTAAATCTTCCAGCATGATCATTGTTAACTGCACTCTTCTCCTGTTCTTCACACAAAGAGGGTGTAAAGAAGTCAATAAAGTAATTTGCGACACCTCTCTATTGTCCCTTTGCAATTTCGCTCAATTAGCACACGGATCAGCGAGCCAGCTGCCTCGATCTCGGAGCACATTCATCTGTGCACTTTGAAAGGCAGAGAAATGCTGTGTTGCAGGATTTATCGGGGCACAGGGGTATATTGGAATCTATAATCACTAAGGAGGATTAGGATATCTCAGACCGCTCGGAGGTGGAAAGGTTAAGAAACAAATGAACAGGAAGCCTCCCTTTGCTTCTCTCTGCTGCTAATGTCTCATTTTCAGCACCTGCAGCAGTCTGCATGAGAATCTCTTTGTTTATGACTTGCCTGACTTTCCTACAGCCTGTTGGAATTATATTAATAGGTTTATTTGCATATCATGATAGCTTAAATGAGCAATATTTACATACAGCAGCACTCAGGGTGACACTTGTGAAGAAATAGAAGCAATGCATAATGCACAAAAAATAATCTACATCCATTCAGTGTTTATAATTTATTTTACAGGCACCGTCTGCCGCCATTTTCTGTTGGCCACCTCTCCACACACCAGCTCTCCACCTCCTACTTTTCCACTGTTAGCTGTATATATACAACCCTGCGTTGATAATATGTGTAGAAAGTTGAAACATATTTGAGCTCTTTGCTACTTTTCTCCTCTGCCACAGGGAGATATGACCTAATTTTCCTTTTCTGCATGGTTCGATAAGCACAGTGGAAGTGACAGAGTCCGTCCGCAATAATAGAGTTCAACACTTTTTGGACTTTTTGGAATTGAGCAGCTTGCCTGCAATAAGGTATTACTGTGACCGTAGGAATAAATATGTGTCTTGGGAAAGATCACTGGGTCTCTTGGGCAGATGCTGCAGGTGGAGAGCCTTTCATAGATGATAAAGATGGCTCGGGGCTACGCATGGCAGAGGAGTCAGGGCAGCAAACGATTTCATTTCATTGAGCTCACTGTGTGTTTCACTGCGAACATTATTGCGCTCTCATTAGGCTGAAAGACGTGTTTATTCGTGAGGAGTCTGCAGTTTATTTTTACTTTTTTCTTATTTCTGCTGAATCAGATTTATTGAGCTGTTCGTCTTAATGGTTGTAAAGTGTTGCTTACTGTTTATCTGGTTTCTCTTTGTTTACTGCACTGCAACTTTGCTTTTAGAGAACCTATTCATAAAAAACACATTTATCATTATCATTATTTATTTTCATTTAATTGATTAAAGAAACAGTGTGTAGCCTCTAACTTCCTCCACTCACTGTCCTGTATGAAACACGAAGAAGAAACTATGGTGGCTGTAAAACACACAACCCCATCCCCCTCAATATAACTTACTGGTAAAAATGTGGAAACTTTTTTGTCTACATACACAGTTTCATAAAGTTCAGTATTTTACATAAATTTAAGCTAATGTCCTAAAGACTAAAGTCAAGTTATGCTCACATAGTCACTTTCAGGCTTAAACTCAAACAGTCACTTTCCGGCTTAAAGAATATAAAAAAATCATTTATTTCCAACAAACTTCATAATTCAGTACATTAAATATATATAATGTCTCTTCTCAGAACATAAACAGCTCTTCAGTGTATCCGAAAACATTTGGAAGACACAGATGACTGATAAGGAAACATTCAGAACAGTGAAAAACCCGAAGCATCTCTAATCTCCCTGTGTGCATCACTCTTGCCTTGAACGCGCCTCCACCTTCTGTCTCAGCAGATGTCAGCAGTGTGTTGGTGAGATGATAGGAGAAGCCACATCAGTAATGGAGGTATCTGACGTTACGTATCAGGCCCTGCTGCCACTTATGGGAGCAGCAGAGTTATACAAGCTGCAATAAACCCTGCAGGAAATGATGAGTGGTGATATATCCAGCTGGCTGAGGAAACATGTTGGGAGGTCGGTTGCACCATTATGTCTCATAAACATCCTTCTTGCATCAATAAAGGGAGAAGTGACTCCACAAGTGATTTGCTGTGATAGTAAAAGTGAAATGTTGTTTTGGATGCTTTACAGTAGCATTAGTTCTGGTTACGATTGGATGAGAAGAAGGAATGGTAATGTTTGATTTTCATGTATTTTAAATCAGTTTGGTACTCCTTATGATATACACAGGAGACTGTTCACCTTCCACTGCAGCCCTGGTTTGGGGCGCACATGGATTTTGAGGGAAGCGTAGACCATTTGTGTCTCAATCTGTCACACATTCGTAAGTTAGTGCTAGTTCTGCTTTCTGCACATAACAAATTGAAAAAATTGCTCTATCAGTCTGTAAATCCTTTCCTCTGGCTGCATATATGCCTCTGTAGTTACTAAAAGGCACACTTATACTAGCTATAGCCTGCATGGAGTGGGCAGAAACTGAGCAACCAACATTATTTTGCTCCCTGTACCGTTCAAAGTCAATGATCTGCATGAGAGTGGAACACCATCGAGTGTGAGGTGGGAAAAGAGGATGTTTCTACCTAGAACAGTATTCACCCCATCAGGAATACACAAATACACAATCTTCTGTACCATATGAGATGACATAACAATATGGACTTAATATAATATTACATAGTGTAATGTAACATGGTACATAATATAACAACATAACATGACATATCATGACATGACATAACACAATATAACATGACATAACACAACATAACAATATAACATGACATGACATAACACAACATAACACAATATAACATCACATGACATAACACAACATAACAATATAACATGACATGACATAACACAATATAACATGACATGACATAACACAACATAACAATATAACATGACATGACATAACACAACATAACACTATATAACATGACATGACATAACACAACATAACACAATATAACATCACATGACATAACACAACATAACACAATATAACATGACATGACATAACACAACATAACAATATAACATGACATGACATAACACAACATAACACAATATAACATCACATGAAATAACACAACATAACACAATATAACATCACATGACATAACACAACATAACACAATATAACATGACATGACATAACACAACATAACAATATAACATGACATAACAATATTGGCTTAACAAGCATGACATGAGGGGACATAATAACATTGACTGAAAATAACATTAACATTATAATTCTAACTTAACCTAGCATGACATGACATAAAGTAACACGATACAATACAGCATGACATGTTGCTATGTGACATAACATAGTGTAACATGGCATAACACAACATAACATATCACAACATGATATAACATGACATCTAATGCAACAACATAATGCAACAAAAAAACAACACAACGGGACATATAGCACGAGATTCTCAGGAAATTGGGACTAATGGGTGCCTAATAATAATAAACCTTGTTTAGTGTCTCTAATGTATCATCTCCACCATTCACTGATTAAACAATGAAAGATTGGAAAAACCCAAAAACCTGCACAGATTTGAGCTCTTTTTTTTTTAAACATAACAAGAGATGTCTACTGCAAAAGCAAAATAAAGATTCCTGAAACGTGCATCACAGTATCAACTATTTTCATCTTTGATGGTCAAGATGAAGAAAAACCTGGATAGGTACCTCTGATAGACTAGCTGATGTAACCAGAGAAACATCACAGCACGTGTGGCGCATAAATATGAGAGAGAGAGGAGAATCCAGCAACAAATTACCTGGGAAAGTCTAGAGTTTGATCACCCAGTACTCCAATTCTCTGCTGCCTTAATACTTAATGGGTTTGAATCCTTATTGCACTATTGGGGTGTTAGTCTGCAGTTACTCGTTAAGTTAAGAGTTACTAAGTTAAGTTAAGAAAAATTACATTTGGAGTCCCCCAAGGCTCCAGTCTCGAAATTCTCTCATTCAGCTTCCATGCATCTTATTTGCCGTTTTATCATCTGATTTACAATATCAGTAATGACTACAGTGTGTAAAGGCATTAAACAAATATCTTATTGGAAAAGACAACATTTACACCAGTTAAGCAAAGATAATTAGGCAATAAAGCCCAACAGGGCATGGTTTAAAGGCATTTTTGAACAGCTATGGGGTGTTGTTACTGACCCCCAAGCTAGCTAAAGTTAGATTGTTAACTTCTGACAGATTGTTGGTGTAGTTTGTGTGTTTTGGATGGTGATAATTGGAATTTATGGCAGCAACAAGAGATATTTCCAACATAGCAACATAAATCATCATAAGGCTGTCTTTGTCTCATGGCAATGTTACATACTTCTGCCCATTTAATGATCTAGGCTTTGTTTCTTAACTTCCAGTTCTTCAATGTCTGTGTGATTAAATGAAATCTATCTTTTTATCTTCCTCCTTCATCCAGTCTCTCTTTCACCCACTCATCTACACTTCGCCCAGTTAGTAGATCAAAATTAAAACAGAATTTGGCATCTTGCAACAATTTGGATCTGGCCTATCCTGATATAATGGTTTTATGAAAAGAATTATTTAAAGTCAGTGTTAGTTTTACCCACTATAATGTTCACAAGCCATGCCAGAAATCTTGGTGCTTGTTTTGTTTAAAGCACTTTGAATTGCCTCGTTCTTGAAAAGTGCTATACAAATAAACTAGAGCTGCTAGTGCTGGTTCCCCAAAGTCATTCCAAAAGAAACTTTATCTTATATTGTATTGCAAATAGACATAACCTGAAATCCCAAATGTCATAGAGGATCTGTCAACACTCAGTTAAGAAGAAGATAGAGGTGTGGAGGTGAAGTCTGTGTCTTATGTTATAGAGGTTTGAACTCGGCTGCTGTTGGTATAAAACTCAAGGTGAAGTTTTCCAATGGGAGGAAGTAAAAACAAACTTTTGCCCTCTGTAATCCAAAGTGTTTCAGTTCAGAGATTTTATAATATATTTATAATACTTGGCCATGTATAAAGCATCAAGTGCACAACTTTCATCCATAACCCCAAAGGGTGATTTGTTGCTCCAGGCACAGGCAGAACAAAAATGTGAATTTCGAATAAAATTACAATCAAAACTCCTTTGATATAAAAAGCTGTTTGTCTATGTCTGAGAAGCCTGAAGGTTAGACGACTGTCTATGCCGAAAACCACACAGGGAAGAGAATTTTGTTTTTGCCTTGAGTGATTGCTGCTGCTGAGCAAAGTATCTTCACCACCGGAGCGCGTAAACCTGCGTGGCTGAAAATGCAATTTAAACCGTCTCGGATCTGTTCTGAAATAAGTTCTTTATGGTGCTGTAAATGCTGCTGCAGTGACAGTGCACACCCAAAGAACCATTTTATTGTGCTATACTAGAGCTCATGTGTATATACGGCTGGTTAAACATCCTCATTTTAATACAGTGATTTAAGATGTCAGTTCAGCTGCTCACAGCAGAGGGCAGCAGTGATGAAATATTGATGAGCCTTGCCTCTTACTCCAGTGTAAGCTGAGTTGTGTGTGGGAATACAAATGCATGGTGCATGTAAGGTCAGTCAAAACAGCATGTATACAGTTTTGACTTCCTACTTAAAGATTCAGTAAGTCAGTCATTACAAACACTGTTCAAACACACAGAGCTCTATTTTATTGTAATGAATGGACTGGTAAAAGAAATATTGATTATATTCAAGATTCAAGATTCAAGATTCAAGTTTTTATTTGTCACATGCCTAAAAGTACAGGTACAGTGGCAGTGAAATAAAGGTGACTGTCGCGACTGTGCAAAAAAACACTCAAAAGGATAAAAAGAAAATAAGATAGAAAAGAAGAATAAATAAAATGTAAGATAGAAATAGCAAAACTAGAAAAATAAATAAACTAGAAAAAAGATATACACCACTATGTTACTATATTTACAACTATGTACATGACCCGTATAATACAAATTAGCATTATATAAATATGTAAACAGAAAAATCTCACTATGAGAGAGCAGTGATGTGCAGATGAATTGGTGTGTGTGTAATGTAGGTGTAGTGTGGTGTAGTGCGGTCAGTTATGGGACTATGTTGTTATGCAGAGTTCAGGATCCGTGTGGCCTGGGGAAAGAAGCTCCTCTTCAGCCTCTCGGTCCTGGCTCTGATGGAGCGAAGCCTCTTGCCTGAGGGCAGCCACGCAAACAGTTTATGGTCGGGGTGGTGAATGTCCCTCATGATCCGACCTGCCCTGGACCTGCACCGCTGGGTGTAAATGTCCTGTAGGTCGGGCAGTGCGGTGCGGGTGACACGTTCAGCACAGCGGATGACTCTGTGCAGGGCCTTTCTGTCCTGTGAGCTGCAGCTGCCGTACCAGGCCGTGATGCTCGCAGAGAGCACAGACCCCACAGTGGCGGTGTAGAAGGTTACCAGCAGTTTACTGGAGGCCTTGAATTTCCTGAGCCTCCTGAGGTGGAATAAACGCTGCCTCGCCTTCTTCACCAGGGTGGAGGTGTGTGTAGTCCATGTCAGGTCCTCAGAGATGAGAACCCCGAGGTACCTGTAGCTGCTCACTCTCTCCACCGGGTTCCCGTAGATCTTTAGAGGTGCGTACTCGATCTTCTGTCGTCCTCTCCTGAAGTCGACTACCACCTCCTTAGTTTTGGTGACGTTCAGGTCCAGGTTGTTGTCCTTACACCATGAGGACAGCCGCTCCACCTCCTCCAGATAGGCCATCTCGTTGTTGCTGGAGATCAGGCCTACCACCACTGTGTCATCCGCAAACTTCACAATGATGTTGGATTGGTGGGCAGCCAAACAGTCATGGGTGTACAGGGAGTACAGCAGAGGACTCAGCACGCAGCCTTGGGGGGCACCGGTGTTAAGGGTTAGGGGTCTGGATGTGAGGCCACCGACCTTTACCACCTGTGGTCTGCCAGTCAGGAAGCTATGAACCCAGGAGCAGAGTGAAGGACTCAGCCCTAGATCCACCAGTTTGGTGACCAGTCTGTGAGGAACTATGGTGTTGAAAGCTGAGCTGTAGTCAATAAACAGCAGTCGCACATAGTTCCCTTTGCCGTTGTCCAGGTGGGAGAGGGTGGAGTGGAGTACGTGAGTGATGGCGTCGTCAGTACTCCTATTGGGGCGATAGGCAAACTGCAGGGGGTCCAGGGAGGCCGGTAGTGATGAGCAGATGGAGTCTTTGATGAGTCTTTCAAAGCACTTCATCACCACGGAGGTAAGGGCGACAGGGCGGTAGTCATTAAGGCAGGCCGGGCTGTTCTTCTTGGGCACAGGGATAATGGTGGACTTCTTTAGGCAGATGGGGACGACAGAGTGGACAAGGGACAGATTGAAGATGGTCGTGAACACCGGGGCTAGCTGGTCGGCGCAGGACTTCAGCAGCCGTCCGGGGATGCCATCTGGGCCGGCTGCCTTCCTGCTGTTCACTCGCCTCAGAGCTCTCCTCACGTCGTGCTCTGAGAGCGAGAGGGGGCGGTCCTCCGCGCCGGTGTGGACGCCGGCACTAGCCTCCAGTATATAATATATAATATTGTCAGACAGTGTGGAGTAAAATATTTTAACAATTTAGGAGCTTTTCAAAAGGAGGAAAGTGGATGTTTAAAATTTAAAATATCACTAACACAGAAGTACGATCTTGAGGAACTGAGTAATTCCATTTTATGTCACGTCATACTTCTACTCTACGACATCATAGAGGAAAATATTCTACTTTTTGACTACATTTACAATTTTGTTACTTACTACACAAAATATTAACAATGAATATATAACTATAAACCATGTAGCAGCAAATAAGAGATGTTCTGCAACTGGCTGCCATCTTCCATCACTTCAGGACCTGGATTCTTCCAGTAACCCTGAGGCATGAGGGGAAGATTGTGGCTGACCCAAAGTTTTTGACATGCTTCCCTCTGGCAGGAGGCTGCGGCCCATCAGGACCAAAACCAACCAAAGACCACAAAAACAGTTTCTTTCCCCTGCCCCGACCGCAGCTGCCCTCATCATCAAGACCTGAGGCCTTTATTCTCACACTAACGTACTGACTCTATGTGTTACACTAATGCACACCTTCTAATAACCTTTTAAACAACGTCTTTTGGATTATTATGTCATGAAATATATCTTTTTCACTTTACCTGGTGAATACTTTGCACATTCCTGCACAAACCGCACAGCTCTTTTCCTTTAAAAAACATGTTGTACAGATATTTATATCTTCTAGTACTTGATTTTTTTTTCCCAGCCTTTTTTTTAATTTCGTGTTTTTCATGCCTCAGACAAATTCCTTGATGATTCCTTAAAATAATTTGCTCCACTTTTACCAGCTGCAACATTAAATCAATGCATACATATAATCTCTCAGTGATCTTAATGTAATATAATATATGTTATGAAATGGGCTATTCTGTGTCATGAGTCACTCTGGGTATTTTATGTATATTTTCAAAGTTCAAATTTGAATGCAGGATTTTATTGTGGTATTACTTTTTAATGTTTGTTTCTGACTTAAGGAAACAGAAGCACTAAACAGTTCTCAAGCTTTTTTAATGTAAGGACTATAAAGTGTGTGTGTGTGAACGAGAGATGAGACCTTGTGGTGACTGTACCACCTGTTTTACACCTCCACTGACAGTACATAACACATTTGGCGGTGCGCCTGTGTGATGTATCAGCTTACAGTGTTTGTTGTCGGGATGCTCTCGGTAGATTTCTAACTTAGGTTTGGTTTTGCTGACACGCTGCTATTGTAGGTGCTTTGGTATATAAAAAGAAAAAGATGCCAACAAGACTTAAAGATGCTGAAATTTCTTTGTCAGGAGCGTCTCTTTTCTTTTTTCTAGCACCTACGCACACACACATGCAGTTTATTCCCCTGCACTGTGAAACATAAATCAAGATAAATAACCCCCGATCACACCATCACAACAGACCAGACTCCTCTCCTCATCTTCAAAACCAACTTTTCCAATTCAGATTATCCTCCATCTTTTCCTCTCACCTCTGCAGGAATTCTGAATTTCACATCTGCATCATTCTGACTTTAGCCTCGAATTTAATATCAACACCCTTTACTTTAATCAGTCCCACTGATCTGCTTCATTATTCCAAAATCATGTTATGTCAACAAACTTTGTTCCAACCCACAGATGTTTGCTTTAGCTTTCTGAGGCTCTAAATTGTGAAAATATATAAAATATGTTGGGTCACATTTTATACACATAATAAATGATTGTCTTACTTTCACATGTCAAACACAAAGTGCAGCTAAGACAATTAGTTTTAGCAGGTGTTTGGTTATGAACCAAACATAAACAAAATGTTTTAGCTGCTATTGTGGCTAATAAAAATACGAGAATATGAGAAAAAGCAATTCACATTCCTCACAAAAGTGTGATAACTGATCTGAAAGCCGCATGTTTGCAGTGAGATATTCCTGTGAGTTTCTGTTTTGCTTCATAATATCTGGACCAGAAAACACAACTCAGACCAAAATGTAAGATTAGAAAAAATTACTTGGGTGGATGAAGTTGAGTGAGCGAGTCCAGAGACCATTGTGGAGCTGGGAACGTGGCAGCTTAAAGAGTAAACAGGAAAAAACAGTAAAGACGTCAGCCTGAAGTCACATGTTAGTCTAGTAGTATAACAATACTATATATATGTGCATATTTACACATGTAGATGCATATTTGGAAGTACCTAAACCAAGGCAAATGGCAAAATCTGAGCAAGTAAACACTCTACGCCTCTGAAACACCTCTGCAGTTTGAAGTTGCAAGGAGGGTGGACCAAAACACATGACAGAGACAGGCCTGGAGGGGTTTTGGGGTCACCTATTCAAATTATATTAAGGCTTAAAGTACAGGTGGCTTGTTTGAGTGTCTTTCAACCCGCCCTACCTCCACCCACATTCCACCACTTTGCCCATTTTAAGATTAGATTACAAGATGGTGGCAGCCAAGACCTCCACACTGAGCTTCACAACTAAAACCTGTGGGTGACGTCACCAATCCGACTTCCATATTTATACTGTAAATAGAATCTGAATTAAGGCACAGCGATGGGTAATGACAAGAAAGTAGAAGAACTTTAGTACAAGTGGAAAAATTAGGCAGTTAATACCAACTACAAACAACTAAACGACAAAGATGTATGTTTGACACCATTCAGACCAACAAAAACACTTAAGAGCAAGTCACACTGTGGATGTTTCAAAGTTCCACACTAATAAAATCATACTTATGAACATTATATTTCATTTCAGCCATATTTTCTCACTGAATCTTACACACTGGACCTTTGAAATAAGTTATCTGGGCTATTTCCTGGCCTGGAACAATGACTCTCAGGAGTCTAAAGGATCTGTGATGTGCTTTGCATCCAAAAGATATTATGAAGTTGGACTGTCACGGTGCAGTAAAGTATCAATCAATCAATACGGTACATAGATAAATGAATACATATTTGTTCTAATAAGAATGAAAGGGGGAAAGAATCCAGTGTGACATCCGTGTTAAATAAAACAGTGTGCTGTTTTTCTTTTTCTCTAACCACAAAGAAGAAAAGGGACCAGAGTCCAGTTCATTACATGTGGCTCTGATTTAAACTTAATCACAATCACATAATAAATAAGATTAATAACTCATCACTGGTTCTGGTCAAATGTTTCTTATCAGAAACAGACTAAACAGATATCAGTGAGAGACAAAGAGGACGCTGTGGAAAAGAGCAGCCCATCGATGATATATGAAGATATTTTGGCATGATAAAAACAATTTAACAACACGCTACATCAGAAAAGAAGCCCTTCACTAAATTGCTTGCATGTGTTAAAATTTCAGAGAACTCTTTGGAAAAGTGGAGAGAAAAGTGCTCTGGGCTGTTCGGCTGTTAGCTGTTTGGCCGCTATCATTTATTTTGGACTGTATGTGGTTCTGTTCAAGTTAGCGACCACACACACACACAGATAAATATATATATATATATATATATATATATATATATATATATATATATATATATATATATATATATATATATATATATATATATATATATCTGCAAATGCAGGGCTCAGGCTGGTACACGTGTCATGCTTCACAGGCTGCCGCAGACCATAGCTCAGAATGCTTAACCTTTGACCTCAACAATCCAGCTCTGACAACACCCCCTATCCTCTCTCTGCTGGCTTGATGATTACTTTCCAACATGCCTTGCACACACACACACACACACACACACACACACACACACACACACACACACACACACACACACACACACACACAGTGCTCTGTTCCCTCAGGGAGGTCAACAGGTGCCGTCAGAAGTGCGGCCTGCCAGCTGGTTTTTAGGAAAAACCTAGGCTGTGTAGTTCTGTGTTATGGCCAGCAGAGAGCAGTAGGAAGTGTGCGCACGTGTATGTTTGTGTGTGTGCATCTGTGTGTGTGTGTGTGTGTGTGTATGTGTTGGAAAGAATTCCGCCTGCCCTTTGGCAATGTGTGTGTTCCTGATTCAGGAGTTTGTACATGTGTACATCTGTGAATATGTGTTTATGTTTCAGTCTGTCTGCACTCTGTGTGTGTGTGTGTGTGTGTGTGTGTGTGTGTGTGTACTTGGGGAGGCATGTCAGGGACAAATCATTGCCGAACACATGTGGTCTGAGGAGGGAGGCAAGCTAGGGAAGGAAAGAGGGTAGAGAAAAGACAAGAAAGGAAAGGATACATGTGTCAAAAAGAGAGGAAGACATGGGGAAGAGACAAGAGGAAATGAAATGGCAAGAAAGTGAGGAGATTGGATGAGAACAGATGAGAGGAAGAATGAGAGGAACCGATGAACTGAGCAAAGAGAAACCAAAAGAGAAGGATTAAGTCGGGGCAGTCTGGCTTGTCATCCTTCTGTAATCACAACTCCATATGTGGAGGACTGCGAGGAAAGAGAGACGCAAAGACAAAAGGGGAGAAAGACGGCAACAAAGCGGAAAAGTTGAAATCTAACGGACTGGAGATGAAAAGTGAAGATATAAATGCATGAGGGAACGAGGGAGGGATCATTAGGGGAAGCTGGTTAGCATGAGCGTCCAAAACAAACCCACAGGCATTCCCTCTTTTACCAACATCTTTTTTTATTTTTGTCTCCACACCATTCAATAAATACAAAATACAAACCAGCTTCATATCCATAAACAACAATGATAGAAAAAATTCATAAAATATTACTTAATTCGAAACAGAAATAGGAACAACCGAAGCAGAGGAGCTATAAGATCAACAGGAGGTGAAGGCGAAGCTCGTGTTTGTTGAAGTATTACACTGAAATAACAAGCAGCCATTACCAGCTTCTCTCCCAATCACACACACTCATGCTGATGCCCACATGACACTTGACGTTGAGTGGAAATATAATCCTAAGAAAAACACAAGCAAGCTGGACTTTTTTTCCTTTCCAGGTTTTACTGTGTGCCACCCAGAAAGTTTACCGTGTTTCTGTTTTGGTGATTAGTTGTATTCTTTACTCGTCACACACACACACACACACACACATTTCTCTTTGCTCTCTATCCAGTGAGAGCTACAGTAGCTATGGCTGTACTTCGAAAAGAAGTCCTGTCAACGAAATGCAACTTCCACGATCTTACCACGGTTTGCCACTCTTGGACTGGAGCCACTTAACGGCTGTGTTATGTTGGAACATCTACACCTTTCTGTCCTGTTGAGCAAGTTTCCAAAAAGGTTTCCAGCACAAAAAAAGGAAGAAAAAAAGGCAGGAAGCAGAAGGCAGCAGGTTTGTAAAGTCTGGTTGGTCCTCTTCATAGCTTCATCCCTTCACTTAACAAGTCTTTTTTATGTTTTCATCTTATTATTCCTCCGTCTCTGCTCTTCTCTGTTCATTACAATCCTGAAGCTGACAACAGGGTGGGTGTCGGGTGAGGTGAGGAGTGGGGGGAACCCAGTGTGCAGCTCTGGGTTTGGGTCCATCAGGATGGGTTCTATGGGTAGATTAGGATTTGTTGATGTCTGCGTGGCTCCCTCACAGATCAGTGTCTCAAGGTCCGTCTTTTGTCTGGAGCTTTCGTCATCAGATCGTCTTCCTCTTTGGACTCTGAGAACAGAAACATCGATTTAGGACAGAATAATTAACAATATAATATAATATTTCAAATTAGTGGGCAGCCAGGGAACTCCATCATCACGCTGCCTTGTAAAATGTTTATATATAGCATTCTCTAGCCGCTGGTGGTGTTCTGTGTGTTGGCGTGTGTTCAATGCTCACCGAGGCATTCAGGACAGCATGAGCCCTCTCTGCGAGTGATGTTGCTGCAGGTCAGTATTGGACATTGCTTCCTCTGACACTTGGTCACACCGTGCTGTTGGGAACAAAAAGAGGAAGATGGAGGGGTTGGTGAAAAGAGGCAAAATGTAGAGGCACAGTTGAACAAGGAGGAGACGGGGACACAATGTTAGATGGAGGAAAACTCACAATGTCTCAATTTTTAGGTCTGCACCAACCACTGAAAGGCTCTTTAGGTGCTAAAGGTTTGGTGTGGATAAGTAATGTAAAAACAATGAGCTGCAAGATACTAAAACGTCTCAGTAGAATTAAGGGGAACTGCGGAGAAGGGTACTAGTTGTGGGAGGCCACTTCCACATTAAGCACAGTTAGTTTTCCCACAGATCGTATAAATAAACGTATGGTTTGAGCAGCTTTAACGTTAAAAGAATTTAGCTTGAACTCTCTGTGAACTGTGATTCATTCTTTAGTATTGTGATGAAAAGATTGTATTGCAACCAATTTCTTAAGGAGCTGCCTTCAAGCCATTCTCACAACCAACAACTTGATTTATATTTTCACAAGGATTTAATATTTGCACTTCACGATACTCACATCACACCAGCAGTTGATGCATTTCATCTCCCCCACCAGCGGTACCCAGGGATGCCAGTTGTCACTGTTCTGGTAATAATTCTTGCCAAATTTGCAGTGCCTCGGCCCATCTGCCTGCATCATGTCGCTGTGCTCCAGGCCCGCAGAAGTCCTGTCCTCTTCCGGACACTCCTTACAACAATCAGAGGGGTTCCGTCTTACAGGATGACTGCAGGTCAACACCGGACACGTCACCTTCTCGCAGTGCACTTCCCCTGAAGATCCCTGTAGATACAATGTAGCAGGTTAGCAGTGATTTTTTTCTCTAGCAGCTGACTTATTGCTTTTTTTTCCACATAAATGGTTGAAAAAGTTAAGAACATTCCCCAAGGTTGAGCTGATGAGAAATGTATTTACGCCTCAGTTCCTTTGGAGTCTAATACAAGATAAATGATCCATTTAGGGCTTTTGGGAAAGTAAATCCAGCCAGATGTGAGTGGGTTTATTGATGTATATTTACCTTGCAAGTGCAGACAGCGCATTTAATGTAGCCAAAGGGCGGTACAAAGGGATGCCATGTGGTTCCTGGGGCGTGCATCTTCTGGTCTCCTTCAAAGTAACAACCTGAGAGGAAAGAAACAGGGTTTACTGAGGACAGTCAACGAGAACATTTTTGGAGAGTTCACTTTTCACTGTGGACTTTTTCAAAAAAAAAATAAGACAGTATAGTGACACAGTACAAGAGAAACACTTTTCAAAGAAGCAGAGGCAGAAGGAGGCTCGGTCAGAGGCAGGAGAGGTAGTACCTACCCTCAAGATGCTCGTCCACCCTCTCTAGAGCTTTCATGTCCTTGGGCTCCTTCCTCTCTGAACAGGAAAAAGGAAATGAAGACATTAAAAACAGAATTAGTTTTTTAACTTTATGACTGCAGTGGGGAGAGTTTCACCCAAAACAATAAAATCTGCACACAAACAAGGACTCAGAGCAACATAAGCACTTTAAACCTCACCATCACAGATGGGGCAGCACTTGTCCTCAGGCTGAATGGTTCGGGAGCAGGTCAACACCGGACAGATGACTGGGTCACAGATCACAGTTCGCTTCTACAGAAGAAAGAAAGATGTTGAGGAGTGAGCTTGATTTGTCAATCCAGTATTCAGTCTTTACATGAATTTTCCAAATACTGCAAACAAACGTATTTCCCAGCTTCGCTTCTCCAACATTTCAGTGCCAAAACAATCAGACAGCTCCTTTGACAAACACATTTAATTGCTGCCTTCGCATTTGTTGTCTTTACCTGGCAGCTGCAGGAGAAACACTTGTCGTAGTTGGGAGTCCAGCGGGAGCCGTGAGCGTGGTGCTGGTTCTCAAAGAAGCAGGTATGCGGGTCTTTCTTCAGCTCCTCGGGGTCCTTCACAAAGAGGTCGTCAAACTCGGCCCCCTCCATGTCCCCCCTGGTCCCGAACTCACAGTTGTTTGGCACGTGGACCTGGAGGGAAGGATAATGTGTAGGAAGCAAGAAAAGAAGAGGTGCATGGAGGAGAAAGAAGGTGGATGCAGGGATGGGGTGATGAAGAGAGAAGGAGAAAAAGGGCGGTTAGGACATTAGCGAGTTGTTGGCCACACCTGACACAAAGCTGGTGTCAAGCTGACTTGTTAATTGTTCCTAAATGGAGTGTTTCTGTGCTCCTGAACAGATGGCTGTTTATGTGATGGACCTGTTTGCTATTAAAACAGCTGAACCCTTGTGTGTATGCGGGTGTGTGTGTGTGATCACTTTCTCTGTTAGTACCTGGCAGCCTAGAAAAACTCATCAACCACTACACCTGCAGAGCTACAAATAGTTTTGTGGGTTGCATCTGTGTGCAAGTTTCTGAACTCCAATAAAATCTTTGGACAAAGTCTCGCCGGGCAGACAGCACCTGCCAGTGAAAGTGTGCGTTTGTGTGGCCCGGGGAGCGCTAAGTGAGCGATCATGCAGACACATAAACACTCAGGTGGTTACAGGAGGCTCTGCTGCTGCTTCTTCTTATAATCTCATCACTTATACAGCATTGTCTCTTCTGTTTGTTTCAGTTTTATGAGTTTATTTTGCTATATTGATATTGCTAATAGGGCATGAGACTGATACAGAAAATAAAACTTTTAATATAAATACATTTTTTTAATGTATGAGTCTTAGTTGATTTTTTTATTTTGTTTTTTACTTACCGACTGGAGCCAACATTTGAGCATTTTACAGCACAGAAACCTCAATATTTGAAAAGATTTGTTGAGTCAATTTAAGTTTGGCAATGTCCAACATTGTTCACGCCCTCAGAATTGTTTCTGTATTATAATGAATCCATTTCAGGAGCCAAAGTTCGAGCACAAACTGTTCTCGTCCCTCCTTTGCTGGGTCTTGTTGTACTATCAGACTTCTGTAATCAAGCTTTCCAGCAAGCAAACATTTTAAAGTGTTTAAAGTGTCATGCCAAAAAATATCAACATTGTTTCCTCAGAATTCAAGTCAGGACCAGCACCTTTAAAGAGTTATGGGGGACCGTTATGGGAGACTAAAATACTTCAATAAAACTGGCAGCTCTCCAAGTCGGAGAAGAAAAATCCTCACCTATTCTGCTGTCTGACAGAAGGAACTGCTTCAGGTTAAATAGTGAATTTAAAATTTGAATTACAAATGAATGTACAGTCTCTTCTTTACATACCCGTCCTCGTATTTCTCCTCGGGGGTTCATCTTGGTGCTGACCTGGATGAAGGCTGTTCCTTGGTCCAGGTGTTGCAGTAATTCAACACTGATGTCCTTTAACACTCCCTGAGCCTGCAGGAGAGGAGAGTGTGTTTGAGCATGTTTCGGAATCAGCGTGAATAACATGAATTATTAATCTGTGTATGTGTGTGTGTGTGTGTGTGTGTGTGTGTGTGTGTGTGTGTGTGTGTGTGTGCGATGATATACCTGAGAGCCGTAGAAGCCGGTCAGCAGCCTCTTGTGAGTGGTGGTGCTCTCGTTGATTTCTCCGATCTCAGCCAGTCCGTGGAGGTGGGCGTTCATGGTGAGGTCATCAGCCTTGCTGAGACCGGCAACCACAATCTCGTAATGCAGGTGACACTGTTTGTCCACTGACACCCAGGCGTGACCTGATGCACCAGTTCTTACTGGCGGAGACACAAATTGGCCGGCCAGAGGAGTGGGCAAGTCTGAAAGAGGAGAGAATGTGTTAATGATGTGTGCATCAAGGACTTAAAGGACTCCCTCCCATCACTGTCACCCCTGCCCTCCTCCTTGCTTCCATCAATCTGTACCGTATCTGGGTGTCTCCAGTCCGTTGTAGTGCCGGGCTTTAATCTGCCCCCTCAGCTCCCCTTCCTGGCTGTGCGCTGTGGCCACATTGATGAACAGCTCGTTCTGCAGCAGCATGTGGATGTGTCGAGCCTCCAGGCGACTCCAGCTTCCCTGAGCCTGGCCTGTAGCCTTGACATACTCGGGTGTCAGGTCATAAAGCACAGAGCGCTTGTTTCGCCGCCGCGGCTTCAACTCGATGGTGAGGCCGAGGAAGTCACTGGTGAGACCTGCGACCTGGACCTGGAGGAAGGGGACGTGGAGGAAAAGGTTAAGTTCCCCTCTATTGGAGCTTAATGGTGCATAATGAGGCTTTTCACATTCATCCACTGAAGGAAGAAACAATCTCTGTGGTCATAATTTCTGTAATATGCTGTTTTTGTGGAAAAATCATATCAGTCTTAAAACATGTCCGGTTGGATCTTAATTGAAGGTTAGTTATTTGCGCTGTGGTTCGATTTGAACTCAGATCAGCCTGATTTGATGCCAATAAAAAGGAAAAAGTGTACTAATAAAGATTTTAATGTGTTCTGGCCTTCTTTATTATTGGTTAGTCGCTTTAATCCCACTTTTGTTTGAGGAGGAGACTCCATAAAATCTTATTTTGAGTAAGACTGGTGAAACTCAGCTTTTTGGAGGGAAGATTGGCTCGTAGTTTTATCATTTCTTTTTCTTTTTTTCTGATCCAGTTTGCAACATAAACTTTTCAACTTTGTGAACTTGTACAGGTACACCACTATGTTTCAAAAGATGGGAAAAAAATACAGAAATATATATATAAATATACAATCTGTCTCGTCATGGACAAATACCTGGTAGTCCAGCGTGCCATTATCATGGAGGTAGAAGACAGCAGATCCCACACCTCCTGTCTTCCCTGGGGTCAATGCATCACCGCTGGACATCACACTCTGAATAGCTGGGCCAGACAAAGACAGATTCATTTTCAAAAAGCTGCTTTAGAGCGCATTCCTGCTCAAATGACTTATCTTAAAACATCACTTTTCCCCACGGAGTTTCCCTCCCTTAAAGCGTAGTAGAGCCCTGACAGCATGCAAGGTGAGGCAATGATTTCTGTCATGTTAACATTTGGCTGGTTGGATGAAGGAGGGAGAGGAAGGGGGCTACATTACATTCCCTCACGTTCTCCAACCACACACACACACGCATAGAAAGCCGCATACCCATAATGTCACCCCTTCACCAAGAAACACAGTCACTGAGGGGACAGATTCAATTGAAGCGCTAATCAGGAGGTGTGTCTGCTCGTGTGATCGTATGCTTGACAGTGAGCCAAAAATATACATGTTGTTGCACTGTCTGGCATGTACACACACACACACACACACATACAGACACACACACACACAAAAACCCACCCGAGGTTAAGCCTTACAATGAGGTAACCCTTATTGAATGCAGCAGGGCTTAGAGAGATTGAGCCGAAAGCACAGGAGGGAATGAGTAACAGAGAAGGACGAGAAAAGTGCAGCAAGAGGAACATTTTTGAAAATGAGAGAAAAAAAAAAAGAGACGAGGGGAAGGATGGCGAGGACGCAGCGGGGATCGAGACATGACGGGAGAGGCTGGAAGAAGGGGAGAGGGGGAAAAGGAAAGCGGGAAAAATGAGAGGGAGACAGGGGAAAGGAGTGAGTTGGGTTTGAATTCTTCACACATAACGTCAAGCTGTTAATCACAGCACTGGAACACCAGCATGGAGAGTCAGGTCCAGCAGACTGTGACCTTGGCAGCACCACTGTGTGTTGGTATGTTAAACTTGGACTTAAAAAACATCTTTGTGCATACTTGTGTCTGTTTGCGCGCACATATTTATATTTGTTAGTGTCTTTCAAAGCACCGGACACCTTGATGTTTGATGATTGGTGCTCAAGTATGCATGACAAGACCATGTGTGCACGCTTTAACTGTTTCAGGCGATCAGGCTTGTCTGCAGCATTCCTGAAACCTCTGCCTCTCTTTCTTTGTGTCTCTCACAAACACACATGGACAGACATGCATACAGAGTCTTGGTGGGCCACAAAGTCCAACAGAAGGTCTATAAACATGCTTTTCCCACAGCGATAAGACTTAAAAGGATGGAGACAGAGAGAGAAAGCACAAGTATTTATAGAACAGAATGACAAATACAGCCACAGATGGACGAACACAAACCAACTACAAAACACATTGTAGTGGTTGGTGAGCTCTGTGTTTGTTGCCTCTACAGTGAAGAGAAAAACAAGAAACACGTTTCCGTTTTGCCCGTGTGAAGGTGTTTTGCGGGGGGGGGGTACGTACTGTCACAAGATTTCCTGCCGGTGATGAAGCCAGAGATTTGCCTGGGATCCTGACCCTCGGTTGCCACGGCGATCTCCAGCTGACCGCGAGATAACCAGAACAATTCGCGGCTATTCAGGTCTGTCAGCACCTCAGCGAAGTCCGGATCCTGCACAGATGGAAATGTTTAGTTCGAGCTGCTATGTGTGGGTCAACAAGTGAGTAAATACAAAACCATACACCACTGTAAACAAAAGGCTTTTCAATGGCAGCAATGAAACAGTTATATCAAGATTAAGATCATGTTGAGCTGATGTTAGTACAAAACTGACAGTAACCAACTCCTTTTTAAACTGGTGACATGCCTCCAGATAACTTGATTTCTTCAAATTATGTGAAACAAAGATGAGATGGAGAGCAAAACAGATCCCAGGCCTGTACAATCTCCTCGAGATAAGATTAATTCAGCAATCACAAAGTCAGAAGCTATTATGGATATACTGTTATGTTACCTAAAAACACATGATTTTGAATCACTCCACTCACAAGCGCACACTTTAACCCTCGGGCTAAAAAAAAATATGGCTTGCATTGTCTTAACATGTTTCATATTGAGTGAAGTTTAATTTCAGGCAGGCAGAGTGGACTCCAAGAAAGAAAAAAATGGATGGAAGGAGAGAGGAGGGGCATAGAGAAGAAATGTGGGATTAATAGGACAGATGTACGAGTGTGTTGAAGAAATGTTACTTTTATGACCTCAGGGCCTCAGTTCAACATAAATATACATGTACCATAAATCCACACAGCGAGGAGCCAAAATAGAGTGGGAACGGAGACAGGGCTGGACAGAGGGAAGGTGACTTATGTAAGGGAAATTGAACGGGTAGAATAACGAGAGGGATGTAAGGTGCAAAAGGATATAGTGGGGTCTTGTGTAAATCATGCAAAGCAATAACAGTGTCAGGTTTACTGCAAAAAAAATGACTTCACACATTTCAAAATCAAAATGTCTATTTGTGTGTTTAGAAATAAATAAAGGGCAGGCATCGATTTCTGGGAAAAAATGATGTTCGCTGCCTTGTTTATATGTCTGTGTTAGTCAGCTAGATTTCAAATGAGTCAGCGGTTTGTGTTTCGGCGTGTAGCTCCAGAACGCTCCGAGGGGTCATGTGGCTGAGCTCAAACATTTCACATATTATTTTTCACGGACGGTCTCTCTCACCGCTAGGCTCGAAAGAGGCGCATCGGCCCTTCACGCAATTCCTGGCAGAATTCAAAACAGACCCGCCTTTCATCACTCCTCTTCCTCCCTCCATCTATCTCAGCCCACAGACCACTAACCACTGACATGTGTGAGGAGTGTGTACACAGTCCACCCCCCCCCCCGCCTCTTTTCCTCTGTGTCTCTCATCCCTCGCTCACATCTGTCTCCTACGAAAGCTCCTCTCACACACTTTCTCTCGTCTCTTGTTTTCCCCACTAACTCTTCCACTCCATCCATTTTTCTTGTCATGTCTCAGGGTAGTTAGCTGTGATCAGAGCGGCGGCAACAACAGCGTTTTAGGATGTGGTGACTGAACCACATCCATCTCTGAGAGGAGGAGGCGGGGGGTTAGTGTGATTCTGTGTTATTAGTTCCCAACCAGACAACAACTCGGCTGCTCCTTCAGTCACCCCTTCATTCATTGTCTCCCCCAGACAGCACTTTTCCACAAAACCTCCAACTTATTTCACGCTGAATATTTGTTTTTTTCCACATAATTTGTGGTAATATCTTTTTTTAAAAGAGCTGTCTTGTGAGTTAATACTCACATGAGCAGTGACGTTGGCTCGGATCTCTCTCAGGATGTGTTGCCGGTACACAAGCTGGACCCGGATGGGCACCACAGGGGGGTCTGAGAAGAGAGAGAGAAAAAGTTAACGTCTGTCAGAACTGTCACCCCTCCAACAGGAGGGTGGAGGGAAATCTCTCAATTTTCTCTCCACCTCAGTGCTAACCCTCTCCCTTCCTTTTGTTTCCCGCCTCTCACCTTTGTCTTTGTGTTTGATGAGACCTTGAAGGATGAGGATGAAGTGGAGGTTGTTCTCCGTGTCACTCAGTGTCAACATGGCGATGCCTCCCATGCCTGCATTCTCCTCCTCGGATGTCAGCGTGGAGCTGAACGTCTCTGTACACAAGATACACACACATTACCATATTAAGTATCTCCATTCTCATGAAGATACTTCTCTGTAAACAGTGGCCTCACTCCGTAGCTGCATTAATCCACATGAGGCTTTTTGAAGATTACATGAGAACGTACACACTTCCATTGATTTGTAAATATTCAGTCTATTGTGCTCGTATTCAAATAAAATAATAAATCATTGTGATGCTATAATATCCTGCGTGCACGCATACCGGCAAACAGTGCCCTGTGCTTGATGATCTTCCCCTCCACTTCTTCTCGTCGGCTCGTCGATGTCGTCATGCTGATGCGCATCTGCTCAGACTGCAGCTGTCGTATGAGAGGCTTAGCCAGGTTCTTCCACACTCCACAGATCTACACAAACACATGGGCAGGTAGATTTCAGTATCGTCACAGTGAAGATGGAATTGTACACGGATATCAAATCACACTCTATCGCCCACTCATTAAAAAGGCACACAGACAAACAGACGACACACGCACATCTGCTGAATAGATCAAACCATGTGATTGTACTCTAGGCTAAAAACCTTCAACATAAAACCGCCCCCCCACCCGAGAGCCGAGAGAAGAAATGTGGCAGTGTGCCGGCACCTCATAACTTTCAGTTCAGGGGTAATCTCCATTTTAATTAGCGATTCTCTCTGTCCCCCTGCTAGGCAGTGATGTAACATGTGAAAAATTCTCTTCCCAAAGGTTTTGGTCCAGCCTCCACCACCACCACTTCCACCCACTCCCTTCCTCTTCAGCACTAGAGTGTTTTCTCTAAGGTCCTCTGGTGCTTGACACTGACATTAATCTAAAAATAATAATAGGCCAATCTCTGGGACCTGTATTTAGGGGGCTCCTGCCTCACTGAACAGAGTGTTTGGGAATGAAATGGAATGAGGAGACGTGTGTATCTTGGCAGGAAATGATGTGTAGCGATTGTGAGTCCGCCCTCCGGGAATATGTGGACACGCATGCGTACTACTGTTACACCAACACATCAGTTTACTGATTCATCAGGATAATATCGGCCGTGACTAAACTCAAGTCTTGACCTGATGGTGGTTTCTCCTTGAAGTTACCTTTTGAGTTCACTGAGTTTTTTACGGTAATCTGACTGAGTTCGCGATGTTTGTAAAAAGCCAATGGAGGAGAAGGGAAGTGTCACTGCGATTGTCTTTATTGTTTATTATTGCAGGAGCAGGAGTTATGGGAGAAAAAGTCAGAGATCTGGTGAGAGCATTCTTCATACCGGGACTTAATTTCTCTCTCTCAGGAAACACAAATGAGCAGGTAATAAAAACAGAGGAGATAATTCTCTATTTATGAAATTTCTTACCATGTCTGATTGTCCCTTGGGGACTCTGTACTCAAAAGCAGTGGTCCCATCTGAATCCAGGAAGATTATTCTAGTGGGACGGCTCATTCTGTAAAGACAAAAAAGGTAAATATTTAATTTATAAGCTCAGAGGCTAAAGCGACATGATATTCAAGCATGTTTGTACAGGGTGTTTTACTTCTGATATGTGATGGAGAAGGCCAGGGAGGTTCTGGTCAGAGAGAAGCGAGCTCTGGCGACGCCACTGGAGCTGGGCAGCCACGAGTCTGTCACTCCTGTCAACACTGCTACAAAGTCTGCAGGGGAAAGAAGTGAGTGCTTTTATTACATTGTGTGCATGCATGTAAGTGATGCATGAATGTGCTCTCTGGGACATGTTTAATTTGTATTCTTAAAGCTGTATTGGTTATTTATAGCTATAGCACTCCGCTGTGCGGTCCATCTGCCTATGGGTGCTCCTGCTTACCAGTGCGGCTCTCCCCAGCTCCCACCTCCTCGGAGCTCAGGTAAGATCTGTCGTTGTAAGATTTGTGGAGGTCGTCCTCCTTTTCTTTGCCCTTCTCATGGAAGTACTCAAAGCTGTCCAGCACAGAGTCTGTCTGTTTCTTGTCATCCACACCTGCAGACGGGCAGTTAAAAAAGTTAAAAGAGATACTCGCAGACCACCTGTGGGACAGATTATCATTACAAGTCGTGAAAAGACAGACAGTTCTGTTTGTGATTATATGTGGTTAATGTTTGTTACACAAACAGGAATATATTTTATTATCTTTATAATTTCTGATGAGGAGACTGTCACCAGTAGCAACTTTCTTGTTTCTAATAAAGACTTTTAGTGTCTGTCTTTAATTATCTGGAAAGATAAACCAAGTGAGCCCAGGCATTTCAAAACACATTCTGCTACATCGTTCACAAGGTCTGGTGCACAGATGACGCTAAACCACAGCAGTTCTCCTTTTTTCCCCAACTTGATTGTGTTTTTGGAGAGTGCGAAACATACAAACGAGCAGCCGGAGAGAAAGCAGGTAAGAAATTACAGAAGAAAAAGCAGGAACTGAATCCAACGCTCAGGGGCTGCAGTGAAGTCTCTCTGCCCTCCTCTCTCCGGGGGTAACTAACCAGGAGTAGTCCCTGGAGAGCTTAAGGAGAATTGGGGGTGACACCGGCATGCGATCCCAACAATGACCTGCTGTTCCACACAAACTGCTGTGCGTCTTGATGTAATGTGTGGACCTCACTGCTTTGCACGCACACACACAAACACACACGCGCGCGCACTGACACATGCAGAGGTGCTCGTTCAGCCGAATACAGCCTGACTGACATGAGCTTGAGAAGGAAAACCACACACGCTGGCTCATAGTCACCTAAATTTTATTATTTCTCCGAGGCAGAGTTACGAGGAGATCGACTGGACGGTCTGCTTTCTTTCTCTGCGTCTCCTTCACAAACACACACACACACACTTATGTCTCATAATCTCAAATCTCATCAGTCTTCCCTCGCTCCTCTGCTCCAATGGGCACGCTCAGGGGCTTCTGGGTAGTGTCACTCTCACTTCACCCCACTTATTCTGTATCCTCAGGTGTACCACATTGCACATGCACATATACATAAACACACAAACACACACACACCATTTTCCATCACTTAACACAAACATACCAGCTGCTTTGGTGCCAAAGCTAAGACAAACACACTCAACCTTTTCCTTAAAACTTGACCACAACACACACACACACAATCCTGAGCCTGTCCAATACTCGACACACACACACACACAGCACAGTGTTGTCCACACAGTGCTTTACGTTTACTTTCCATTCCATTACCAGACACACAGTGTAGAAAAAACAGCTGAATAACAGCACGGCATGAAGACCTACCCTGTGTGTGTGTGTGTGTGAGAGTGTGTGAGCATGTGCAGGGGAGCTCTAATTCTCTAATAAGGTGGAATTGTGCGGGCAGCGGTGTGTAGAAAAGTGGCAACGTGTGAGCGAAGCTAAATTGATGGGCGGTGCTTTCAGTTGCAGCTGGTTAGAGAAAACGTTCATTTGATGCGGCTGGATGGAAAATCAATTAACCTGCTCATTGGATCTAACAGCTGCTGTGAAGACTAACTAGTTGACCCGGGTGGGAGTCGGGGGGGGCAAAAAGGCATAAAGAACTGGAAGTGCAATAGGAAAAGAGCCGAGATGGAGATAGAGGGGGAAGGGGATGAGAGGAAGACAAATACAGATTCCAATCAATCAGAGAATAAACAAAAATCGTGGGAAAAGGAGCAGAAAATTAAGCTGCGGTTACTTGTTTCCTCGTCTGTGTTTATTTGGAAAACATTTTTTTAAAAGAGCATAAGCAGGTGTTTAGACTGAGTCGGCAGATTGTTACCTTTGGGGCAGGTTTTACAGCAGTGCCCTGGGAGCAAGACAGGATCATCACAGTCCAGGTCAGGACAGTCCTGTTTGATATTTTTACAGTTTACTTTCCCAAACACCTTGCCACGACGACCTTTTTGCTGCCAGAGGGAAGAAGAAGATGAAAAAAAACAGACGTCAGTCTGACACAAAATCTCATCTGAAAACACACAGTAGAAGAATTCTTCTGCCTTTCTTGGACAACAGTTGATTACAAATTCATCTGGAGTTGGAGCTAGCTCAAACTTCTACAGTGAGATTAAACTTACAGGTTCACAGTAGCACTGGACGCAGTGCATTACTGCCGAAGGGCTCCCCAAGATCTGGGTGCCATGTGTCCTCCAGAGAGTAGAATCGGGCTCCGAATGAGCATCCTGTGACAAAAACAGCGCTGATTATACATCTTCAGGGTCAAACATCGGGAAGTTATGATCACAATTCTTTGTCTCTTTCCAAACCAGAGTGTTTTAAGTGAAATTATATGATCATAAAGGCGGTTTGTGCTTTTTAATTGTGCCTAGAGTTAATTATGGGGAGCACACAAGCGGGCTAAAATAGTTTTTCATGTTTAAGAGCAAGAAAAAGTGCGACTGTGAGGTTTTTATTAAATGTGGGTGCCGGAAGACAAATGATGCAGAGTGAGCCGTTGTACCTGTTTTCAGATTTAACAAGGAATAAATGTTGCACAGCTCACTGCCCAGGCATGTTGGAGGCGACTGAAACTCCCTGAACACTTCATGAGTTTTGGGACTCAGCCTTGCATCCTGTCTAATCTAAATGATCCATGAGCAAGGCATAGGAGACATTCAATTTTCCACCGAAAAAAAAAAAAAAGATTATCAGAGATTCCCAGAAATATACATAACGTCGGCCAAACCTTGTTAAAGTGGATTTTAGCGAAAGCCGTTTAATAAATGTCGGGGGCTTACTGTGAATGCTACATGATAGCGAGCAGTGAGGAGGCAGGCAGCGTAAAGTGCATCCAGTTTACATGAACTCACCCTGTGTGTAGACATGCATATTATTAAGGGTTATTACTGCGGATACCACACTTAGTTGGTTTTGGCTCTGTAGCACAGCGTATCAGAATTAAAATGAAGACAGTGATATGAGGCCACGGAGGCCACAGTGCTGACTTTGTGTTTACATCCACATCAGATGAACCATGTGGAAAGTGAAGGGCTTTTTCCCCCAATGTAAAAAAAAAAAAGTGCTCCCTTTTTTCCATTTGTGTGTGTGTGTGTAAGCTGAAAGACAGCACATGATAGTTATTGTTTCACTTAAAACCCAACTGTTGTAATACATAAGGACTGCACAGTGTGTTGCTGTTACAGAAGATAAAAGCATCTGTTATTACTATACTGAGTGTTAGTCACGCCGTGTTACTATAGTGATTTTATGGTAAGGATAACTGCCTATGAGCAGAGTGTGTGACTGTACACACACACACATACCAAAGGTGATGTCACCCCCTCGCCGGCTTGATGCCTTTTTGCCTTGTTGCGCCGCTTACCAACCTGGTTCACATTATTCTTTCATTAAAGTGACTGCGCTGCGCTTTAAACAGTCCGCTCCAGTTAAAGGGGAGCCAAACTGTGAGGCGCTCGCTCCGCCTGCCACTTCTGTCTCTGCTGAAATAAATCATCTCCCGAGGAGCCAAACGCTTGTAATGGAAAGTCGATTGATTACAGTCTCCACCAACGCAGAATTACACGTTAAAGGCCGGTGGTTAACGTGGAGTTCCCACAGTTTTGAACTCCACATGGAGTAGTTACCTTATAAAAACCGCAACGAGCAATTTTTGGTACGCAGGGGCTTTCACACATGAATGAGATGGCATTCACTGCGGTTATGACTCAGATGTTTGCCGCTAGTTTACACTTGAAGCAAAACCAGACATTAGGGAACATTTAAGAGAATATGGAAATTTGCTAAAGTTGAGCTTTTTAACTTCAATTTAAATGTGGAGTGTAAATACTTTTCAAAGAAATGGCGGTTTGACCTCTTACCGGTCACCTGACCCCGGTATGCACGTGCGGCATAATGGCACAAACCTCGTTAAAAATAGTGACAATTTTAGTTTTTTATTTATTATTTCAGCGACACGTGTTTACGTGTCAAATTTTATAGTGTGCTCACTGCAATTCGGCACTTTTAATATCAAGTTACAACGTTCACTTGAAAACGTTACTTCGTGCTCGCTGCTTGCCCCTTGAGATGTGTTGGGCTTAAAACCATTATGAAAAAGAGGGGTAACTAGTTTTGAAGCTAGAAATTGTTAATAAAAAATGTGGGTTTTTTTTGTATTTTAAGTCAGCCGACTTGACGACTAGCTCGTCTAAACTCATTCCAAATGTATACTCACTTTGCAGACACGTAGGCACAACATGTCCATAGCTAACTTTAAAATTGATATATTTCAAAACGGGGTTTTGCTACATTCTTCCCCACAGTGGTACTGTATGTGTCATAACACAAAACGTTTGGAAGTATGGTGAACAACGTTGTTGTAACATTAAAATAACCTTACCTGACAAGCCTTTGGAGGGCAGCGGCTCCCTCTCTGACTGGATGGGCAGAGCGGGAGACTTGAGCCGCGAGGCCGCTCCGGTGTGCAGCCACGCGCAGCTCAGCACGCACAGCAAGGAACGGAGCGCGCGGGGAGACAGCATCCCAAATCTGCCTCTCTCTCTCTCTCTCTCTCTCTCTCTCTCTCTCTCTCTCTCTCTCTCTCCCCTTCTGTCGTCTCTCCGCAAAATATGTCCCGCAAACTTCCGTACTTTCACAAAGCCACTGTTGACTAATTGCACAGCCTTAACAGAAAAAAATGTAAGTTCACTCCTTACATCCAAGTGTCCGCTTGTCGTTAGTTTAAAAAGTCTCCTGTTTTAAATCATCCGAGTTTCAGTCAGGCAGAGGTTTGCCGAAGTCAGCACATAGCCAGTATGTCTTTCCTCAGTACCAGCAGCCTCCTCAGAGTCCCGTCCCGTTCTGTTTTATAGCCTGCTTCCCTGACAGCATGAAGCAGCCACCGGCCGGGAGGAGGGGGAGAGATGATGGGTGGGATGAGTGATGGGTGGGGGGTGGGGGAGGGTGATGGAAAGGGAAATTGACGCCCCTATCAATTCACTAACTCTTAAGATATGGAAAATAGCCTGCGTCTGATTCCACACTTCTATAACACCAAAGAAAAAAAAAGAAAAAAAAGGGAAATAATCCCAACAAGTAAAGCTACAAAGTTATTATCAGTGTCAGAGAGGCATCACTTCATTTTTTTTGTTTTAGCTTTGCCAATGAAACTTTATCTCAAAAAAATATGACTTTCTTTAAAATATTCAGTTTTTATGATTGAAAAATAAAATATAGAGGCTGGATGGTATTTTAAATATACCAGAAATGTTTCAAAACCTTTGAATGGTCATATAACTAGAGCCACAAATATTTTAGAGTCTGTTTTTCTCCTCAGCTGTGGTCATTTTGTATGATATTTGATATCTTATGAGTTTTTTTTTTTTGATCATTTAAGAACTGTTAGAAGCAAACATTATATTATAATTATTTTTGTGGTGGTCACAAATGCTCCCTTACTTTTTCATATTTATATCCTGCTTTGATTATTGGTCACTTAAATTTATGGTATTTATGCTCTAACTTTCACACTCTTCAGCAGTGATAAAACCTTTAAGAATCTGCTCAGTATGCTGCTGTCACACTTCAGTCAGAGATGCTTCTGTGGAGAGAAATAGTGAATCTCCACATCATGTACAGTAAGGAATGTGAGCATCTGCTGCTGCGGCTTGACTTCACCGTCTATTTTTTCAAGTGTGTTCAGAGTTGAGAACTAAGTGACTTAACAGAAACAAATGAAAATAGTTGGAATACCTCAAGGCAAACCCTGTTTCAATTTGTCCCGGCCCTCTGCGGACCTGTGTCCTCTTTTAGACCTCAAACTGTTTCTTTTGGCTCGCTTCAAATGTTACCTGGATGAATCCACTTAAAATCCCATTTATTATGACCTAGTTAAATTTTAAGGCCCTCACACATGGATACAGGTGCCAAAAGTCATTTAACCTCCAATCTTATACAACTCACTGTGGCCAGTGTGGAGCTTCACAACATCAACAATGAGTGAAATTTATTAGGGCCTATTTAGATCTGGGAAATGTTCCCATCAAACAAAACAAAGCTGTTGAGCAACAGTCAGCTTCTCATAGTGGTCCCTTGGGGAAGAAACGCTGTGCGGTTCAAGTTTACATTACTTTAGTGCTGCTCATGGGCAATTTGTTTCAGAGGGTTCAGGCAAAGGTCAGGCTTATTATATGGCTGAGATGTTTGGAATAAAGGAGTGATTGACTGGAGTTTTCTTTAAATAGAATAATAATATGTAATTATTATGATAATGTAGCCAATATGTTGCATAAAATAGTGCCTTTACACTGAGAATAAAATGATATTTCTGGCGTACTTAGTCCACAGACAGGCTCCTAATCACACTTCAGAGACCCTAAACTCTGTGTCTTTACACACACAACACACACACACACACACACACACACACACACACACACACACACACACACACACACACACACACACACACACAAAGTGAGTTTAAAAAGTGGCAAATCTACTCGTTTTTGTGCCAAAAGTGCAGGCCGAGGTGCGAGAGCAAGGTGTTATTTTTCTACATGTGTCACATTATGTGTCCTGTGGGAGCCACTTCCATCCGGGTGTGGAGATTCACGCCACCTCCACCTCCAAGCAGGAGCCCCAGCAGCGGCAGCAATGGCAGTCGATGATGGCCTGTTTACACTTCATCATCGGGTGATAAGCGACATTTTTCTTGAGCGCTTGCACACGGTGATTCATTAAGCAGGCTGGATGATAAATGGTCTCTTGGAACTAACAAAACCCAGTCCACTTATAGCCCCTCTGGGATAATGACGACTGAGTTTTTTTTTGTGTATTAGAGGCGTCCAGGCGCATGTTTAGAATCAGACTCTCCAGGAGAGGTCCAAAATCTATTTAATTACAAGACAGTGTATAAAAAATAATAAGTTATGATACAAGATCTCATACACACGAGGCTATTATTCAATCGGCAACCACTCACGCAATACTGCTTTCAGTTATCTAAGGCATCGACTCTGCTCCAAGCATTGTTATTTTGCTGAAATCTGACTGGAATAGCGGGAGAAACAATGCTCATATGTATTTGCTGAAAGTGTAGAACCATGCCGAATTTAAGAGTATTCCTCACGGATTTGAGGACAATGTTTTAATCAGTGGAGTCATGGTAATTTAACACTGCCAGATTTGCTTATGAAGTTCGAACTTCTCTGGCGCAAAAACGCAAACCCCAACATTCACACGATTATTGCACATGACATACTGATATTGAGGAAGTATCTCTGAAGTCATCTGAATGTGCCAAATAAAAAATCGATTAACCGTGGTCGTCTCTTGATCTGAACGAAAGTACAAGTAGAAACAAACAATGTTCTTTTTTAAATAAAAAAAAAATGTAATTCTATCGCTCCAGAGCCCAGAAACCTCTCTGAGGATGACGCAATAAACTGATATGAAACACTGCTGGCATGCACGGAAGAAACATTCAACAAGTGTGACTTCATTAAAATGACAATATCGACGTGAGAGTGGGGTATCGGCTATTAATCATCCATAATGGTGCAGTTAGATGGATACACACATGGATACTTCGCCCTCCATCATGGCTCTGTGTATTTGCTCTTGTTTGTCAGACGCTCCGGTTTGCAGCTCATAAACGCGGGTTGTTTAACAGTGCACCCTCCTCCCCCCTCCCCTCCTCCTTAATCTGTCTGTCTGACTCCACAGCACACACTCACAGGGGACCGCATCCTGTTTGCTGGTCGGAGACTGGGAGGTGTGAATATTCAGCCAGTGAGCTATGGTAGCCTGGCAGATGTGCTCTCTCTCTCTCTCTCTCTCTCTCTCTCTCTCTCTCTCTCTCTCTCTCTCTCTCTCTCTCTCTCTCTCTCTCTCACACACACACACACACACACACACACACACACACACACACACACACACACACACACACACACACACACACACACACACCACCTGTTCCTCATCACATGGAAGCTTGCTGCACTAACAAGCATGACAACGACACTTAAATAGCCGTGCCATAATTAAAAAAAGAATTAAAAAACACACTAAATCACATTTTTAAAGGAGCCTTCTGAGTTTATGGCACTAAAAAGGCTCCCATGTGGCTCATAGAACAAACTCCGTTTAGAGTGAACATGACCCTCCTGTTCTCTCGTACTCATTTGCTGGAAATGCATCTTAAAGACCCAATTATTTCTGACTAATGTTTAGACAGGGCCATGATACACTCCGCTTGTAATTGCGCATGTCCAGTTGCATTCCTAACTCATGTGCGCATTTCAGGTTATTCTATCATAGGCAGACATCTGAAGGAGGTAACCCATTTAGACATGTTGGAAAAGTATCTTTGACGCCAAAAATCAGATCCAGAGAACTCAAACTACATCCCCATTTTTTTCCCCCACCACAGGAGCCCTAATGTTCATCAAACAGTACTATCATTGCGTATAAGCGCAGGATGTAGCTCGGAGCGAGCCGTAAAAGCCTGACAAAGCAACAAAACAAGAGGCGCATGATGCTTTTACAGCCACTGTTATGCTGATGTTGATAATGATGGTAATAAGAGGAGGCCCGCTCAGTTGTAAAGCTAATTCTGTGCTGCTGCCGGCAACGGAAAAGAGCGAATGGGCCTTTCCTCACTCAATATGCAAATGGAAGAAGTCTTGCAGAGTTGATGTTTATTCATACAAACGGAGTCAATTTGCAGACGCAGTCGAAACTTCAGAGAGAAAAGCGGACCTGCTTCTCTTCTTACCGTCACTATTTCCGAATTTGGGAATCCATGATGGAGAGTGTGTGACAATAATTACTGGAGGCAATTAGCGAGCAGAAGCCACCTCCAAATGTACTGGCTATGGTTGGTGTGTGTTTGGAGGGGGGCACTTGGTTTGTTTTGACACCTTGGAGAGGGGACCTATGTGTTTATGGGGTGAAGTCTCCATCATTTGGCAACAATAAAGAGAAAAGAGAGTGACAAAATATTCTATAGCATATTCAGCTTTTAGTAAAAGGAAATTAGAAATTTGGAAAGTAGCGTTATTCACAACAAACTGGCCCTATAGAAGTGTTACAATAATATCATGAGTCATTTATCATATATATGTATCGCTCTATGGTTGCATTGTAGAGAGGAAGCTAATTTGAGATAGTTGTATACTTCAATCTGTAATGCATCATACATTTAAAAAAGTATCAAGATCCCCAATTTAAGTAAATGTAACAATACCCCATTACAAAGAAAAACAAGTCCTTTACTCAAAAGCCCACTTAAGTAAAAGTACCGAAGTATTATCAGCCAAATGTATTCAAAATCTGAAAACGTTTGAAAAAGAACAAATACTATAAGCACATGCTGTGTTATGACTGATGGATTAAAATGTAAGCAGCATTTACTGTAGTAGTAGTTGTTATTGTTGGGGCTAATTCTAATTACCTTACTGTTGGGTAGTTTAAGTTGTCTTTTTAGTTTTGTGAGTAATCTGTAGTTAGAAAATAAATAAAGTTGAGTAAAAAGAACAGTTTCCCTCTGAAATGCAGGGGGAAGAAGTACTAAATAGCACAAAATGCAAAGTAAAGTGCCTGAAAATTGTACATCAAGTACAAAGTAACTAGTTACCACAGCTGTAAAGTACACATAGAGCACTAAAAATACTTCTACTCCACTGCACTTTTAAAGTGCAGTGGAGGGCAATTCAAAGTTATTTACATAAGATAAAAAACATCATCAAGAGACAGCATAAAAGTAACAAATAACAGTGTAGAGGCATAGAAGAGGGAAATAGCTAAAGCTAAAAATAAGATCAAATATAATTAAACAGATCAAACAGGACAATAGTGCAGTGCAAGATCTGTATAAATATGTTGAAGAAGCATAAAATGGAAATATTCAATATATATATATATACTTGAGAAAATGCACTTAGTTACATTCCACCACATCACCTTTGCATAGAGTTCATGTACAGAAAGCCAGACTGCATACAGCAGATGCAGCCAAATACATACACACTATGGCGCAGAACACGTTTCAAGTCTTATCCATCCTTCCTGGCAAACTCCCCCACTCTCTCCTCCCGGCCCTTTGAAATCTGCATCATGCCTCTCTCATTTCTGTTTACAAGAGTCAAATTGCTTCCACACACTTTATTGGTAATAGATCTGCAGAGAGAGCTGTGCCAAAAGCGGTCACGGCACACGCATTTTTTACTCGCGTGGTAAATGCCTCGACCGTTAAACATCAACACAGAGTCATCCTGATGAGTGGTCTGAGAGGCGACAGTCTAACAAGACTCTATTTGACTCATCGGTTATTACTGAGTCTGACCCGCTGCTTAACTGATTTCGTGCATGCATGAAATGAATGATGCTGAATGGAAAGTTGGCCCAACTCCACTGCTACTTGTCTTCAAAAGTGGCTCTGCAGTGTTACTACTGATTGATGCTTGTTTTTAATTGCAAGGGTTTTCTCTTTCCTACAATGAGATTTACAGTTTGGGTGGTCTGACTGAATACTTGGAGATTACACCTTCCAAAAAGGCAAAGACAGTCATTGGAAAACAGACAGGAAATAAGAAGGTGGGGAAAGAAGGAATTAATAGAGCCTGCATTACTTAATCATAAGTCAAGTGGTCATAGGGGGAGAATATGAACATGAGCCATGCCAAGTATAAATACTACTCGGCACCAGTGGTTCTTCAAATGGGGCTTGGAGCCGTAGGGATCGAGGAGAAAATTAGGAAAAGTTTATACTTTCACTATTTCCTTTGCCACAGTCACTCAAGTTGAATCTGTGCCTAACATGCAAAACCAGGGGTGTGGAGCTTAAAGGCCAATGAAGAAGAGACACAAGAAGGTTGGAGTTGCAAGAAAACTCTCAGCAAATAAAATGACACATGCTTAACTGTGAAACTTGCCAAGACAACTAAAGCTTCCCTATCAATACACTATAATCTCTGCACTTCTAATGTAAAGTAGTGGCTTCTGTAGCTTAATTTCACCATAAAAACAAGTTCTCAGATGGTGTGGCCTGAGCCTGTTGATCTATTCAGGGCTTCTTGGCATGAAAGCTGTTGGGAATCCCTCTGTCTCAGCTCATTTCTTTTTTTTTACCTTCTTTTATCACCTGCTGTCTTTAATTCATGCATGCTGTTTTCTCTTTCTCCCTCTCTGTTCTGCCGTTCTCTGTCACCCCTTTTGAAGTCTTTCGGAGTCCTGTGGTTTTCAAAGGGTCAGAAAAGGGCAGCTCTACTGTCCTATCGGAGGCAGGCCGTGGGATAAACAGTATGTTACCACCTGTCCTTGCTTCTCTGTCAACACTGTTGGTGTGACTGCACTCACACCTCATCAACTTACCCCCTGTCACTTGTACATTGTTCCCTCTTGCTCACACACACACTGAAATTCGACTGAGCAAACGCACATCCTCAGGGTAGTGCTTGTGCCCACATACACACATACAGGAACATGCGCACTACTACTGTAGGACCCCTACTGTCTGACAACTGTCACACATAGACAAATCAAGGAGTCCCGCTGCTAAAATCCCACCCTTTCCTCACACTTCACATTACAGGGACTCTTTCTGGCCTGATCCCAAACCAGTGGGGGTTGTTTGGTTGAGAGAAAGGGTTATGTCCTGGGGAGAGAGTCAATTGCAGGTCCGGGGTCACGCAGAGAGTAGAAAGAGGGAGCCAAAAGTCCTTCAAGATGAAAAATTAGCTTTACAAATGCCAGCCAAAGATCAAACCACTCAGAAGAGCAGTGGGTGTGTTTCAGAGGCTCTTCTTATTCAACTCCACTGTCCTGTCCTACTTGCCCAGAGGGAAACATCCCAGGGATCCTCAGATCTGGAAGGGAAGCCAAAGTGGAGCAGGACGATCCAAAACTGGACACCAGGCCTGAGTCTGAGTCTGACACAGCCAACTCCTCAAACTTCTGTATAACTTTCCTCACTGACTGAAAGGGAATCTCCCTGCGCCACTGGCCTCCACCAGTCCCACAACGTCCCCTGTAGGCTGAGTCCTTACTGAGGAACACATGTGAAGGAGGCGGAAGGCCACAGCGCAGTTTCAGTCTGCCCTGACCCAGGCACAGAGCTGGGAGCACTCCAGCAGGGTCAAAGCGGGTAGGCAGCGTGGCAAGGTGCTCCTGGGTCAGAGGGATTGTGGAAGCACAGGGTGCCACCACCAATGTTAAGGAAGACCCCAAGGGTTTTGATCTGAGGCGGGACAGTGCAGAGAGGCTCCTGGCTCCCGTCATATATTACACAAAAAGACAAGCCTAGCCTTTCGAACCACCAACCGCTAGAACCATCCAAAGAGCTCACACCTGAGAGAGACAGAAAAGGGACGTTCATATTCAGTGTACACATTTATAGAGGGAAAGTCTTTACAGAACAAGATTCTAACATTTTTGACCATTAAACTATTTCATTTTTAGATCAACAAGTTGATCAGATTTAGAAGCTGGTACATGATCTAAACAAAGTGAGAACACACACACAGAGATTATTAGAGTTTATCCACATGGACAGTCTCTGCTTCAGAGACATTTCAGGCTGTCTGTGGAGGTTTAACCTATCTGATTGTCTCCTGTGGCCGGAGTGTGACGTGGGGCTCCGTTTTCCCAAAAGTTGAATCTGGCTCAACTTCTCTCTTGCACACCGGTGCGTTGTTTTTTGTTTTTTTTTGCAGCCCCTGCGTTGTTGACTGCCAGTGCGGAAACACATGACCTCAATTGAAATTAATTGAAAGACCTCCATTTTTTCCACGGCACCTGATCCTGTCTAAACTACCGCTTACTTGGTTGGTCCACCATTTTTTGGTTCAGATGAAGTATCTCCTAACTATTTCGATGAAGTGCTCTTTTGTACAAGCATTCACAGTCCTCGAATGACAAATCCTACTAGTGCACTGACTTGGGTGCAATTTGTCTGGTTATGGGAGGGTTGCTGGTTTGATTTCGGGCTCCTCTAGTCCAGCTCAAGTGTCCTTGAGTAAAATACCTCAAATTGTTTCCAATGGCTGTGATGTCAGTTTGAATGTTTAAGCTAGTATTGTTGCGCTTCGGATAAGAAGCGCTCTATTACTCCTGATGAGCAGTTGGCACCTTGCATGGCAGCCATCGACATCAGTATGTGAATGGGTGTGTGATGTGATAGGGGTTGTAAAAGCACTTTGAGGGTCGGTAGAAGAACAAAGGTACTATATAAATACAAGTTCATTTACCATTTAGGTGATAGAGTTTGCCTCTAGCGCCACCACAAGGTTGAGATTTGTGTGAAATGTTTTGAGAACTGTTCTGTGGTAGTATGCACAACAAGATGAACTGTAATAACATCAATGCTCCCTTTTCTTCATTTAGTGCCAATTTGTCCAATAATGCACAAAAGTAATAACATCCCTGTAGCTGTACTTTGTGGTCTAATTAGCAAAATTAGCAGGGTTAGGGTTAACACCCTAAACTAAGATGGTAAACAATATACCTGCTCATCATTAGCACTTAGCTCAAAACATTGAGTATTTAGTATTGAGCATAAGTATAGCTTCACAGAGCCACCAACATGTCTGTAGACTTTTAGTCTTGTTCTATTTTTCTTCAGAAGGTTTATAGAGTACTTAGAGAAACTGAGGTAAGTAAGGGTGTCTCATTTGCCTGTTAGTGGAACTCTGCTGTCACTGATTACAGGAATTACGGTAACACGGTGTTGCAGCACCGGGGTTTCATGTCCATTTCAGTTTTCCTTGATGCTGGAATGTTTTGATGAAAGCAATTCAGACAATAGAGACGTGTGTGAAGCAGCCGATGACATGGATTACAAGTTTGTGCAACATGATAATTCAGAAGACGAATTACAGCATGAATATGACGATACTAATGTGGCAGAATATCAATACTTCATTTCAGCAGTGAGAATGGAAATTGCTTCTTTGATCTTCAATGATCTGTCAGTGTGGTAAAACCACTTGGTGGTACTATGAACCCTGGGTCTGGTGACGTGTGCATGTGTGTTTATATGTGAGTGTGGGATTAAACAAGCACAGTCTTGCTGACTAACAGTAAGGCTTTCTGGAAGCAATAAACGCATTGGCATTGAACCAATCAAAACAAACTCAAGAGAGTCCTCACCGATCCTGTAGACAGAGCTGTTACAAACATCCACTTCCCAGTAATACTGTCCTTGTGCAATGACAACATTAGCGCAGACCTGGGGTAGGGCAGGCGTATCCTCTGGGTTAGAGGTCACTGATCTGTTGTCAGAAGTTGGGTCAGAAGAGTTCTCTCCTTGGTGGGTGATGGTGAGCAAGGAGTTGGAAAGATGGAGGGTAGAAGGTACAGATGAAGGGTCCAGAGCAAAACTTAGTCCTAAACATAGATAAGAAGTGATCAGAAAGGTAAGGACAGAATATTCTGGGCTTTTTATTATACTATTCCACTCCAATCTTTTTTTGCACATGAACCTATATTAAATTAAAATTAAAATATGATTCCTGACCAAAGACAGACTGTTCCATCTCCTCCTCTCGCAGGTCTATGATGCCATCCACTGGAGCTACTGAGGAACTGGCACTATGGGAGCCTAAGTCAAATGGATAGAGTGTACACAGTTGTGTAGGTTCCTGTGTTTACAGTGAGGGTCATATAGATAAAAGTGTATTCCCAGAAATTGGCTGGACCAATGAGTAGATCACCATACTCACCATGTAAACAGTTCTGTGCTGTTATGTCTCCTGCTTCCCAGCAGTAAGTGCCCCCCTAAATATAGTAACAGTAGTTGGAGAAATAGAAGAAAAATGATCCACACCAGGGGTACAGAATTAAACTAATTTCATAAAATAAAAGTAAATGTACCCAGCATTTTCATTTTCACAATATTTAAATTATACATATACTGTATATAAGATAAATACATTTTTTAAACATTTCCAGTGTTTTTAGACTTTATATATTTAAACTGGATTGGTTTTAAAGGTCAGTGTTCAGGATTTAGTGCCAACTAGTGGTGACCAACTGAATACCTGTCGCCTTACTGCCCACTTCTTTCCGTGAAGGAAAAATTACGCTAGTTACGAAACTCTGAACCAGAATTGGTCAGTAGATATGTAAACAAAAACATAATGATTATTATTTTATGAAGTTATTATACATTAATGAAGTCATAGTTATTATATGTATTATATTACTATAAATAGAACACCCAAAAGCTTAAACACTGGCCTTTAAGTCAACAAAGGCAAACAAGAAAAGAAAAAAATGAATAAAAGGTCTAGTATTTTTCAATCAAAATTAAGTCAATAATCAAAATCCGAAAAAACACAATCAAATAAAAACATTTAGAGACCTTCTGCTTGAAGTTGCGTTTGTCATGGTGACTTCAGCATTTCTAAAACCAGACTACAGCCCTACTTAGATGCATATTACAAATGTGTAAGATATATACTCATTTACACACATACAACACAAGTTAGTAACACAAATCAGTTATCATATGTTTAATTTTATAACATTTTACTTTAACCCCACTATTAGTAGTTGTAAGCATTACATGAACATGTAATATATGGTTTGTAGCACATAATAATGTAGTTGTAAGCAGATATTTTCAAATGATTATTAATATACAAAATTTGTCAAAACAGATTTACCTTATAAAGACATAGTCTAAAAGTGCAGGGACAGTTTCCTCTGTGTAACTTTAATAACCAACAATGTGATACAATATTAACAGTCACTTATATTACAGGTGAGGTGTACAATAACATATAGTTTCTGTTTTAAATTAAGGAATAGAATGAAAACTTATTATTAAAAATATATTATTATTATTATTGTTGTTGTTGTTGTTGGTGGTGGTGGTAAGGTAATCTATAAATCTATAAAATATATTTACAACTAATTTTATATGTACAACTCATTTTTATACTTCATATTTCAGAGTAGAGATTAGATTAGATTACACTTTATTCATCCCACAGTGGGGTAATTTACTTATCACAGCAGCAAAAAGAAAAGTGTAGCACACACTACAGAAATTAAAGTAGAGAAAAAATGGCAACAACACCGCAAACAGACAGAAGTGTCTTATAACCTACACAACAACAAACAAACAACTGGCAAACAACAGACAATGTGCAAAACAAGTACTTGAGGTAAAGTGGCATGATATAAAAAGAGTGTAAGGTAAAGTGGCCATGGTATGAAAATATTACAATGTCAGTAACCATGATATAATTAATATTGTAAAAGTAGTAACCATGATGTAAATAATATTGGAAAAGTAGTAACCATAATATAAAACTTCTACTTCAGGTTCTAATTCTTATATTTCTCTACAGTATTTGTACTTATTCCAATTTTTACTGTTTATTGCCGTGGCTTCATTAGTGTGATGATAAAATCTAAAAATTTTGAATTCTAATTTATACTTCTCTCCTCACTTTGGATCTCTTACCTCCACACACTGAAGTTGATCTTCAGATGTTCCCTCTGTGCTTCTCTTCCCGCTGACACTTGCAGGAGTCAGGGTGGGATGTTTTGGGAGACAGGAAGTGGCAGACGACCAGTTCCAGCATGGCAGCTCCACGGTATGTCGACAGCCTGGACACAGCACAGAGCAGACAGGTACGCCAACACTACGGTGAGGAGGCCCAGCTGAACCTCTTCCCTCTCCAGCTGCTATACACTCACCACACAGGGTGTGAGAGCATGGCAGGATCAGGACACTGTCATACTCCTGGGTACAGGCTAGACAGCAGGAGAACTGCTGCAAACAATCTTTCTCTTCCTTTTCTTCCCTGTTAGACTTTCCTGTTTCCACATCTAGAAGGTCCTCCTCCCCGTGTCTTCTCCGTGGGTAAATAGGCCTTAGTGACATTTTAGACAATTAAATACATTCTCTAAATGCCATTACTTTTTTGACTCATTTCCTGTCTTGTAAAAGAAAAAAAGAATCTCTTTGTCCACATGTTTCCTTAAAAATCCAGTTTTGCTTCACATTTAAAGGCTTCAAAACATGAAAAACAATCCACATTTCCATTTATTTCCAATAGATAACACCTGACTTTGCATATCCAGCTGTCATCTTCAGTCAGCACAGAAGCAGCACCAACAATCCATTCTCCCAGAAAAAAAACACAGATGGCATCTTCTTTCTGTCCAGATATCCCGTGCTTGAAAATCAGGGTAGAGGATTACAACATTCACTCTCCTCTAACAGACCAAAAGCACATCCTCAGACTGCAGGATGTCAAGGAAGCAGTTGAACAGATAGAGAAATCCTCCTGTTGTGCAATCCTCTCTGTCACCGAGCTGACTAATATGGTTGAATTAGGTAGAATGGTCTGAGAGCAGATAAAAGAGAGAGGGGGAGAGACAGTGGTAGCCCAGCCTTTTAAAACCTGCTCTTTGCTTGGTGTTGCCATGGTAATTGCCCTTCACTTAGAGACGCACAACGGTAAGATAATGTGCTGCACAGAATCCTTGTGCATGCCCGCGTAGACGGCTAAACGATAACAAAGAGCTCATTAATGCCATGCACACTCAGACAAAACCTCTGTGGCAGTGGCAGAGACAAAATAACACCCTTAAACACACATTTTCTCATCCGGGTGTGGAGGCTCTGCTGTCGTGTTCGTGCTTATACTTTGGAATAAACGACATGCATAAACAAATTTCTGCAGACGCCAGTCTGGCATGACTCCCTTTGATCTACGTCATGGTAATTCCTAGGAGCAACAGTTAGGATTTCGCAACAGAATACCAAGGAAGTTCCCTAGGTTGAAAAAAAAGTAGTAGTAGTTGTAGTAGTGTTCCGAAGAAGCAAATCAAACTAAATGGACTATAAATCTTTGCACCACCATGGTGGTTTAATAATGACCTTTGACACATTTTATGATGATAATGAAGATATTGATTCTATTGATAGTAATAAAAATAAAAATAACTTGTGACTGATGCTGTTTTAAAAATAATAATAATAATCGGAGTCATCACAGCACCGGGGAAACTTAACACTTAGACTTTATGCATCTTTCATTTTGCGGCTCTTCGGTCTTCCTCCAGACTCTGGGACCTTTGTTGCCAAATGCAAAACTTGCTCTCATCAGAAATGAGGACTTTGGACCACTGTGCAACAGTTCAGTCTTTCTTTTCTCTAGCCCAGCTAAGGCGCCTCTGGCGTTGCCACAGCTGTTTTTGTCAACAGGCTTTCCAACATTTCTTAGAAATTGATACGTCAATTGTTTACAGGTTCTGTTTTACATGTAAAGCTTGTAAATGTGCAGTGTTTGTTTTTGTATAAGAATGCCGCATTTTTGTTTATATTGGCATTAAATAATTACTTATTATTTCACAGAGCACTGGTATCCTGCAGTTTGTGTTAAATTGTATCGGGATGGGATGGTTTCTGAAACTGACTAAATATGGCACAGTCCCACCTGGAAAGAGAGGATTGTGGAATTCAGGAGGAGTAGGTCTGGCCTGAGCACAGTTTCTATCCAGTGGGTAGATGTGGAGGTCATGGAGGACTACACAGTAAAATCAGCATACCCAAATTAACACTGCCAGAGTTGATTTCAACACCAGTGTCTGAATGGGTACCACTTATGTAACTGATACTGAAACACAAGAATTTTCCTATAGAGAGATCAATGAAATACCTTTATCTGTGTCAGGGACCAGACTAGGATACAGGACTCAGGCGCAGAGATGGTGTAAAAACAGCAGGCTTTATTAAGTGGCAGTAAGGTTCACCTCTTACAAACTGATTAAACAGGACTATGAAATGTTACGTGGTCTGACATACTGGTCCAGAGGGAAGATTGGTGTATTTTATCATATTTGGACCCCATTTATTAATTATGTTGGACCTAGAATATCAAACATATTTTGGAAGGTCCTTCCCAGACCAAGGAATAATAGTTGAATGTTGAAGGAGATGTGTTCCTGTCTGTTCTGCTATTTATATTTCTATTAATTTTTTGTTTTCTTTTCCTTTTTTAAAATTATTGCAATGTCTACTTGCTTTCTATTTTAGGTTATTAATTATTGTTTCTACCAATGCTTGTGACTGACTGAATACTGCGCTGAAGGTTCAACTTTGGCTGGGGGGAGGGCGCTCTTTTAAAGGGGGAAGAAATGTGTTTAAGGGGGGGGGGGGGGTGCTGTATATGTAAATAAGATGTGAAGCATAATTATTAATAAAGATATACCTTAAAAAAAATAATGATCACTCCAGGCGGAGGAAGTACAACTCAAACTATCTATGACTAAGAAAACTCTGACTCAAAGCAAAAGACGCTCCAGCTGGAGGATAACCTAATCTAATAAAGAAAAATGCTAAACTAAAAATCGCTCCTGAAACTGGAGGCACACTAATCTGAGGACAAGAAACAAAAATCACTCCTGAGGAGAAATCACTGCGGTGTGACAATCTGCGGTGTGACAATCTGTCTTGATTCTCTAATGTGCCAAATATTTGTAGTAACAAGTCTGGACCGCTGTTGATGTTGATTTTAGGAAATAGGCGTTGTCTACTTGGCAGTGCGGTGCTCCAAAACCTGCATTTACCTATTTACCATTTACCCATCATGCCTGATTCTGATTTTCTGAATCTTTTAATGATGTTGACGATAAAATCCATAGACAATGAGAAACATTGCTCTTCAATTGTTGCTCTATTTTGAAACATGATACTGGCAATAGATTGAAACTGGTCATTTAATAAACCCTATCATCTAACATTTCGCACAGAGTGCGAACAGATATAATAATAATAAAATTTCTTTGTTGACTTTTGTGTGACTTTCTGTGCCAGACTTTCCAAATCTAGTCAGGCAGGCTACATGGGTTCAAGCATGTTGTAGCTGGCTGATGTTTTCAGGGGTTTGGCATTGTCAAGCAACAATCAATTTGTAAAAACTGACAAGTGACTTTTTTTTCCTTCTTTAGCAATGAAAAGGGCTGGATTATAGAATAATACCTTTTCTTTATGCACACTGATAATTTTTTATTATTATTCATGATAGTGGTAGTAGTATTGATGTTATTGTCATTACACAGCCTTTCTTTAAGGCAGTATGATCTTGACCAATAGAAAGAGATGTGTGACATATAAACTCAGATATTAATTACTAACTTATCAAAAGCATTACGACAGTGAGTCCTGCATGTCTGCATCATCATGTTATAACTGGGTTAGGACTGTCTCGCTCTACATGGTGGCTCTCTTGTTTTGTTTGCGTTTAGGATCCAGAGTCAAACATTAACTTTGGGCTAAATCAAATATGAAGCCTACTTGCTCTAAAAGTCATGGTTAGGACATGGTTTAAAGAGAGCACACATCACTCTTGCCACACTAGTTTATTGAACCATTGTCAAACGGTTCAAAGAGAAAGTAGTTGAAAGGCGTTCTCACCTGACCTGGGACCTGTGCTTCAGGGCTTTGCCTAAGCTTTACACACTGAAAAATGGCATTTCTTCGGGATACCAATTGATTTTTGGAGTATCTGTGCTCTGTGCTCTGAGCTCTGAGCTTGTTTTTATGAAGTTGAACAGAAGAAGGATGCATGTAGACAAACTACAGCTGAGAGACACCATGCACCTTGGAACAACTTATGGCGTATAGCAGTAAGTTATCTATTATTTTCATATGAGTATCATATCATTGTAATCCACCCCTACTTGAAGTGGTGTAACTTGTTGTTAAACAAGCACTTCATTCATTCAAACTGAATATGTGAAAGTACTTGTCTGGACAAAACTGGGTGGGAGGAATTTTAGCAAGATAAGGGGGTGGTATTTAAATATCTTGCAGGTGAGATACAGTGCACTTTCCTTCACCCGGCGCATCTGGATCTAAGAAAAGAAACGTGGAGGAGTATATAAAGTTGCTGCAGCAGCACAAGGGAGCTACAGTAGATGGCAGCTCGTCAGTCCTCTCTGCTGTGTGCTTCTCTAGGGTTCCTGCTGTTGCTGATAGGAGTGATTTCCTACCATCTACCTGAGGTCCAGGCAGGGTCCGATGACTTTTGGTGCAAACCAAAAGTCAGGAGAAATTATGAAAACAAAATTAAGGACCTGCAGAAAACAATGGTGAGAAATTATTCTATGCAAGAACTTTCCTAATGATTTTTGCTTCTTTTTTTTTAAAGAGGCAAACATAAAATGTGCTTCAGTTTCTTTGTTGATATTTGTGCACGTGTGTAACAAAACTTTGTGAATCTACGCAGGTGGGCTGTGTGGGTTCGGACACTCTCCCCTCTACCTCTTTTGTACGGCTCTGTGTTGGGATAAACATAGAAGAATGGAATCGTAAAACTGTGAGTAATAAATGACTGACTTCCCTGATCCTGTCTGAATGCGCGCTTAGCTTGGCTGGCTTCATAGCTTCATTTGCAAGTACCTGTATAAAATATACAGCTATCAGATGGATTGCTATGAAATTTTGTACAGACATTTATGGTATCCAGACGAAGTCTCCTGGTAACTGGTAACTATGGAGATCCCCCTATGTTACCTCTATTGCCACTGTAAGGTTTATATTTGTGCCTCAGAAAGCAATACTAATTTCACAACTTCATAGAGAGCTTATTTACAACAGATATTCATTGTCCCTGGAGGACAATATATATATATATATATATATATATATATATATATATATATATATATTTTTTTTTTTTTTTTTTTTTTTTCTAACAAACTTCTTCTTATTATTCTATGAAATATCTCAACATTTATGGCGCAAACATTGATACAGGCATTCATGGTTTCCAGATGTACTCCCTGAATTTATTTTGAAGGTCCTCCGGATTCTCTTTGCTTTTTTCTGTGTCTGGCTTCCACACACTAATTAATTGTATGACATATGATACATACCTTATACATACATATACATAATCATTCATCATACATAATTGTGTGTGTAGTTTTGTGCATTATCTGCACTAAAACATCTTTAGAAAGTTGTAAAATTTTTGTACATTCAGGGTCACATTAAGATCAATTGTCAAAACTTCATTCACAGCAATGTTGTAACCGTTTGTGTGTTTGTTCAGCTCCAGCAGAAACGTGCAGAGGTGGCTGGTGACATGCAGCTGGTTCAAGATGGAGTGCAGTGGGCGTGGAATCAGTCCACGTTGCAGTGTCAAAAGGATTTGTTAAAGGATCTGGGGCATCGCATCGAAAATGGTCTGGCTATCGTCAACAAGCTTGAGATACAGGTAATACACATGAGTGTGAACTGAAATCATCAAGAAACTGACATTCATCAGCTGCTGTGGACTTACTATTGTAACTATTATTGTGTAACTATTGTACTTTTATTAAAATTAGACTTAATAAGACTAATTAGACACCTCTGAGTATCCAACACAAAATAATCCAACCACATAGACATGCTATGAGCAGCCCTAATTCTATATTGTTTCTGAAAACTTTGTTTGTCACTCCCTGTTAAATCCTCTTGTGTGTATTAAACTGAGTCTACTTTTGGGTCATCACAGAATGACGTGGTGACACTAGCTCCTGCTGCAGACCAGATCTGTAACAACCAAACCAAGCTGACCAAAGTGATGTCAGGTTACAAAAAACTACTCAGAGGAAAACTGAACCGACTTGCCTGTGATCTAAAAAACATTATCTGCAAGAAAGAAAACAGTACATCCATTACTCAAGGACCTTGCGACAGGACATAAGGAGAGGCAAAGCACATTTTGGACTGAGAGGGTCCATTTTGTTGGACGAAGGTCCAGGTGTAAAGGACTAAGACTGGAATTAAGGATAGAACAGTTCACTTGTGAAAGTTCTGAGGTCTTCTAGAAACAAGGATGCATGAAGGCATCCAACAGTGAGTGGTGTTGAAGAAGTTGAATATCATAAAAACTCACAAGTCCGTGTGAAAAAGTTTTTTCAAGTGACTTCTAAAACTTATTCAAGAAAGACAATGACACCATGCTCAGGTTTAGCTTTAGCTAGGTTTGATCACCAAATAAGATCACCAGCCCCGAGGACTGTCCACTGTCAAAACCACAAATGTCTGCAAAATATCTGTGATCTGTTAAGTTCAATGAAGAGTTTGTATTGCTGGTAATGTGTAAGCTGTAGCGTGAAACTAACATGCTGTTCTTCTCTTGGTTTTATGTTTGTAAGTAAAGCTTATTGTGTTACCATCACTTTGTAAATCACACTCCTTAAACCAGTGCTAACGTGAGCAGAATATAGCAGTGCATGTGATTGTTCGTGCAACGTGTAATCAAAATTGTAACTGTAGCACCCTCTGTAGGTTCTGGATGAGAGTTGCTCAGTGTTGGGTTCTGCAGTGATTTAGCCCACTTAAAAATCTCCATGAATCTCCAGATCTAAGAATATATCTGTTGGAAAATATGTGTACAGTATGTGTTGTAGATATTGTAGATAGGTATACATTTATTTTTCTTTAAACATAATAATAATAATAATAATAATAATAATATAACAATGGACATATGAATGATATATTTAAATGAGAATATGAATGCTGCTGTTTTTTAATATAATATAATTGATAAATCTCTGTGTTTAGAAAAAAGTTCAGACAATGTTTTTGTGTTAATGTCTTATTTATTTGCTGCTGACAACTTAGTATTTAATCAGTATCAACTTTCAAAATAAAAGCCTTAGTGTTATTTCAGAATACAGAAGTAAAAGAAGAGCAGGAACATGTTTTCTTTTCACAGTGCAGTGTGTATTTATGCCATTGCTGCCAAAAAGAGATATGATACCTCTTTTTTCTTACAGTGGAAGTTTAAATACACAAATACATTACAGGTATGCATAACAATAAATCTACATTCAATATTGTGTGTTTTTACTTACTTCCTTTTTATGTCTGAGTATTAAAACGTAACTACATAGAATAGGTTTACTGTATCTGCATACCTGCTCCTATCAGCAGGTGGCCTGAAGAACAGAGCGCTGGGATTGGCCCAGCCAGCTTGATCATATGACCTAAAGCAACAGGCTGGAAACACTGGGGCTGGAAAACACAGTGAAGTCAAGCTAGATGCAGGCAGGCAGGACACAACCGGAAATCAAAGGATTTCTCTTTTTAACACAACAAATGTGTGCGTTTCCTGCATTTGCATACGAGCACTGGTATTCGTCTTCCTCCTCATAGTGAATTATTCTGACTGACTTGACTCCAGACAGACTCTAGTGACATGGATCATTTTTCCCGCCAATTATTAAATCCGATTCATATGTGAGCCTAAAGCAGGACAGTCTAATTAACGTCTACTCTAAACGCCTGTTGAAAACCACGGATTTATTTCCACTTTGCCTTGTAGTATTTGTTACAAACGTTGTACTAGCTTGTCAACAGCTTTTATACTGAAAGTCATAACCGGAAGTTGTGCTAGTGATTGAGGTGAATTGTCGTTCTGCATCACATGATAATCTATTCAGTAGTTTACTAGGAGATTATCCGGAGGTACAGTGTTTAGTGTGGAGTTGTAACATTTTTATTTAAATACTGTGTGTCGGGACAGTTCGTTTTGATGCGTATCTTTACTGTGCTGCTTTCTTGTTGATAGCGAAAGCACTTCTTTCCTACTCTGCTATGTAGCTAGGCAGCCAGGCAGTTGGTGTCAGGACGCGCCACTAACTTCCGAGAGAAACACTGGAAACATTTGTAACGTCTCGGAGAAAGTCGGCGGACCAGTCAGTCCAAAGCTGCAGTGACAGCTCGCTCGGACATTTTTCAGAGCTCTCTATGAAGTTGTGAAGCTTTGTGCCGAGGCAGGTTTCCACTATGACAGAGCGGACTCCTCTTCTCCACTACCGCCTCTCCACCAGCGTCAATGAATCCGAGTCGCGTTCATCCTCCGGCCGGGGAGACCCCAGAGCAGCATCCGAGCAGCCCCAGGCAGAGGTCCACCCATCAGCGGCAGCCGAAGAAACTCTCCATCTTCTTCGGTGTAGTCATCCCTACCTTGCTGTCAATGTTCAGCGTGGTAGTGTTTCTCCGAATAGGTGAGTGGAGATGATGACAGACGTCCACTTAAATCACCGTACACAGTTGTTGAGCGACGGATAAACAGCAGAGGTACACCAGACCAAACGCCACTAAACAACACAAAGCTGTTGTTTAGCTTCATACCATTACTGTGGGCTTTTCGTGAGACACTGGCCATCAAATTTAACTCGGTTCAATCAACAAAACAACTTCTAAAGTGTACATTTCATCGGAATAACAGTGGAGTGAGCGGTGTGACTCGTTCAATTCAATGTATGTGTCCCATACGGTCATCAATAATAGCAGGGTCAACACAGGTGTTACCAGTGAGACTAATTAGGGTCCCGTTCCGTTCAGGTCACACAGAGTCCAGGGTGCTGCTGTGCTGCGCGCTGGCTCACTGGAAATAAATAAATGGAATAAAGCCGCAGTGAATGAGACAGGACCTTAATTAGCATCCTTGGTAACAGCTGTGATGTGACCTGTCTGTTATAATGATTTAATTCCACGAGCTCCTACTATACTTTGCTGACGCAACAAAATAAGTCATAATAACAAAGTGATATATACTGTAGTAATATAGTGTTGTTGTTATTATACTATTATTATAATACCAAATAACAACAACATCAGTCAGGAATGAATCGTCCTATATGTAGTCCTGATTTTATTGAAATGAAATTGTGCTTTCAAACGTTCATACTGATATGATACATTTATTACGTTATGTTACTTAAAAACAGGATCCTGTTTCTGCTTCAGACCTCTGTGGTACCAGTGTGCGAACCAGAACCAGCGAGTCTTGGTAAATGCAACCCTTTACTGCACTTACAAGTGGCTTGATTTTGAAGTCAGTCCCCAGATTTGATTAGCTCGAAATGAAATCACCATTATCTGCAAAGTGAGTTCACCAACTTGTATTGCATAATTTAATTTAGCAGCAAATTTTTGCTCTTGCAAGGTGGACCAATGCCCCCGGTCAGCTGGAGAGCTTTTCGCTTCTTGTTTACCTTTTCTTAACTAAGAACAAAATGTTTGCCAGGGCTTTTCTTTAGTTTTAAAAAAAAAAAGTTTTCTGCAGGTCCTAATTTCTCTTGTAGGTTTGTTCCAATCCCGAGAAAAGTTTATTCATAGAAAAAAGTTATTATTTGAAATTTGATGGACCTATTTTTTGAGGTTTAGATAATAATTAAACAAATGTGCTCCACTCTGACATGGAAGAATGTGCTTCAGACGCTCCAGATTTTAACATGTAAGTCATACAAAACTGTTGTTTTCCTCAAAGTGTCATTGTCAGCGGGAAGGTGTTGCAGCAACACTTGGCCGACTTCTTTTAAAGGAAGGATTTCGAGTAATGTTGTGTAAGTTTACGGCTAAATTTCACTGTGAAAAATGCAGATGTGAAGCTATCATATGTCCTGCACAGATTCACATTTTTGCTGTCAAAAAAAGAGGTCACTGACGACTGAGATCATCTTTACCTCTCATATGTCTCTGAGTTGTTTTCTAAGTCTCTCATTTTACCCCCTCCCCTGCCTCCTCCCAGTCCCATGAGATGTCAGCTGCTATGCAGTGATCACACATAGTATACACACACACACACACACACACACACACACACACACACACACACACACACACACACACAAACACACATACAGACTTTCACTGACACACATAGTAGCTGTCTGTTTGTCACTTTAGATGACCACTGTAACATGTCAGTCTGCACAGGAACTGACAGCGGTTGCAATTGTGGATGTGAAACTACGCCTTCTTGTCCTTTCCACCAGATTCTGGTTCTGATACGTTATGATCATGTGACATCTACAATAGTGGTGCAAGCAGCAGACCATGACAAACTGCAGCATTATGCAGTCAGTCCCGCCATTGATTTTATAAAAATACATAAACATTGCAGTAGTAGAAAGTAGTGATGTGAAATATGTGTAACATGGTGTGAAGTGGCACTGATGTCTTCTACCACACTTTGATTAGATGCACATGACTTATGAACATGTGAGATTTTATTTATTTTAATCAGCCATTGCTGTATTTGAACACTACAAAATGTGTGTTTGTACCCAGCGGCAACCTCCAATGCAAAAGTGCCAGAAACTGCAGTTCCTCAAACGGCCACTTGAGGCTGAAAACAGAACGAATCACCAGTTTTGGTTTCTATAGCTAGCTATTATGTCAAGGCTTAAAGTTATGCGTAATTAACTAAAAGGTCTGCCCACGATCAATGTCTCTGCCAAATTTTAGATGAGCTGTCAGGTGGAAGAGGCACGACTACCAAGATGGCAGAGGCCAGAGCCTCAAAACAGATCCTCAGAAACCTGTGGGTAATGTGACTCATACACCGTCCATTCTTTATACTGTCTAAATATTAGAAAGTGCTTTTTGGAGCATTGGCTGGACTGTAGTGAAGTCAAGTCCTGTCAAACTGACAGAGAACTCCTGAATAATACATCTTAGAAATGGTCTTAAGACCTGTCCTAAGCTTTGACTTATGAGTCATAAAAATCTCAGAGAAAAGTCCAAGCTCTGTATAAAGAAAGTCACTTTTAACAAAGTCTGAGTGTTTCTTTCAAATGCAGATTGCAGTGACTCCTAAGTGCCGTGAAATAACGACTTCAGTTAGCATAGTATGTACTGCTTCGCTAATGTTTGCTAACTATCCAATCTACAGGTGTCAGTGGTGATGCTGAACCATTACACTGAAAAACTGTCACAATTAAATAAAATAAAATCCAATTAAACTAAATTAAATTAAATTAGATGCATCATTCATTGCATGTAGAACATGCAAGGGAAGGTTTCTATCCTTGCTGTCAATCAAAATCACATGCCTCGACTCGTGTTTATGTCCACCTCATAACTATCAATATCAAGGCTTTCCTACATGTTTGTACAGAGCACCGTGGACCAGTCAAAGTTATTTTACCATTTTTAATTGAAATAATCATAATCCAGGTTAATCCAAGCCATCTGACACTGACTCAATTCAGGGACATCACAGAAATTGTCCTCTGTTCTTACACTGAAACTTTATTTATCCAGAGATAACCTTCTGTCTATCTCTCCTACATATGTGATGGAACAAAACATCTCTTCATTGGTCAATAAGATTCTAAACGCTGACCACAGACAGAAGAGAGTATGAACATTACATATATAGAAAACAGTCCAAATCATCCCAAGTGAGTATATGTGGCTTCATTGGACACTACCAGTATACACTCAGTTACCAGTTTATTAGATAAGCTGCTTCTGCTGGTCACTGCTGACTGATTTAGGAGTTGAGACTAAGTCTGAAAGCATAGTAAGATTTATGCATGACACTGATTCTTAATTCTCAGATCAACGTTCTGCTCCAGGGCTCCGTTTTTATACTTTTTTCTTTCTTTTCTGCGACACACAGTTAGAACTCAAGCATTACACTGAAGCCACGGAGAGGAGACTGGAATCACTTTCGACATGTTGATCCCAGTTTCACTTTCAGAGAGGATGAGATGTTGTGATGAGTCATTTTTTGCAACAGTCCCCGTCATTTTGATCCCTTAAAAGATTTTTTCCGGAATGTATTCATCATAGTTCTTCTATTGTGGTTCTCATGCCAGACTGAGCACTCACACCCTCTGTACTGTGTGTGTGTGTGTGTGTGTGTGTGTGTGTGTGTGTGTCCTCTTCTCCAGAAAGTTGAACTTCCTTCTTCACTCGCTCTGACTGTCACTGCCAAAGCCAAAGTTCTGCTTTCGTCCAGCTGACTAAGGTTTCATTATTTGTCTGACTCTGCTTGTGTTTTTCTGTCTAGGCTTTGTGGTGGGATACTCTGGACTTTACCAAGCTATTGCCATGTTCCTGGTGGCCTACTTCATCATCAGCATGACTGTGCTGTCAGTTTGTGCCATCTCCACCAACGGAGCCCTGGATGCCGGGGGAGCCTATTGTATCCTCTTTACACACGCACCATCACACGACATGTGCACATGACAGTCAGCATAGCATCGGTAGCATTGTCACTGCTCAGTTTATCAGGAGCACAGACGAGGAACTCCTTGCTACACCAAACAAAGACAAACTGTCCTTAAGCCTTAGCACGCTGTTAGTGTAGTACTGCCACTGCAGGATAATGTTAGCTACTGTTAGAGAGTGGCCAGTGTGTTTTACTGCCAGGATATGAAGTTGTCTGTAATCTAGAGCTTGACCAATCCTGGCCTGACCAATCCTGCAGCCACTGCCAGTATGGATATTAGGGAGTAATGATCCACACTCATGACAAAGATGTAATAGAGGTAGGTTATTTTGTAGTTTATCAACAAGGTAGATTATCCAAAATGACATCAGTGTACTAAAACAGCACAGTAACTTCAAAGGGAAATTCAGTAATTATATAAAAATAAATAAATCCATAATATATAAATAAATATGAAAAGCACAAAAATAAGATCATTCATTCGTAACATTTGCGCTACCTATACAGATATATCTGTAATAGGCCAATATCGGCTGAGAAAATCATTATATCAGTCGGGCTGTTATGTAATCTATGTTTTTATATATCAACATACATGATCACCTACCACTATGTCTTACTGTGGGCAAACTTTCCAAATCTAATCATATCTTTTACTCGACTCTAATCATAATCAAAGATTAAAAAGTAATCTTAATCTCAGATAAATAGTTTTTGGCAAACATGCTTATTCAGCACCTTTTTGAAAATTTAATGAGAAGATTGACTCTCTTGTATTTGTCCATTTAATATGTAGGAGACAGTTTACCACAAAGACTGGAAACAGGGAAAAGGACTAGTCGGGATCTGGCCAAGGGTAAAAAAAATCCACCTTCTAGCATGTTTAAAGCTCAAAAATGAACATGTTATACCTCATTTGTTTAATCTGCACTTAGGATAAAGTGTAAAAGCTACAGGTTGTGGTTATGTTGGTTACCACTAAGATAACTGTCTTGTGTCCTGGCTGTAGATGTAGAGATTAACAACAGAGTCATGAGATCCTTCAAAAAAGAAACAACCATGGCCTTTATGTCACAGTCTTCTATAAGTATAGAAATACAAACACACACACACACACACCTGTGTCACAGTATATCCAACAGTCAAGTGTGCTTCACCTTAACGTCACTCAGACATGATCAGTCGAGCTCTGGGGCCAGAATTTGGAGGCAGTATCGGCATCATGTTCTTCCTGGCCAATGTGTGTGGCTGCGCTCTCTTTGTGCTGGGTCTGGTTGAAGCCATTGTGGCCACCTTTGGAGTGCCAGAAGGTAAGTGTATCTCACACACAAAACTCTACCCACTTTAAACATCAGTTACAGTAAGTCATCGTCAAAGCAAAGTCTTGCCTTTCTCCCTCTACCACCTCTAGACGGGACTGTGGCCACATCTGCCTACCAGGTCCTGCCGTCAGGCTACTGGTGGTCTCTGCTTTATGGCACAGCCATCGCCCTGCTGTGCCTGCTGGTGTGCCTGGTGGGAGCCCACATCTACGCCAAAGCCACCTTCCTCATCTTCCTTGTGGTCATGTTTGTCCTGGGAACCATCTTCATCAGCTTTTTCGCCGTACACCCTCGCACCATCGTCCTGCCAAGATTTTCCAATCCAACTGCCAATGGAACGGGCCCCATATTTCCCACCACAGCCAACTTCACCGGCTTCAAGTTGGACACACTGCTTGGGAACCTGTGGGGTAAGAGAGCGGTGGATGAGGCTGGGTCAGAAATAGTTCTCGCACAATGTGCTTACATGTTTTGAGCGCCTTATTTGATCAGTGGTGTGTATTCCTCTTTGTTTATTTTGCCAGGTGACAGATCAAACTTGTAGTTCAGTTGTAGTACCAGTTTGTATCAGTTATCTAAAAAAATTTTGGAATGGTGACACAAAGAAGGAATTTTATTATCATTTAAATGATAATAATATCAATGTTGAGTATATTGCTCAAATACCTGATTTATGTGGATTTGTGGCAATTATAACTTTCTGATTGAGCAGTGAACATATCTGGTCCTGAAGCTCTTAAAAAAGACAGTTCAGCACTGAGACAAACATATTAAAAGACTGGACTAACTTAAAAGTGTATATTTAGGACAGAGGTCAGCAGCTGTAGGAGTCTGATATTAAGCACCCTGATCAGTTTGACCACTGCATTACAGAACAATAATAACTGAATTAAGGCTTTGACTGAATTAGCCCCCAGTTAAGCTCTCATGTTGTACAAAGCATTTCAGCACTCCGACAGGCATTGTGTTGTACTGCTTTAACTGGGATAAGAATGTACTTTAATTCTGTTAAAGAATAGTCAAAAATGATAGTAATAAAGTGGTTAATTACAGATTTGTCAGTTGTTCCTGCATGAATGATAATTTTCATAATGAATTGTCGTTTAATGACAGCATGACCTCACTGACATAGGCTTTACTGACATAGGCTTTAGTCTACATCTAATGTCCTGTACATGTATAGTATTTCAGTAAATCCACACACACAATGCTACATTAGCCTCGTATGTACCGGAAAGAAAGCAAAGCGGGAGACACGTTTTTCATTCCACAACATCCCAACACCGTTTGTGCAAATACCTACACAGTTGGAGTACAGCACATGACATGTCAAAGGACATGAACCCTCACCGGCTTCCCACCCAATAACACAGCTGAAATTAGCACGGCTAACGTAGGAACCGAAGCCTCTGCGGTGGCGGGGAGCACTTTTTCTTGTGTTTTTCTGAAAGTACATCATTTTTTCTCACCCTGTTGGCAGTGGGCAGATGTTTTTATGGATTTTGATTAATTATGGAATTGGATGTTGTACGCACTCTCAGGTTCCCTATGTCCATGGAAAACTAACCATGCATTCAATCCAAGCACATGATCACTAAGCTAATTGCTTTAACTTGGGCACGCACTCAGGCACACGTGAGCGCTGTTACACAGTGAAGCTTTGAGTAATCCAAAGATCTGACTAACTAGAGCACAAACCCACACTGAGACACGTCGAGTAACATTTTACCAGCAATCACGTTTACATTTAAAACCTGCTTTCTCAATCTCTGATTACCGTGTAAGGCATAAAAGGTCTGAGTATAAGTCATGATTCATGTTGGACAAGTTTGGAAATAGTGATCAAATGTCTATTTGGTACATATGATATGTATTTCCAGTTATACACACATACGTACAACAAGACATCAAAGAAGATCTGTTTAAAATAGATCTGACACGCTGTGACTGAGTAGATGCTGCTCTGTAAACAACAAGATTTGTAGAGATGAGACTGCTTTCCTCGAACGCTGTAAATCACGATGAGTTTTGGTGGTGAGAAGGTACACAGGAGTGTCTGCCAACAAACCAAATTGAACTTTTCTGTGAGAAGACTGATGACGCTTTCAAAAGCACAACAGCACTGACTTATCTGTTACTTCTTTCCACAGCTGACTACACCCTCGATTACACAACTGGAAATATGATGACCTTTGCCACCGTCTTTGCTGTTATGTTTAATGGCTGCACAGGAATCATGGCTGGCTCCAACATGTCAGGTAGGTGAGGACAGGTTGCGTGTGTGTGCGTGTATGACCTAATTATGTATACGAACACATAGTAAATCTGTCTAAATCTACCAGGTGAATTGAAGAATCCTAGCTACTCCATTCCCCGCGGCACCATCACAGCCGTCATCTTCACCTTCATCATCTACAATCTGCTTTGCGTACTAGTGGCCTGCTCCTGTGACCGGTCAGTAACACACACACACACGTGCGCGCATCTGTATACCAAGTGGCAACCTCCGTGGCTGGGATATAAGGCCAATGCAGAAGTGCCAAAAACTGTAATACCTTGAGCAGCCACAGAATGAATCGATTTCCATAAGCCCCCATGTTAAAATTTCACAGCAGTAATAAACATGTTTACAGCCTGGTACAAAAAACAGTTTTGGTCTCTATAGCTAATTTCCCCATTTATGACAACTGATCATTAATTTTTTAAGCCATATTTTGAGGTTCAAAACAACGTTTCAGAACCCTATGAGTGACCTATGCACGGGCCATTCTTTATTTTAATGGGGGCTTATGAAGACCAACTGGTTCTGTAGCCAGCCTCAAGTGGCTATTTGAGGAACTGCAGTTTTTCACAGATTCACCGCTTAGTACACACGTAGGCAATGTGATGCAGCTAATTTAGATGTAGTGGTAAATGAAATCAAAGTTAAACTGCAGGAACTCAATAAAAGACGTTTATTGATGCGTTCTTCTTTTCATCTTCCCCTTTTCATAAAAGTGTCTTGGTTGTATAAAACTTACTGTAACACATTCAGTTCCACCATTTACATCTACAGACAAACAAAACACAGTCAAACGGCCCATAATTGAACATCAGTCCACACAGATCCAGACAAGGTAATTAAAGCAACGGGTTGATAAGAGTACAAGTGCAATGCTGTAGTATTAGATATAGCAGATGAAATCCAATACTCGGTGACGATCAGATAATGCAAACGGGGTTAATTTTCTGCTTCACCAAACAGAAATGGAGCATCAGTGGAGGCCAATTTCAAAACCATCTATTCCAAGTGAATGTTATCCAACACCAGGTGTCAGATAATCAATTTGAACAACTGCAGAATGGCTGAAAGACAGTGGACAAAATAATGGAAACACACTATTGCGCACAAGAATGACCAGTGTGACTCCATTAAAGGCCATTTCTGACACCAGATTATTGACAACAATTTAGAGAGTATTAGTCGCTGTTTGTCTGTCTTATGAATGAGAAGTAATTACTGTACAATGTAGCTCAAATACCTGTCCTCTTAAATGTTTGAGTAGGAGCAACAAATGCTAGTGAGCACATTGAAAACTGCCTGGATCAGTCGACATTCAAGAATGTTTCTGCTTGCTTTATACATGAAATCATAGAAGCTACATGTCCACTACTTTTCTAGTGATCAGATTAAAGACAAAATGATAATAGGTAACAAAACACTTAAAAACCTCCTCTTCTTTCCTGGGTCCAAAACACCTGTGGTACAAACACTAACACTCTCCCGGTGCTCTGTGCTCTCAGTCTGGGCAGCCCGGCTAACAAACTGAGCTAACATTAACTAACAGCTGGCACTTATTGACTTTACTGTACATCAGGAAACTCTGTCAATCACAGCACTTCTTCAGAGAGGATGACCACGGTACCCAGCTTAGATTTTCAAAGTACTTAAATGTCGACCCCAGGCCTTGCCAAAACGTCCATAGATGGTAGGAAAACACTCAGGCTGTGTCTGTTTGGCGCTCCAGATATGGTGAAATATTTAATGGAGTGTTAGCATGCAGCTAAGAGTATGTCAGACACACTTTGGTGTCTGTGTCCTCACTTCACTTTTAAGGTTAGAGTGGAAAAGTACCCTGATGTTGCACTTAGTATTAACTTCTTTGTATTTATTTGTCGTCCCTCTCCCTCCATCCATCTGTCTCTTTCTATCTGTCTTTTGCCAGTGCCAGAGTTCAGTATTGATGTAGCTCTAAAGCGAGTGTTGCCAAGGTGCTAAACTGACATGACAGGGCTATAAAAGAGCATCGGGGATCAATACTGCCATTATTTACCCAGCCACATCATCCTCCCTCCTCCATCCACCTACCACACAGTCTCACTGATAAGAGACAGAGTTCCTTAACACACTTTCTCCACCTCTGCAGTATCTTTTCTCTCAGAATAACACACATTACGTGTACATTGGTCATCAATGAAGGCTAGAGGCAGTGTCAATGTTCTGAGTGAGGCCTGCACTGAGCCTCCACTCACATAACTCAACAAAGACGGCACATAGTCCTTCATCCCTCACATGACGTGTGTGTGTGTGTGTGTGTGTGTGTGTGTGTGTGTGTTGTGTGTGTGTGTGTGTGTGTGTGTGTGTGGTGTGTGTGTGTGTGTGTGTGTGGTGTGTGTGTGTGTGTGTGTGTGTGTGTGTGTGGTGTGTGTGTGTGTGTGTGTGTGGTGTGTGTGTGGGTGTGTGTGGTGCTCACATGCGATCCTGCCAATGAACATGTGATTACAGTGTATCTAGTGGACGAAGACAGTATACAAATTTGTGATAAGTGATATAATTAAAATAATGTTAAAAAGAGAGAGCTAAACGTCATGGATAAAAGTTGCAGTGTTAGCTAATAGCAGCTAAAAAAATAGAGAATGGCTAATAGTAAGCTAATGTTGAAAGTGTTAACTACTGTTAATAGATAAATATGAACTAGCTAAAGGTAATGGATACACAGCTGAAATTGTTAAAATGGTTCAATGTAAACGGTATAAATGTTCACCTTCTGCCTATCCAGGTGGCAGGAGGACAAATACAAACTTGACCAAACTAAAAACTGGATAAAAATAACACAGTTCAGACATCTGATTTAGTCCCATCAAACTATTCTGAGTTGTTTTTTTAGTTTGTTCCAGTCCACTTTTTAGCTGTGTGTCTAAGAGGAAGTATGTGTGTTTAATTTAATGTTTGGCAGTGGTTACAGTTTCCCCACAGATGAAATTAAACAGAAGTAGGTCAGTTTGATTTACATTGTGATTCCAGGTGTGAACTGCAGCTGGATCTGAACACTATCTGGACACATTACACATGTGTAAAGTGGTTGTCCAGGCCTGTGCTGCTCCAAGTAGATGAAGATCTGTCTGTATTTTATTAACCAAGGTTTGTCATGTTCTGCAACATTCTTACTGATGGTGGCAGCAACATGTGCTTCTGTGGAAACCTGGTCATATGACTGGATGACTTACTGTAGACAGGAAATGGAGAGATTGTTGGTGGATGGGCAGAATGGTAAAAAGGAACAAAGGTATGTAGAAAGTGAAACATTATATTCCTCAGAGCTGTGCAGACAGACAGCTGTGTGATTATGAATACAATAATCACATGGTGTGTGTTTTATTGGTTTCTTGCATGGAACAACACTCCCTGTCTTATCTTGGTTTGGTGTATTGACTCCAGCATTGAACTGATTTAAGTGTTATCTCTCTGAAGAATATGTATAATCATTTCTCAGAAGCACCTGGGAAGTTTCTTTATTGTTCACGTGTTTCTATTCATCCCTGTGCAGGCCAGATGTTTGTTTTTTTCTGTTGTAGTGTTTGTATCTCAACAAAATAATATATTGTATGCACTTTCAGAATGATCATCTCTTTCTAGCCAGTATTGATGGTAATTAACTACAACACTTAAGCATAACACAAGCATCTAGCTTTAAAGCAACATTGTGTAAAAATTGGTATTTTTATGATTTTAGCAGCCAGCTAAAATATAGATTTCCCTTAAGGACTAAAAGTCAGTCCCAGATTTGTGTGCCTTAGTGCCGTAAAGTGTTACATACTTCTCCAGATGCAAAGTTACACAGTGCAGAAACAAACATACGAATGACAGAGACACCATTCATTTGATTACTAATCAGTGTAGCATCAACTTGATTTAACATCTTTATGGTAGAAAAGTTACACAATGAGGCTTTAAAATGAAACCACCAATTTTCAGTTGGACGCAAAATGTCAAGTTTCCACAGAGTTTTCTGTGTTGCGTAAATGAATCTCCTCATGCTAAAACTGCAATTTCTGGAATTTTTTACTGCTCTCACTTCTTCAGATTAACAACAATGGTCTCATTATGTGGTGTGGAAAAAGTCACCCGACGATATTTGACACGACTCACAAGAATCCACCCACTGACTGGTCAACAGACACAATCAGGAGATGATAAGTGAGCCAATAGTGACAGCGGCAGGTCCTACTGGTGAACAAACTATTTTAATATCCAGCACTCATTTTCTAATGGAGGAAATAGGAGCTTCTATGCATTACCTGTTTGTAAGCAGTGTGCTGCAGTGTATTTCATCTTCTGCCCGCAGAAAAACATTTTCATTCACCGCCGTTTCTGCTACATTAAGTCGGCTCACTCCTAGAAAAAAATATTACCAACAATACCTAAAGTGCATCATAAAACTTTATTGATTTCCTGTAAGGAAATTAGAGAAAGACCAATATTTTTCATGGCACAGGAATTTAAGTAACATCCATTTACAGAGTGCAAAATGAGAGAAAGAAATGAGGAAAATCCTGCTCATCCATCACAAGAAGAAAAGCACATACATGGAAGGTGAAATATCGGTATCAGCACGTGTTGCAGCGTGTCCTATAAAAACAAGTTGAAAGTTGAAAACAGATGAATGTTTTTAAGGGAATCAGCATGTCACTATGTCCTTGCCAACTTTACAACCTCCTACCCAGCATCCAAACTGGGGTATAAACAGTTAAAGAATGACTGTCAACACAGTGAAACGTAGCTGTAATCATATTTAATTATGTATTATTCACACACAAAAGCAACCTTTAAGTGTGCTGTAAAGCATTCACCGTTTGGACACATGCAAATGATTCACAGGTGGGTTTAGGCTGTTTTTAAAGTTGAGGATCAGAGGTTAGAGTTTGCTCAGTTGTCATGAGAGCAAGCATAAAGTATTTATGAAATACATTAATAAATGCTCATTATTTCCTCGTCCTATAAGGTATGGTTATGATTTTTAACAAATAGAAAAGATTCAACACGTGAAATTGTCCTAAAGAAATTTAAAAAAGGCAATCTAAATGATATTTATCAAATGGAAAAAGCTGGTCATTTATTATGAATGCAAGCTGCATCACATACCTGTTTTTTAAATGACTGAAATATCCTCATGTAAACACTTACATTTCCTTTTATCTGCTTATGGTTACATCACAGTGTTAGAAACCTTTTTTCAGTTGTTTACTAAGTTAAAATAAATAAGATTTAAACACAGTTGGAACACAGTTTATTGTGCTGTCAGAATTACATTCATCTGGGCATTTCTGTGCTGAAAACAAATCAACATTTTAAAGCACGTTTCTACTGGACTGTTTTGTCAGAAAGGCAAAGGTGCCTGTTGTAGCTGTACGGCGTGTCCACAGGGTGGCAGTCATGCTCTCTTACCAACCATGCTCCCTTAACGGAAGAGATTTAGAGTGACAAACTAACCTTTACATAAGTTGTTTTAAATTGCTACCCTCTGCAAATTGTGGTTCTGCATCATAGGTTTAAAAGGCAACGCGGCTAAGATTGCGTTTAAAAGTGAATGTCAGGGAGGTGCGGCCATTGGTAATGATTGTACTGCATAGTAAGAGTATCTCTCTGTAACTGCGCACGTGTCAGCGTGGGTACTGATCTCACGCCATCGGCCCTCACTCAGGTTTTTTTCTCTGTGAAGTCATTTATAGCAGGACTGACAGCCTCAGCCTGTTTAGAAATGACAAAACCTCAGCAACTTGGTTATGGAACACTGTGGATTTTACACCTTCTCCATAGTGGGATCCCTCTGACTGTGAAATCGACTGTGCAGATGCAGTGTGTGTGTGCACTTTTGTTTCTTTTTTAACAGCTCCTATGAGCACATTTTCTGCTTCACAGCTATTAGCACCGTAAAGGAAATGAAGCTCATTTGGATGGGAGAACCGTACCACTGGTTTCCAGGTCACTGTTAATAGATCGGCCCCATATTTTGTCTGTTTTGAGATTATCGCTGATGATATGCCACTATGGTAAGAGGGCTTCTGATGATGGCGACGAAGGCTGAGGGGATGTGAGATAGAGGAGAATCTATTAACCTCATGTGACCAGCTAGCCAACCATGACAGATTGCCCTGTCGCTACTTTATCAAGCTGTTTTGGTGTGTGTGTGTGTGTGTGTGTGTGTGTGTGTGTGTGTGTGTGTGTGTGTGTGTGTGTGTGTGTGTGTGTGTGTGTGTGTGTGTGTGTGTGTGTGTGTGTGTGGATTAGGGTTATTAGAAACTTAAACCTACATTTAAAGCAACAGAGTGTGCATGATGACTCATTCAGTTGAGCCACACTTTTCTTTTTATTAGTTGGTTTCATGCCTGAATATTAACTTAGTGGTTCAGAGTGTGTCTTGGTTTGATTGACTTTTGTGTGTGTGTGTGTGTGTGTGTGTGTGTGTGTGTGTGTGTGTGTGTGTGTGTGTGTGTGTGTGTGTGTGTGTGTGTGTGTGTGTGTGTGTGTGTGTGTGTGTGAGAGAGTGTGAGAGTGTGTGAGTGAGTGAGTGCATACGCTATGCACACGTGTTTCCACAGGACTGTGCGTCTGTGACCCGTGGGCTAATCCTCCCCGCGCTATAGGAGCTTTTGTATTAATAACTGACTTGATAATTATATTAATTTCAATCTGCTGGGCCTTCTTTTGTTGTGCTATCTCTGACATGCAGCCTTGTCAATGTGTGCGCATTCCCCCCCCGAAGTGCCTCTGTCTCTCATCTAACTTCTGCTACCCCCCTTCCTTCTTCCCATAGACACACACACACACACACACACACACACACACACACACACACACACACACACACACACACACACATTAGATCTACGTGTAATTCCTTGAATTTTTCCAAAAAAGTTCCACATTCGTTCACAGCATTTTTCTTTATTTCCGCTGTGCCTCGTGTCTTGTCACCCACACACCGTCTATTTCCAGTGCTCTGTTTTCATATTCTATATTTTGCCCCCCACTCCCCCAGATTTTTGTCCACTTTAGCCCCTTTCTGTCTGCAGGATCTTCACAGCAACCTCAAATGCTGTAGGCAATGTGGAAGTGCAAAAAAACTGCAGTGCCTCAAACAGCCACTTGAAAATGTCCAGGTTCACAGCAGAAATAAATATGTTTGCAGCCTGATACAATAAACAGTTTTGGTCTCTATAGCCAATTTCCATTTTTCCATGATTTTTTTTTTACCTCACTCATTGAAATGATATTATGGCTTAAAGTTATGCAGAATTACAGATGGCTTGTTCAGCAAAGACATGGATCTTCGTCTTTGCCAATATTAAGATTAGCCGGAAGAGGCAGGACTTTTTGAGCTTCAAAACCACCCGTCCATTCTTCTCACTGCGACTGAGTGAAACCTGAAACTGACGATTTTTAGGTTAGCTAGGAGGCCGAAGAAGCAGAACTGACAACATGGCCGCTTACAGAGCCACATATTTTGAGCTTCAACATGACTCCTCACCAACCTACAGGTGACATCACAGATACACCAGCCATTCTGGACTATGCTTTGGGAGAGCTTTGCCTCTTTTGCAACCTCACACAGGATTAAAGCATCTCTGCCATTCTAGTTTAGAATATTTGAATTTGTATTTTAGTAACCTTTAAAAAAAACATTCCAGCAACGAGAGGAAGCAAAGATCAGACCAGGTAATACACAGGTACAAACAATCTCCAGACCTCAAAGACATGTTAATGAGTTTTGGCTAATTTGTTCCAGAATTTGCACAGCTTAAGTACACTATCAACTAAAGCACATTGTGCTGTATTATCTAATGCTGTGCCTGTGTCTTTGCAGAGGGGCCCTGTGGGGTGCCGCTCGGGGCCATTGCTCACCGAGCGTTTAAATGAATAGTTTGACACTTTGGGAAAACATGCTTACTCGCTTACTTTCTGAGTTAAATGAGAGGATCCATCATTTCACAGTCGTGTCTGCATGCTCGGCGTGAAGGTGCTGTGACTTTATGTGAACAGTCGCACTCACAGGATACAGAAATCATGGTGGCTCATTAAGTGCAGACACAGTGTCAAATGAATGATGACCAAACTGAACCTTTTTTAACTCTCCTCATTCCTGCTCTTTTTGGATCCTCGTGTGTGACCGCATCCCTCTCAGTCATCCCATCCTCCTCATTCTCAGGCTCTTTGCGCCTCCTTGTCCAGACTGTAACCATTGTAAGGCAACAAGTCCAGCATCCTTTCTCCCCTCATCCTCACTCACCCTCCTCTCCCTCAATTCCTCTTGGCACTATCGCCCCACCGCACAGCATTCTTGGCTTCCCTTTCTCTGGTCTCCGTCCTCTCCTTGTCTATCATTCATCCATCCATCCACACAGCCGTGCTCCATCCTTTTGTTACTCACCCACTATCTCTCCACTGCAGAGATTCCTTACTCTCTCTCTCTCTCTCTCACACTCTTCTCTTTCTCACCGCAGACCATGCAGTGTTTTCTGGCGGCGACAATGGCCGTAGTGCAGGCCAAGTCTCAGACAACATGTCCGGTCTGAATTAAAAGCTGCTGAAATAGGAGGAAGAGACGCAGGGATGAAAAGCAACAGACGGAGGAGGGAAAGGGTAGATTGTGGATTTGGGTGACAGTGGTTTAGATGTTGAGTTTAAGTTAAACTGGGTTGGCAAGCACTCTGTGTACTCTACGAAAGAAATGAGGCAGATTATTATAATTTCTGAATACATTAACTGTCTGCTGTGAGAAGCACTCAACTTCTATTTGAATTAAGTTTCTGATCAGATTCCACACGCATTGATGATCAGAGCAGAAATCCCTCAGGCCACTTTCTTTTGTCTGATGTGATGTTGTCAGGGTTATCTCAGATTGTTTTTCTCATGTTGCACAGGTTTACTTCCCGTATTCTATGATAAATGAACCCTAATTTGAACCCTTTGTAATTTTTGACAGTTCAAGTTCAACGATTGAATTAAGGTTAAGTTCATTTTTTCACCTTGGAAACATCGGTTGAGAAAAGGATTTCAGTTCCAGAGCTTTTAACCGCATCATGCAACCATCCTCAGCAGATGGAGTTTGGCCCATGGAAATGTCTTTGGTATTGATTTTTATAATTCCCTTTTTTTCCCCTGTGCGCTTTGAGAACTTCTTCTCCATTTGGCTTAAAAGCCGAGGTTTAAATCTGTCTCTTCAGTTCTATGACTGCTAGGCAATCTCCAAATATGATTGAGTGCTCCAGAACAGCTAGCGAACGGTCAGGTGGTGAGGTTGTTTTCTCAATTTCAAAAACCCCTCTACAGCTCTCTTGATATCTTTGCCTCTATTCATGTTTAAGTTCTGCATTTCACTGCAGACTTCCATCGTGCCACGATGTTGACACTGAATATCAAGAGAGAAAACAGCTGTCAGTATTGCAACCCCTTGTTACAAGCATCACGGTCAAATGAAGGAGTAATGCAAAAAAAAGTGGCTGAAAATTGGAAGGTGGCGCAAAGACCGACTGAACAGAGTGGCTGGAAATTGGAAATAGTGAAATGGAGAGCGGCCTTAAGATGAGAGCATCCAGAAAAAATGTGATAAACATTTTAAAATGTGAACGGTAAGACGGGCCCCTGAAAATCTGAGACGTGTTGTGAGAAGGGAAGACTGGAGACTGAGGAAGAGAGGGTAGAAGGGAAGGGAGGGAGGGAGGGAGGGAGTGGGAGAGAGAGAGAGCATGAGAGTAGAGGAGAGAGAGAGAGAGAGAGAGAGATAGTAGAGAGGAGAGAGAGAGAGAGATCGAGAGAGAGAGAGAGAGAGAGAGAGATAGAAGAGAGAGAGAGAGATGTGCACAGAGGTCTTGTTAGTTATTGATCCCATTTAATAATCCTTAACCACAGTCTACCCCCCTGAGAGCACTTAACGCTCCCTCTCCCTCCTTCTCTCTCCGGCTCTTACAGCCCTCTCTGCCACCCTTTTACTTTCCGTTTGCCTCCTTTTTCCTCAGCTACTTCTTTTATGTGCCGGCATCTCTTCCTCACCCCTGTGTACCGCGGCTACACTCTAAAAGTACCTCCAAGGTCAAGGTGAAGTGAGGCTAAAGACCAACATTAAATCCCAGCAGTAAAGGGTGTAGTTCTTGTGCTGGCGCATTTGTTGCCATGGAGTCGATTCAGCCGTCTCTAAGAGGCCTGAGTTCATTTAAAGCACACCAGGCCAGATACAGGCTCTGTAAAGGTAGCACGGTTCTTCTGCGAATTGCGATCCCCATGTTCAGGCTGTTACTGTTCAGACTTTTTTGAAGTGTGCTCTAAGGATTTTACCATTGGCTCTGCTTGCAGAAAGAGTTATTTGTTTTTCCCCAATGGCATGGTGGAAAATTAGGCCATAGCATTGTCACCTTTTCATGTTTTTCGGGTGTTTCCTTTATACTTTCATATCATACACTTTCTGAATAGGAAGAAGGTGCACTTTTACAAAGCAGACCTTTTTTTTTTCATTTTTCTTTGATTTCAACCATTCGTTTGAGTTCCCAAACATCCAGACTGGTGTATTATACAGAACCATCTGGGAAATCAGTGCTGGAAAGTGTTTGAAAGGGCAGCCACTTTAAACAAATGCTTGCATTTTGCATTTGCATGCTTGAATTTTCTTCAGGATCAATAAAGAATCTATCCATTTATCCAGGTGATTAGATGAATGATTTTTGTCAATTATCGTCTACCATGAGGCGAACTTCAACCATTCAGATCAACAAACCACATTACGTGGTCAAATTCTTATGAAAAGTGAATACATCCAGTAAATTGCCGCCATTCCAGCTGGCAGCAGCTGAAGCTCGTCATTGTCATGCACCTAGCATTAAACTACATCCGTGGCTCATGCTGTAGCTTTTGTTAGGTCCGTAAACGCATAGCGACAGCTCGCAAGGTTACAACCGTGAGGAGGTGCAGCATTATTTGGGTGCACCAGAGCTGGCAAAACCCAGATTCTGAAATAACCTTGGACTCCAACAGTACCATTGTACTAGCTGACAATGGCTTTCACCAGCAGCAGGTCATATCTGATGTCGCTTAATGAAGTTAATTCTACAAGTAACTTGACAAGACACCTAAATTACCTTCTGTTGGGTTTCTGGAACTCCAACGTAAAACCACATGTATTTTTGTAGTTTGCACGACTACAATCGAGTGATTTGTGTCTCTAGCAGTTTATGTCACATCAATCTCTGGAGTCAGACCCTGTGATTCATATCAATGTTTTAAGCTTATCCATTTGAACCTTCAGTTTATTTGGATCAGGCAGGACATTACGGAGAGTGTTTTATGTTCCGTGTTCGTAAAGATCCCATGAAATAGGCTGGTCTGATCGAGTCACTTCAAATATTTCAAACGCTGTTTCAAACACAGGCTTTTACTTTACATGTAAGATGGATCTCTCAAAATCACTGCGGTGCAAAGATCCTGGTTCAAAAAGGAAATGCGTCATGTTAAGTAAGTAGTAACAACATTTTATCCTTAAATCTGCAGTCATTAATTTTTCCGGCCATATTTTAAAATTGCTAGCAAACAGCAGCCTATTTGGTCATCCAGCGCACACACAAAGCAACATTAGCATTCATTTGGCGTTGTGTTATTGTCCACCAGACTAATAAAAATCCAATATTTCACTCTTCTTCTAGCTGTTGACTCTCAAGCTGTTAGTTGTCGGTAATTCTTTGCCAGCTAGCCGATAAATTTGTTGGCCTGCTGGAAAAGCGGTTGACAAGTGCAGATTTCGATGGGCTCGAAAATCCAAAAATACATGCTGTCCTTGTAATGTAGATGGGGAGACTCATAAGGAAGGACTAACTCTTAAATTCACAGAGTCGTAGTACTGACTTACAGGACCATCAGGTCCATATTGCAGACACACAAATGGTCACATAATGGTGCAATGAGCATAACAGTGATGTTAGCCATAAGCTGGAGCCATCTCACTAACTAGCTATGATCCCACTTGAGCATTTATTGACCATTTTGAAGCCTTTTTCTTCAGGATCATTAAACAAGACGATCCTGAGTCGTTATGTTAGTCCTGATGAGGAGTGACCTCGCCCTCCGAGAGCCGAGACGACAAGGAGAATAAGCAGTGTTTCTCACGCTGGCATTGTGACATGCTTAAACACACACACACACTCTCACGCTCACACTCGGCACCTCATTTTTCATCCCATTTGAAAAATCGTGGATAATTAATCCATAATGTTCAACCAAAGCACCGGTGAATTATCAGAAGCACAAACACATGAAATGATGGATTAAAAGATGAATACGCCTGAATACACAAATGAGGGCATGAATAAAAGTGGTAAACAAATGAGCTGAAGGATGGAGCGGGCCGGGTGGAGCGAGAACAATCGGCCCAACAATCTCTGTGGGCTCCTTTTAGTCCTTTAGCTTTGTTTCCTCGTCGCCTCTAAACGAGCTCCTTTAATCTGTCACTCGCTCCCTCGCGCTTTTGTTCTCCTCTTTATTTGGATGGCAGAGCTCATTTCAGCTGAATGATCTGATCAATAATTACCATCCAGGCCATACACACACACACACACACACACACACACACACACACACACACACACAAACACAGAGTCACATATAAGCAATAAATACGTAGCGTTGGAAGAAATTATAAAACACAGAATACATATAGTCATTCATTTAGTTATAATTCAACACATAAACAACCACTCTTTTGCTCTCTCACTGTCGCACACACACAGACACACACACCATTTGTCATCGCTGTCTCCCCGTTTGCTGTGGCTTTGTTTTTGAGAGCCAGTTTGGAAATGTCAAGCTTTTCAAGATTTATTTTGCTCCTGCTGCACGTCAGAGAAATTAATAATCAGGCTATAAGTTTTGACCCACATCATCACTCACCTACCGCACACACTACCACAAACACACACATTTTAATTTCTCATCATGCTTAGCAGCTCATTTTTTTGTATTGTTGGTTTTTTTTTTTGCAATAAACTCCCCTCCAAGCTCGTCCCTGCGCTCAAGACCACCACAGTTTTTTGGTGTTATGAATTTGTCAGAGAGTCTGATTAAAGCAATGGCTCATAAACTTTTCACTGCAGTGCCAACATCACACACACATGCGGACACACACACACACAAAATAAACAAAGTAGTTGCCATTTCCTAATTTTCGAGGATGATGTTAACTTCTCCACTGAACATTTGTTTAGTTGATCTGTGGTAATGCAAAAGCCTGTGTGTGTGTGCGTGTGTGTGTGCGTGTGCGTGTGCGTGTGCGTGTGTGTGTGTGTGTGTGTGTGTGTGTGTGTGCGCGCTGCCTGCCTGCCTCTTGGGCTCTATGTGAAATAATAGTATGCTCACATCTTTGGATGGAGTGAACAATACTTAACAGGGCCATGATAATAAGTATTAAAATCACTGGACCTGAAAGAAAACGTGATGAGAATCTTAATTACAAGAGAAATATATAGAGAGAGAAATAAAATGGGGGGGTTGAGGAGAGAGAGAGAGAAGAGAGAAGAGATAGAGAGAGATAAGAGAGAGAGAGAGGAGATACGATAGAGATCTATAGCTCTCGCTCTCGCTATCTCTCTCCTATCTCCTTCTCTCTCGCTCTCTCTCTCTCTCTCTCTCTCTCTCTCGATCTCCTAGAGCACTTGAAAAGAGGTTGGGGGGCAGGCCGCAATCATGCACATGCTCCCTGCTGTGGTTTTTGTACTCTCTGATCTCTTTCTAGTTCAACATCACTTACACACACATACGTATACACACACACACACACCCGTTGGATTGGGCGCCTCGTTTAAGGATCTTATCATTAGGCACCCCTGGTAGAATAATCATCACATCCTCTTGTCCAATCTTGTTGTTTTTCACTGGACACACTGCCCTGTGGAACAAATGAGTTTGAAATGATACACAACCTTTTCAGACCGCTTGATTTTGATCTCCTGATATGTAAATAACAGAATGAAGAGTTTATCCATTTATAGCTGCAGAGACGATAGGTGCATTCTGTTGAGTGCTCTTGCATGTGGAAATGTCCAGGGTTCGGTTGTACTTGAGGAGATTATTACTATTTTTTTTTGTTTCTCTGTCATTCTTTATTCATTTTTATCAGTGTTGTCATACCACAGTAACACACAGAAGCAGGTCCTGGAAGTTACATTACCCTCAAGAAATATTTCTACATAAATATGACCAATAATTCATGGGACAATCTGCATAGCTGTATGGCTATATAGATGGTCATGTAGGTATAGTTGTTTGGACAACCACTTTGGTCCAGATAGAAACATTGAAACAACTTTTTGATGGATTACCATAAAATTTAGTACAGACATTCATGATCCCCCGAGGATGAATCCCACTCCTTCTGATAAGCCCATGACGTTTCCTCATCAAGAGGATGTTGACAACACAGTTTTCTGCTCCACATCATCTTATGCATACCTGCCAACGTATCTCTGATAAACCAATAGCATGTGATGATGTCTGCCCTATCAATGACTTGGCCTCTATTTCTCGTTGTTGTGTTTGAATCTGTCCAAAAACATTTCCACATCTCATGTCCTCTCTTTCCTAACTTTTATGCGTGCCAGCTTGAAACAGTCAAATGAAACTGAAGATGCCATGAATTAAAAAAATAACAAATTTCTTTGTAATGAAATTTCCATGGATGTTTGTTAAAGTAATCTCTTAAATCTCATTCTCCAAACCTTTTATAGTGTGCTGCTTCAGAGGGATTACAGTTTCCTGAGAGAAATCAACATCTGGCACCCATTTGTCACCATCGGGGTTTACTCCTCCACTCTCTCCGCTGCCATGAGCAACCTCATCGGAGCCTCACGCATCCTCTACGCCCTGGCCAGGGACGACTTGTTTGGTAGGTAGCACAAGCACGTGAATGTCCTCTGTAACTGTTGTGAGAGACCGATTTTGAATTAAGACGAGCACCACTGGTGACATTTCAGGGAACGAGTCAAACAGATCTTTTTTTTATGTTTTTTGCATCATTTAACATTTAAGACAAAGACATAAAACGGTCTCCTTAATAAATAACTGGTAAATCACCATAAGCTAAGTAGCTTAATTAATATTTCTTGTCACATTTTGTCACTCAGTAGTAAGTAGTTCAGTTGTCAAAACACTTAAGTCTAATACTTGCTAAGAGTATGATTAACTTTAATTGTACTATTCATGGGAATGAAGCTACTCCAACACTTTAAATATAAAGGCCTAGGTCTAGTTTGAGTAAATACATTGCAGTGAACAATCAAACTGTGATCTGTCTCTTAAATCTCCCAGTGGAATGAGTTAAAGATTAAGTGCAGAATGTTTCAAGTCTGTCTGACTCTGGAGCTCTGACTATTATTCTCAAGACAGACCTCATACTTTAATACTGCTGGCTTTCAGGGTGAAGGGGGGATTTACATCATATGGGAAATATCACTCTAAACATTAAACTTACAGTTGGTAAGTTGGTGTAGTATGATCTATTTTAACTCAGATGACCTCTGAGTCTCAATGGCATGTAAAGACAAGAAAAAGATCATAACATAATCTATGCACTTTAAATAAAACAAAGATACATCATTATTTCTGGGCTTTATGCCTTTATTGGATAACCAACCAAGTGCACTATGAATGTGTATGAATGCTCTATAAGTGGAGACCTACTGGGACCTTATTCCTATCTGTATAATTCATTATGTTTAGACTACAAAGACATGCAGAAGAGAGAGCGGGAAGGCAATGTGATGGAACAACTGATAGATAAATATTCAAACTCATCAGCCATTTAATAGTAAATCATTATTTTGTGTCTGACAACTGCCAGCGACTTTATTATTTTATCAGCATTTGGCGTGTGCTATTTTCCCCTTCTGTTATGACAGCAGGCTTTTTGCCCCAATTTCAAGTTTAGCCAGTCAAAGCATGTATAAAACATAGACTGTATAAATAAAAATGGATATAGTATCCGTGACTAGGTTTCTGAAGAAGCATGGCTCTTACCATCACCGTGTTTGCAGTCCCGCCTCCGCTGGATCCTGGCTAATCCAAAAATGGGTAAAGAGGTTATGCGTCTGCTGAATAAAGCCTGATTGCTCAAACAAGCCACCAACTTGTTAATGAGAGCAACCACCTCTTATTTATTCTCAACTTTAAGCCTTAATCTATAAAATTCTATGAAAATTCACCCTCAGTACAGTTGTCATGAATGGCGAAATATAGAGACCAAAACAGTTTTTTGTACCAGGCTGTAAACATGTTTATTTCTGCTGTGAAGCTGGACATTTTAACATGGAGACTTATGGAGACGGACTTGTTCTGTAGCCAGCCTCAAGTGGACGCAATTTTTTTTGCCAATTTCATTAATTTCACAGCCAGGGCGGTTACATTTGATGACATGTTGTATCAACTACTAAGTTACAAGTACAGTAAACCATTTCATGGACTGTATGTGTTATGTATTTCAAAGGACCAAAAACTATGGTGGCCACAAGATGAGAAAAAATAAATCTAAAGCCAGTGTTCGGTTTGTCCACTCTGAGCTACTGTAGAAACGTCATAGACTGCATGAAAGTGAAGCCACTGTGTATGTAGACAACTCGTAATGTAACATATAAACATAAAAGTCGCATACATTCATAAACATAAAAGTTGTATAAACTTGTAATGTAACGTATAAACCTAAAACTCGTAATGTAAAGTCGTAATGTAACGTGTGGAGTATTGTAACAATACTGGAGTATTGTAACAAAAAATAATTTCCCCTTGGGATTATTAAAGTATTTCTGATTCTGATGAACATAAAAGTCGTGTAAACTCGTAATGTAATGTATAAACATAAAAGTTGTGTAAACTCGTAATGTATAAACATAAAAGTCGTATACACTCGTAATTTAATGTTCAAACATAAAGCAAAAACATAATAAACATATTAATTTTCCATTTGTTCCATATTCTGTGGATAAAGCTCTGTAAATCTGACACACTGGACCTTTAAGAAACTAATCAAATAGCGAGAAAGTTTTTTAACACAAAAACACCTTGGGTTGTCATGGTAACCATAAAGTAATTCCCACAGTCATTCCCATATCAAGCAAACGCAGCATTTATGTTATTTTCATCCCTCCCTGCCTCCCTGTGTGAATCCATGCCTCCCGCTGCTTTGTCATTATTAATGACTGTGAGCAGCTTCCTTATCCCACCCTCTGCTCCTTTGTTAAGTCTGTTGCAAATTGATTTTGTCTTTTCTCTTTTTGTGTGTGTGTAGCCGTGCGCGAGTGTGTGTATTAGGGGAAGAAAATGACTGTATTAGTGATCGGACAGCCCAGAGGCATATGACTCTTGTTCAGCTGTCTGTACACCAACAGCCAAAGGGTTAACTTAGATTAATCTGTTCCATTAAGAGTCAATGACTATGGAACCATAAATGTGTAATGTTCTTGTAGGGGGGATGAAATGCTTAGTATGACCACACTGTACGAGAGTGTGTGTGTGTGTGTACGTGTGTGTTCTTGTCGTTGTCATTCATGCATGCCGCTCACAGCTTAACCTTGCCACCGTCCTATGCAAACGGAGTGATGGATGTGTCAATTTTCCAACACACACATGCAGAGTTTGCTCTGCCATCCCACACATCTTCCATTACTTTCTTCTCTATAACGCGCTAATCTCCAACTCCTTCACCTCTGTCCCGCCTTCCTTCATCCTCTCCATCACTCAGTCTACTCCTCTCAGCTGCATTGGTTTGACTTTAAAGTCTCACTGATTTAATTTCAGTCCTTTATCAGCTGTGAAATTTAGTCTTAAACTCAGATTCCGACCTCTTCCACCTCCCTCCTCGTTTTTGAGTTGAGTTGTTAGGGTCTGACTTTCAGCCTCTACTGGACAGAGCTGTGTCGCCATGCAACACAAATGTCATCACCATCATGAGATGAAAGGTCAAAAAAAAAAAAAAAACATGGCCGTGTGTGAATGAATTGTCTCCAGTAGACCTTGCAGCCATATAAGTAAAGTGTCAGCTTAGTCTCCCTGTCTCGCCCACCCACTCGCTTTCCCTCTCTCGCTCTCTCTTTCCTTCACCAGACGTGTAGTTAATTGCATAAATTTGATTTAAATGTCAGTAACATTAGATTGTCGTCCCCAGTCCAAATCTGATCTGATCTGATCTGTACACTGTAACATTATCACAACCGCTCTGAACGTCTGGACGTTTCATTATTTGGTTTGTATCTGTTACTGTAGGAAACAATATAATTTATAAAAGAAAAGGAGCACAATTCATGTAAAGGTCCAGACATTTGATGAGTGTTATTTTTAGTTCGTGTTATTACTGTAGTTCATGTCTTCTAAGGTGGCATATTAACAGCTGAGTAATTATGTTAGCCGCTATTCAGACTGTATAAATACCCAATGGAATGTGTTCCGGGGGGGTTGTTGTATCAGGTACCGGTGATACATGACATATGATAAAGAGAGGTCAGTGAAATGATTGATCTATGAGTCGGAATGGTCGTCGGAGGCAAAACACTGCACAGCGGTTACTAATACTATGAGACAGGAAACTACTCTGGAGAGTTATCATAGTAACAATGGTTTTATCTTTGGTCACAGTGATGGGGATGAAAACATTAATCTACCAGACACATGGCCAATGCAGAAAAGATAACTGTAGCAATGGGTTAAGCAAAGTTCAACTTTTTTTTTGGCCGACCATGCAAGGCACTTGTCTTATTCATGGATCTGAGGGCTGTGTTTTTTACACAGTACCGTTTCACACAGCCACTACTAATACTTGGATAAACCATCATTCTATCACTGTAAATCACGGGCAGACTTCAACCAATCAGATCAACAAACTGTTGGAAGAAGTGCGAAAACATCCAGGAAAATGGCCGTTTGCTCTTCTTTCAATCAAGATATTCTCTCCAGTCGTGATGTAACTGATACTAGCAGCATTTATGTGAACCCCGTTAGCAGGTGCCAATGTTGTTTTCAAAGAAACAGTTCTTAAACAATGCTAGTTCATGTAGTAGCTGCCAGTAGTTCTCATAACAAGCCCATTGGTCTGTAGGTCAGGTAGATGGATTCTCACATGATCTTGTGATTTCATAATTTCACAAATGTAAAGGTCGGGTCAGTCATGCTGGAGATGTTTAAATGTGGAGTCTAATCCAAAGCTCAGATACAGATGCTTTTGGTTATGCCAAATGGAATTGATGAGAAAATGGGATGAATAACTGGGATAGATAAACGCAACAAGTAGCGTTTGTGCTGCGTTATCAAGTAATGACACTTTGGGTTAGTGGCTCGAGTTGTGTTTTGTGGCTCACTCTGAGCTACTTTGTTTAACTCCAGTATATATAAAGCATATGTAGTATATCTCCAGTATAACTAATTCACCTTTTAACATGGCTTTAGCGTTTACTTAGATTTGAAAAAAACAAAAAATAAGAAATAATGCTTCCTATTGTCAGAAATAATCAGGAATAGCAGTGAGGAGGAGGTGTCAATAGAGGGGCTCAAGTTAAACTGTGCCAGTGTGAACTTGTGTAAGTATTGACAAGTGAAAAGGAAGCTATAAGTTACCCCATAGTGTGTCCAAAACATTTGCCAGTGTTGAGAGCCTGCTTCCATTTTATGGAGAATGATGTGGAGGAAATTGTCCACCATGAGGATGGTATTTCACTACACACAGTAGATTATTTCTTTAATTAAACCTGTCCATGTGTGCATTAAGCATTGCACTGATATTTTTATGAAAGCAGCTGCTAGAGAATAGTCACTGTAATTGTCATGCTAAATATATATCAAAATAAAAAAGTGTGTTTGTTGGTGTCATTAAGGCTTTTTTCTCCCTGTAGGTAAGGCTCTGTCTCCGGCCAAGAAGACATCCCACAGTGGTAACCCCTGGGTCTCCGTAATCATCTCCTGGTTCCTCGTGCAGGTTAGTGAAGATAAACAAATGCAAAATGATGGAAATAGTCAATAAAGACATTTCATACTAGACAGAAGTTACTGTCATCAAAAATCTCTTGGCTGCCTCTATTAAAAGACCCAAAAGTTTTTAACTGCATTCACTCATTTGTTTTTGTGTGATCAGTGGGCCTAAAAGTGAAGAGCTTCAAGGGTCAAAAATCAGATCAGAACATTGGACTTGTTTTACTCTGGACTTTGTTTTAAAAATTTCACTGAAATCGATGAGTCGAGAAATTCTAGCTGAGCTTCGGGGCCAGTACTTTTTTTCAGTACAAAAGAAAGGAAGAGAAACTTCAAACACTCTTATTTTTGGGTAATAGATGTAAGGTTAGGGAGGTAGCAGGACAAGATCAAACCAAGCTTGTGTTGTTTGGATTGTGAAGACTTGTCACAGAAACTTTCCTCAGGCAGGAAGATGAGTAAGTCCTCGTTTTAACTTGAGAGGATTCTTCCTTCAAACAGAAGGGATTCTTTCAGACGAGAAACTCGATCAGTTTGGGCAGGTTGATGTCTTTGTTTCCTGTGACTGCTCAGTCTGCATCAGTGTAAACCTGTTATACTGTTCTTTCATTTGTACATTTGTGTTGAGCAAATACTGTTTGACTTTGACTCAGTGGTTCTCCACCTGGGGGTGAACACCAACCAACTTTAGGTGCTGTTCCTCATTGTCTACCTCTAAACCTGCGTCCTTGTCTTCTCAACCAATGACATTTTTAAAGATATTTTATTTGATGACATAGTTTTATGTTTTGTTGATGCGAAGGTCGACATTTTCTACCTATGCAACTCTGTACATACACAATAGTGCTTCTGCAGAGAGTGTAGTCCATTGATTTTAAACCAAATAAAATGTTCTGCAGATCACCCTCTGGATTTGTAACCCCCACCCCCCCCTCCAGATCAATACACTTCCTAAAATAGTTACAAAGTGCTTTCACGAATGACTCGAGAGACTGATGAAAATAGTGATGTTAATTATAAACTGACAGCAAATAGTCGCTCATTCTTAGTTCCACATTTAGACTTGGGAACGGTGTGAGGAGCTTTGCTCGCCAACATCACTGAGCCTCCTTGTACATAAGCACTTAGGAGGTCAGAAGTATAGCTTGGAGCCAATCCATTTAATGCCTTATACGTAATTAATATTATTTTGAACTGAATTCTCGAAGCAGTGAGAAGTTAGTGAAGAGAAGTTAAATTGGAGTAATGTGTTCTCTTCTAATAGTTTTGAGCTGAAAGCCAATCAGCTGTGTTTACTACCAATTGAAGATGATTCAGTGCTCTTTACTGAGTGCTAATGAATAATCGAGATGAAATGAAGGCATGATAAAATCAAACTACCTGGAAAATATTCCAGGTAGTTTGATTTTAGAGATACGTCTTAACTGACAAAGACTGAATTTCTCTTTGTACTTGGTTGTCAAATTTCACATCTGAAGCAAAATTGAAAAAAATAACTTGAACAAAGTGATTATAGTTCATAAACGCAGGGCTACTTCAACAGAGAAGACTAAGTTTTAAAAAGTTGGAACAGGCGAAGAAATGCCTTGTTCCCCCAGGCTTTGTCAAAACCAGTGGAAACTGTAGGAGGAGTGCAAAGACTGTTTCAAGAACAGACAGAGACTGATCAGAAGGAGGGTTACAGTAGCTGAAAAAAAGCTGAACGGAACAAACTGCCAATTTTTTACTCTGACCAAAAGGGTAAAATTCTTCGTGTAGTGTGTTTTCTTTTCTATTGTGTCTTCTAAGTGGGGGGAAAAAAGTCAATTTAGACTGAGGAGAAAATATTGGCAGAGGGAAGGAGGGTGAGGATAGAGACAAAGAGGAGGAGGAGGATCTTAAGCGCAAATAGGCCTGACTATCCCATCATTATCAGAGGTGAGTGTTAAAGGCTGAATGGCTTGTCATTATTTGCGCTCTCTTTCTTTCTCTCGTTGCATCCCTCTCTCACCCTCCTCTGTTCATCCCTTGCTGCTCACCAGGAGTGGAGGAGGAGCAATTAGATGGAAATCGTTAGCTGCGCCACCATCACCATCAGAGATCATTGACTCTCTCGTCCTCTCTCTCTTTGCCTCTTCCTTCGCCATTTCAATGATTCACTGATGACAAAAGTCTGATTGTAATCTCGCCTCGAACACTCACACACCGCAAGATTGAAGAGGAAGGGGGGGGCTTTCTTTTATTGGACTTTTAAATAAAGAGAAAACAAGCAGACTGCAACTGGAGAAGAGGGGGGGAAAGCTAAAGGCTACCACAAACTAATTTGATGCAAAAGGTGGACATTGCACATTCACAATCTTGTGATTGCAAATGTGACCAATATTCGTGAATAAGGAGGAAGCATCCTCAATGCAAAGGAGCACTGATTCTACTCCTTCCTGATTTCTGAGCTTCTGAGCCCATTCGCCCAGTGAGGAAACCCCATTTTGGCCACTTGTAACCGTGATTTCATTCTTTCTGTCATTACCTAAAGGGTTGGAACATGGGTTGTCTGATAGCTCTTTACCATAACATTGTAGCATCTTCATTAATGCTTGCGCAACAATGCTTATGGCCTGTTGATCTCAGGCTACATCCTACCCTCATGAACAAAACCCCAAGACACTTGAGCTCCTTCTGCCTTTGGGGAGGTGACTCGTGAATTTAGCAGAACACGTAAAGAGTAAGTGCAGCAGTGTTGGACAAGAAAGTTCAGTCTTTACAAGGTGTGACTAAATGTCCATGGTGGAGAATGTTATCGTACATTCTTGCTTTTAAAGGTCACCATTGCTTGCAACATCAAAAACATGTTCCCAGGTTGTTTTCCCACAATGCTAAAGATCTAGCTATTCTAATTTGAAGGTGTTGACATGCTAACACCTAACACTACTTTGTTGAAGTGAGTCTTCATTGTTAATTTAGAAAGAATTTCATAGAATGTGTCCTCTGTGCTGCTTGCCCCCACACTATGTATTACTAAAACCAAGCTTTAACACTTTTTAGCTTTACACCACAACTGAACCATTTAATACATAAAAGTACCCATTTGCATTCATGACCGACTTGGCAATAAATTACATGACTTTATAGACTTCATTTAGAGAAAACAACTGAAGCATGTTCACCCCACTCAGCTGCATCGACTAGCAGTCACTAGATTCCCATTTCCGGGGCATTCCTTAGGCTGAATATTTACTGTTACAGGAACTTAATAAACATCACGACTAGCAGTAAGTTATTTAAACAGTCGTAACTTTTGCAGCTGACTTTTTATGGCCCTACTTTACACCCAGTTCAAAAGAGTGCACAGTGCAACACAAGTGTCACCATACAGTGACCACAATGTAAGAGTAGCAAATGTACTTGTACACCCATGTGCTTGTTGGTCTTAAATAAGGTGTGGTCAGGTGAGGGCACTGGTTGTGCATTGCTGTCTTGAGGTGACATTGCACCATTGACCAACAAAAAAACGTGGTCTAAATTTAATGGCACCGTGTTTTCCTGCTTTTTAATGAGTGCATTATTCATCCTTTCACATGTGGCACAGCAGTGGTAGCTTTGTTAACATATATACATATACAATTATAATCACACATAGTCACATGATAATACTAGTTCCAGGAACTGCTATGCTGCATTTCTTTGCAGTTTCATTGGAGGTGTGAGTGCATCGAGACAGCTGGCATTAGTCTCCAAATCACCTGACAGGAGGTTACAGGTGTCTGCTACAGCTGGGATAAGCATACAATTCATCTTCACCATCCACTTGTCAACCTGACCACGTGCTATAGTTTGTTTAAAAAATAACATTGTAGTTATCACACAGACATAAGAGGGTAAATGTTCCATTTTTTTGTTGATTACTTCTTGATTAAACTGTTTCAGAAAATGTTTATTTACTGTAACTAATGGCTTCATTAACCATGCTGTATCTTTATCTGAATCACTAAACACACATGCTGTCCAATCGTTACCCGTAGCCCAAAGCATTACTCAGCCACTCAATTCTTTTTATTTAATAAAGGTGTCTGTGTGAGCCCACTTATTTCAGGGAAATTTATGGCAATTTATGCAGCTCATCCCGCTTTCTCATTCTTTCAAATAGCCACACAAAAATATACCCAGAAGAGATTTAGTGTGCACATGTGCACTCTCTCTCTCTCTCTCTCTCTCTCTCTCTCTCTCTCTCTCTCTCTCTCTCTCTCTCTCTCTCTCTCTCTCTCTCTCTCGTCTCTCTCTCTCTCTCTCTCTCTCTCTCTCTCTCTCTCTCTCTCTCTCTCACACACACACTCACACACACACACACACACACACACACACACACACACACACACACACACACACACACACACACACACACACACACACTTTGTGGGCTATGACAGCGGTTGTCCATACTAGCCTGTGTCTGAGTTAATGGCTAATTAATGCTCTGGTAGAGCCAGCTCTCAGGGGAGCGCTGGAGAGACACCCACTGACTTTGACTGCCAGAGGTCAGAGATGCTGTATTACCCACCTACTCCCTTCTTTCTCCCCATCTTATCTTTTCTTCTCTTCTTCTTCTTTCGCTCCCTCAGTTCATTTTCTCTTTCATTCTGACTGCCTGTCAATAAGGTGACATCATTAATCTCGACTCCCCATCATTACCTTCTCTCTCGCTCCCCAGTTTACTTCTGCTTCATGATCACAAAGTTAGTGATCACAGAGTTGCTTCTTTTCTCGCCTCCATAAATACCAATGATATGAGCTCAAAATATATAAAATATTCTCCGACACCAGCTGAGTTTTTCAGTGGCCAGTGGCAAAACGTTGGTCCAAGGTACAGTACAGCAGTTACCTTCTGCGCAATCAATTCTATCAGCTTGCTCACAGATAAAGAAAGCACACTTTATGACGAAACATCCACAGAAAATGTTTCACTCTACTAATGATGGCCCTTGAGTGAAAGACAATCTGTTCCTCCACTAAAGTAGGAAGGCGCACCTTGAACAGAAGGTGGTGATGGATTTCTTATGCCATTGCCATTCTCAGTACACAGTTGTTGGTAATGAGTGTAATTTACACACTGGATGAACAGTTCTGATGAGCACAGTGTGCATATACCAGTATTACTTTGAGTAATGGACTTTAGCTGATGTGGAGCATTCATGTTTGTTTACTTTTTAGATTTTTTAGATCATTGAGTTTCAATACAAAAACGAGAACTCTGATGCAACTTTTAAAAGGCGGGTAATGCATATGACTTGAGAAATGTGTAATCAATGTGCTATCAAACCGAGTCCCAGGCTCGGATGCAACGTGTTCTGGGTGTGCTGTGGCCGCTGGAGCTGATCGCAACCGTTACTAGTCAATGCTTCAAATTCCACCAGAAAGTCTGGCACGCAAACACTCGTGGTGGGACATGAAGCTGGACAGAGAACAGACCAAAACAGCATCGCACCCACAACGTAACGAAGACATGCCTAGTCCAGGCAGCAATCTTTAAGCAACCAATATTTTTATTTAACAGTTACTCTGTGTCTGATGTCTAATCTGTAAATAGGCAATTGTACACTAACAACTGTACAATAGCACGTCTTTGTTGGGCAGCTCATTGCATTGCTCCATAAAAAAAAAAAAAAATCCAACTGTTGCAGCTTTAAAGTACACAATTCTATGATACTGACACATATCTGCTGCTTCCTATGTCAAACCATTCTGGTTATTCTAGCAAAATGTTATGCAGATGAAACATTGGGAGCTCTTACTGCATTCATTCTTGGCTTTCACATCTATGGTAACTTGCAGTGAATTATATGCAGCCCTGTTAACACATTCTGATATCTGAGAACATTGCATGGAGCAGTACTCCAAATGGGGTCATTAATTCCCTTCTCTTTTAGAAGTCCCCTTCTACTCCTCAGTCAGGGAGTGGAGGGCGAATCTCACACATTCATGTGCTGTCAGTATTATTAGATGTACTCCAAATCAGGCACTGAGAATTCTAAATGTAGCTCAACTTGGCTGTCTTTTCACGTAGTCGCTCCCATTGCTGTTCATATGCAGCGGAACAGCAGCCTCGATACCATCTTACTTCAAACTGAACATTAGCCTCAATCAGTGGCCCCCAAAGTTGGGCCTGGAGACCACCTGCACAGGTCCAGGTCCCCAGGAAGATGGAGAACAAAGTCATAATAATTCTTCCTCCCTGGATGTTGGTCAAAGCTGTCCTTGCTGGCATCTCCCGACTGAAGTGCTGACAGATAATGATATCTAACGGCAGAAAATCTTCTTGAGGTTTCTTGGGACCAAAATGGACTAATGCTCTATTATCTGGGAACCTTGGCTTTGAAAACATGTGGCACCTCTGGCCTTGATAACAGCTTACTTAATAACCCTGTGTGTAGAATTTCTATTTAATTATAACATTTTTGAAAATATTGCTAGGGCGTACATTTTTATTTATTAAAAAATTAGAGAGTTGGAATCTAGTAGCTGGTTTAATTTTGGTTCGCTGTATGGAAAGTATCCTGAAACACAAAGCTCAGTGGATAAAGAGTCTATTGTAGATGTTTTTATTTATTGTCCGCTCTTTTTTATTATTAAAAAGCAAATAAACAATGTGTAAATCATTTAGGTCGCAGACTTCTCATGTTTTGCCAGCTATGACCTTTAATAATGGATTTTAATCGTGCTTGTTTATGACCGTTGCTTTGGATGTGAATGGCATGTTTTTGTAATGTACAATTGTAGGTGTCACAACTTAATTATTCTGTATCAGGATTGAAGAAAGTTAAGTAACTCCTTGCGCGTAGTGCAATGATGTGTTGACTTTGACAAAAGGTGACTGTTTTCAAATTCATCTGTTAAAGATGGAACTTCACATGTCCTATATGTATCAGCATTATTTGTGACTTCACAACTATTTTTCAATGCAGGAGAAAGAGCAGATGCCATTTCAAAAGTATTTAATAACATAACTGAACTCTGTAAAAATCCAATACAAGACACCAAATGTGATTCCAAACAGACTACTTCTAAATGTTATCTTTAATTCCTTTACATACAGCAGGGACATGAGAGTATTGTACTTATTTTAAATCAGGCATTTTATCTTTGTGACAGGCTTGCTGCCACTATAGGTTCTCTTGGCACAGAACAGTCAGAGACCAAAGCCCGTTCTTAAGGGATTTTTTTTTATTGAGCCACAAATCAGTCCCACACTGCAGCCATTCGCAGGCGTCTCGCTGCTGTCTGCTGTGTGTCTTTGTCCATCCTGCCTCCTCTTCTGGTCCAGCACACTACTGTGTTGGAAAAGAAGGCGAGAGTGATTAGACAGTTGGGTACAGGTCACCTGTTGTACTAATCACTCTCACCTGGCGCTGCTCTCCTGAGCCCTCCCCACACCTCTCTCCTGAAGCTGATGCACCACGCCCCATCTCCACAATCTTCATCTTATTTTCACTCAAAACATTCCTTTTCACTGAGAGCACAGCTCTTTTTCTGGAATGCCATAATCGCAACCACACACTTCTTATTTACACATCCTTTTTTTTTCTTTACACGCAGCCATGTGGGCCTTTTAAAACGTAAAACATTACTTAGAATTGTGTAAAAAACAATCTGTTTAAACATGTTGAAATTAAATACCCCATTATACCAGAGGCTACACAGCTGAGGCAGCGTGTGGGTGTCAACATGTGTCCATGAATGGGTTATAATGACCCACTTAATTCATTCAGCACTAGTTAGTATAGCCTGTATTTGCAAATGCTGCATATCTAACTCCATTATCACTGGGCAAAACTTAAGATGTAGAAGCTGGCACGCAGGTAACAAACCTGGTACATGAATGCCATGTACCACATATTTTGGCTGTTAAATGTTCACCTCTAGAAGTTGCCCAGTACAACCACAGTCTGAAGTGCCGACCACTGAGCAGTTCTGCTGGGAGGCAGTTAGGGGTTAAAAGCCTCACTCAAGGGCATTTCAGTGGTGGTAATGAAGGAGAGCCAAGCACTGTCTTTCACTTTCTGTGAAAGAAACTGTGCATGAACATGCTAATCACGTGTTTTAATTTCATATTTCAGAGCTCTGTTTTTTGGGGAAGTGAAAAGTAGGTGTGTATGCTGGAAAAGGTCATTTGAAAACAGCATTAAAATTCACTCTCCTGTCCCGCTTTGGAATGACGTGTTGCTGTGAATCTTAATCCCCTCTTCCTCTGTTTTGTTCTTTCTTCCCAGCTCGTGCTGTTTTCAGGGAAGCTCAACACCATCGCCAGTATTGTGACCATTTTCTTCCTGTTGGTGTACGCAGCCGTGGACTTGGCCTGCCTGGCTCTGGAATGGGCCTCTGCACCTAATTTCAGGTACACGTGTTACACACACACACAGTTTACCCACCATAATGAAGGCGTATGTTCGACACGCAGTGATGGGACTTTCAGCAGAAACACACCAAACACACTCCTCCTGTTCTTTATTTTCTACGTCTGCCGTTGTTTATGTATGTGTGTAAGGAGGTGGTTGTTTGCCAGCTGGCTGCTGCTATGGTGACAGTGTACTAATTAAAAGACATAAAACTGGCCACTGCTTACAGCCCTGTATTGAAAAGGGACCGACAATAAAACGGTGAGTTTGTGTGTGTTTGTTTTTGCACGTGCGGGGGGGGGCTAAACCGAATGCTCAAGTAACGGCGCGTGAAGATTTAAATTTACAATGTTTGTGCATGTGCATCGGTGTGTGTATGTGTGTGTTTGTATTTCTAGGACACTTGCAATGATCCTGATTTATAAAAGCTCCCTGAAGCCATTTTCACATTTTCACACAACAGTAGCAAAAACCTGAGGACAGTGTTGGTGTTTATATGTGGCTCGATGATTACATCATGACATCAGCACGGCCAGAGTTGGGTATTTGATTCACTCTGCAACATCATATTTTCCATGTGATGTGTTGATGGTATCACACAGAAAATATGTTGGCATCCAAATCTCCACATCCAATAACCTACCACTATATATATTTTTTAAAGACATACCTTCCTTGATTAAACTCCTCCACTGGCTGTGAAACACCTTTGAACATGATAACTGCTGCTTGTTTTTATTTGTTACTGAGAGGAGAAACCGTTTAAACACTGTGCATCATTCTATTGTTATGACATGTCGCCTCCACCGGTACATCGGGTGTTATATATTCCTCTGCGAGTAATAGTTGGAAATGAGTCGTAAGTTGTGTGAGAACATTTGCAACTTCTCACATCAAGGAGTCCTGGTTGAAGTCAGGATACAGCAGTGTAAACATACTGTACAGGTGGAAAACAGAGTGAGAAGTTATCGTTAAAACAATGAGTTCTTCCTTTAATATTGATTCTCAGCACAATGACTATGGCTTTTTATTTGGCAGGAACAATACAAGGACTTCTGTCTGGAGCTAACTTGCAGTTCTTGTCCATAGTCAAGCTTATAAGAAATTAAACCTGTGAGACAACACTGTAATACAGGCATAGAGGTGATAGCAATAAAACCGAAATGGAAAAACAGACACTACAATACACTAGTACTTGAAACAACACTAACTAAAAACGACGGTTGAGAGCAACAACAGGGAAATGTATATGCTATATAAACGCATCATCTCAGTGTTTACAGATTAGCTTTTGTCTCACTCTACTGGAGCAGTTTGGGGATTGAATACCTCGCCTGAAGGCAGTCACAAACTCCTGTTTCCTCCCCTGTAAGATGATGCTATTAGGCAACAGTTCCTTCTTTGCTTTATGTTTAAATGTGAGCACAGAGTTGATGTTTGTACCAATTCTCTTGTCACATTTTGGGGAAGGTGACCAATGGAACAACATCCCAGTGAAATCAGAGCCTTGCTCCTTACTTTTTTTTCTCTGCGAATCACAACTCGCGTCTTTTTTAGTGCTTATAAAACGGCAGTGCAGCTGCATTGTAAATGATTTCTGTTATGAGCTCTGGAATCATAGATTTTGGAAAAAATGGAAATAACTCCGTCCCTACGTTTTGTCTTTTAAATCTTTATTGCATATAGTTCATTTAAAGTTTAAGCTTATTTACTATTGTCTACTTCTACTGTACATTTCCCCCAATCATTAATCAAAGTTGTCAACATAGCAGTTTGGTTCTTTAGTCAAAAGCCAGTTGACCAGTCCATACCAAGTCCAACCAGTCGAGGGAAGCAATTAACAGCCTGTAGCTGTTTGCTTGTCTTAAAGCCACCCTCCAGTTCCCAAGCCAAGTCCCTATGGATTTAGCCACTGCCCCCGAGCTTGTCCACAAGTCGGCTACCATTGTATTTACATTACATTACATTACATTGCATTTAGCAGACGCTTTTATCCAAAGCGACTTACAGAGGAGGACATAAGCTGAAAACTCTGTTACCACAACCAATCCACAACTCTGCAGCTCAGTTCAGCTCACCTCAACTCAAGCAGCTCACCACATGGATTATTGTGATGAAAAGGTGCTTGACAAAAGCTCCTTCCCAAGTATATTTATCAGCTGTGATAAACAATGAACTCACATACTAAATAATGTGAACATGCTTGTCAATTATTCACCTGCATTGTTATTTCTAAGCATGATTTTTTCCCACGTGATATTTGAGTACCTGATGTACGCAATGCCTGAAACCAAAAAAAGATAGTGATAAGTTCTTAAATTTCGGAAATTCTTCCGACAAGCTTTTTGTAAAGTTTTGAAACTTGAAGTTTGTATCTCTGCTATATTGTGTATAATTTCACGTTTGTACGAATGTTAAAATGCATCATTTGCAACAGCCACAAGAGTGCACTGTCAGCATCAGTATACAGTATCTAGTTTACAGAATTAGTGCAGTAACTTTCTGCACAGCACACTCAGTGCCCAGTGTTTCCTCTGGTGCTTTGCATGTACAGTGTTGTGTGCTATCTGCTCATGCCTACTTATCATCGTGTGACCGCTGGCAAAAGCTACAGGACACAAAGTAAGCCGCAAAACTTTTTCTCCCACCGTTGATCTCTCCCCTCCCACGTCCCCAGGAGCAGATAAGGCAGCTTGTTGTCTGGCCGGCAGCCTGCTTTGGGCCTCCTTCCCTCTTCCCCTGAGTTGTTTGTTCTGTTAGTTCATTGTTGCTGTGTCACCGGGCGAATTTTAACGGCAGTCATTTGTGTGTTTATTGGTTTCATTTTTATTTTATTTTTGCCTGTGCTCTGTGCTTCTTTTGCTCAGCTCTCTGTCTGGCTCTCTCCCACGTCTCTTTCCAGGCAAAAAGAATTAAAAGCCATTTAGCGCCGTCTCTCCCCCTGAGAACTGCTCTGTAATTAGCATAACTAATTTAGCAGAAATATTTCCCTTTCCCTTAAATTTGCTGTTGTGAAGGGGAGGGGAGGGATTGAAATTATGATGTAGCGGAAAAGATGTCGGCTTGTTAAGCATGTTAGTGTTTGTATGTGTGTGTGTGTGCGTGTGTACAACAGGAGAGTGAAGGTATGCAATTTGGAGACTGAGTGCACCTGAGATCCAAGTCACATTGGGCGTTGTTCTTTTTTCCCTCCTGCTCATTGATGTGTGAGAGCATCTGCCTTTAGGACTGTGTGTGTGTGTGTGTGTGTGTGTGTGTTTGCTTATAAGTATATCCCTTCATGTTTCTGTGTGTTTGCAGTTTAATCTGTGTGTTTTGTGCGAGGAGGCTTCTGTTGGCTGCAGCTTTATCAGTGGTGGCTCCAGCTGTGTGGAGTGTTCCTCAGGGGGTGCTGTGTGTCCTGCTGATGATGCTGCATGGGCACCCACCACTTGGACTTGTGTACACACACACACACACACACACACACACACACACGCGCACACACACACATGCATCTACACACAATATCACAGGGTCACTGGCCAGGATTCAGCCGAGCGCTCTGCATTCATGCCAAAGGATATTTGTGGAAATTGTGGAACATGGTCACACACAGGCAATGACCTTCAGTCTGAGAGGGCAACTGGAAAGCAGTAACAACTGGCAGCTCAACAGAAACACAAACATTTGTACTCTTCTTTTTTTTTTTTACTTTTATCAGCTCAGATGTCCAAATTACATCGGCATTAACTGCAGCTACCTTGATTGTCTTTGTAATAATCTGTGAATTGACCATCTGAACCATTAGCTTCAAAAACAAACGTTTTGTCCTCTGCTGGTGGCCGTCCTTTGTTTAAATATGAGTCTGAGTGATTTGACAGATTGGGAGGTGTAAAAATCCAGATGGATCATTAACTGTATATGGATTAATGAAAGATGTTTTTTCAAAAATCATTATCTGTTAATGGAGGGGTGTGAGTTGATGAGGGAATATTGGTGTTAATCTTGAAGCCTTTTAGAGTGTGTCGATGGATTGGTTTCCAGTTCTGCCTGTCCAGTCTGGTGTATGAGCTTAATTCCAGTTAGATTTTTTTTTTACAAACCAACGAAGCAGCTCCCAGTAATGTCATCCATTTAAAGGGTGGCCATTATGGGTAATGTTGGCAGAGTATTGTGAATCATTTGCAGGAATTTGTTGTTGAAATCTTGACACTCCACTCTCATTCATGGCACTCAATCTTGGGAACGGCTAAGTGTCATCTAATGTTAGAATTTGGTATTACTGGTCCAGTCCAGTCCTTGGCCTAATAGGAAACCAGTGTAAATGTTAGCTAATGGCTTAGTGTGGAGTATTGTAAGATGTGGGAATTTATGCAACCCTGCAACCCACTGGCTATCATCTGACGACAGTTTAGCTTCTGGGGATAATAGCCAGTTTCTGGACTTCTGCTGTAGCCAGCGGATATCTGCAAAACAGATAATGGATATCCAGGCCAAGATTCCTCTGCAGCCCAATTAGTAACATGATCGAAAGAATAAAGAGACACTTTTCTGCTAATCTCTATAAACAGATATCTCCACATTAATGCAAATAACAGATAAAAAGCTAAATTGTCATCAGACAATAGCCGATGGGTTCCAAGATTGTGTTTCAGACAATGCGCTCTGCCTCTTTTGCTTTGCACGCTGATTATTGCAACCTAAGAATGCCCAAACGAGATTGGTCAGTACTTCTTGGACTACAAATAGAAACCAGAACGCTTCCAGTGAAAAAATCTTGGTTCCTCGCCTACAGATTATGCAGATATCTGTTTATAGAGAGTTGCATTTACCAGGATGAGAGAGTCTATTGATAGAATTTATAGAGTTGCGTTATGGGAAATCTACTGTCCAGTGTTCTTGGAGCTTGACCTATACCAAAAAAAAGCACAGCTTCACAACTTCAGTCCCTTCCTTCCTTGATTTTTTTTCTTTCAGTTGTACTTGTAGTAATAGTTAGAGAGTTCTCTTGTCAGGAGGATCCAAGATCATTCCAGCACTATTGATGTTTGTTCTATAGGAGACTGATTCCATCACGCAGTTGTTTTCATGTTGCTTTCAGGGCAGTTCTATCAAGGTAAATTGATTATCAAATACCAGACTAGTCCAAAATCAAGTGATTTTAAGTTCTTTTGATTTAAGTTCTTAAGTGGTTTCTGAAAGTCAGTCCAGTCTCCAGTGGTGTTGTGCCAGTGTTTTGGACGCTGCCTGACGTAACGTCTCATAGACTCACTGGCCTCTCACTTATAGAATCTGGCATCTCCTGGCAGCTCCTCTGTGTCTGGGTGTGTGTCTGTGTGAGCCAGTGTAAGGATAAAGTTTCTGTCCCCACTTTCCCTCAATTATGACGTGTCTTTTGGCTAAAGGCCGGGTCTCCTCTCCATCTTCATCGCTCTCCGTTTCTTTTTCTTAATGTCTCTAAGGACTTGATTGGCAGCGATTATTTCACGGTCCTTTTTGCTGTGTCAGCTAAGTGACATCAGTCGCCGGAGAACAAGAGGGACAGCAGAAGGTGTGAGAGCGAGTTGATTGTATGGAGGAGACGCACAGACAAAAGAGATGGGTGGGGGAGGGCGGACCTGGTGGGCGAGCTTTTAGCGTAATTACACCCGCTCTCCAATGGGATGGAGAGGTAGATAAGTTGAGAGAATCGTGGGCACTGCCGATGCTAAGTGATGAAATCGAGAAGAAAAAAAAAAAGCAAAGTTTAAAGATACTAGGCCTTGTACAGTGCAGCAGTGGGAACAAACTCAGGATAGAGCTGTTACGATATGACGAAGCATCCTACTGAGTTCTAACAAGTTGATATGTTTATTATTATTTCCTTTCATAAGTCTCACTGGAGAAACCCCTCTGTGCTGTGGAAGGATTTCACTCAATAGCTTCAGAAATGCCGGTCTTTAAAACCTGCAGTGAATGCTGCCCGACTCCAGCTTAAAGAGCTGCAAACTAATTACATTTGTGTCCATGTCCCATGTGGTCTAAACACCATTTGAGAGGATTTTCCACCCTGACAAGAGTAAGTGTTTGTCATTTGTCTGGCATGTATATGGCCAAAAATATAAATAAATATAAACATATAAATAAATCACAAAAATGGCAAGATCAACTGTGATTGTGAATGAGCCAGAAACCCTCTGTTTATATCAGTAAACGCCACAGATCCAGGATCATGTTCAGCAACCCAACCAGCATGATGCTTTATGCCAATAGATACCAAAGGGACAAGAGAGGTAATATCCCTCAAGATTAAATTTTAGATTTTGCTAAGAAAAGACAACTGCAGGATGATGATCAGTCAGGCGCTTGGTCCCTTTTATTGATCAGAAGTAAAAATATCAAACCAGACTCCAATGATCTACAACAGAGATATATTGGTATAGCATACAGAGTATATGTCAGAGAACAAGTAACAAGAGAGTGTAGTACAAAAAGACAAAAGTATACTTGAGGTAGGTGGTATACGGAGTATTAACTTAGTTTACCCACTAGTACACCTACTACACCATTGTCCATTAGTTTTTCACCAGGGAGTACTGTCAAGTTAAATTTTAAACTTCAGTATCTCAATTTCAGAGGTTCTTTGAGATGAATGCTAATGTCGACATGCTAACATGCTTTAAGGTTGGTGCTGGCTTGGCTACAAATACATAGTCCATTTATTAATATTTTTTGTTTCAAAGTCAAATTTCATCATATACCTCAGAAATCCAGTATTGATCTGGTTCTAGCTACTACTAATTTTGACATATGGTACAGATTTACTGTGTCAGTCTTGAATATGAGTGCGAAATATTGTCTTTCAGCAACTTTGATCTTTTAAAAGTGTTCATTTACCTGCTCCCATCTTGCTTATCAATAAAGATAAGTTGACCAGTAGGAGGGCTAATGACTCATGTCTCATGGCAATCTCTGTCTGTTGATTTTTCACTTGCCCTTTAATTTGGCTTCCTGGTGGTCTCACCCCCTGCTGTCCTCTCAATATTCTAGCACTTTCCCGCTGCGTAGGCTTTATCAGCAGTTACTCTCCCCCTCTTAAATTGTCTGAATGTGTTAGTGGATCCATGCAGGAAGCTGGTCGGTCATTTGAGCTACATTGTGTAATTACAGCTAGGACTATTTTAATGACTGTTTATCCACATGGGTGCAGTTATTGCAGGGAAATTGGGGTCAATTACATGATCCTCCAAATATGTGAGCACTGCCATTCACAGCTCAGCTCTCAACTCCAAGACCCCTTCAACTCACTTAGACTTAAATAGCACACACATATGAAAGTATTTTTTTAGTGCCTACTCTATGTGCAGTGACTAGAAACAACCATTGCACTCATTCATATATTAATTCAAACTCACGCACACCAACACTGAGAGGTCCACAGCAGTCTGCAGCTCATTATCTGCGTGTGGTGTTTGTTTTAATTGCTTGTCCCAGCATTAACTCCACATTTGTTGTGACGCTGCTGCGCAGTCACACATTAAATGGCTCCGTAGGTGAGGGTGTGTAAAGAATTTGAGTGGAAGTAATTATGGCTTTTCAGATGATGAGATTCAGATGACTTAATCTTAAAATCTTACCTTTCCAAAAAAATTATTCAGCATAACTATAGCCCAAATTATACGACTCAAGTGTATATTCATTAAAAAGTTTAATTAAAAGATTTTTTTAATTAAATATCTCACAGTAGCTTCCCTTTGCCAGTGTGTAATGCCTCCTCCAGAGTCTGTCCACATGCATGGCATCAGCTGCCACATACTGTTAATTAGCCTATTCAACTTACAGTGACTGTATGACACAGCGGTACAAGACCAGATAGTAGCAGCCTGTTCTGCTGAAGTGGAAAATTATATATTGTGCAACAAGAGAGGTTGTCAAAAAAAAGTCTTGATGTCAAAAGCCGACCAAGTAGTCACATGTAGAGCCTCAGCAACACTGAAAGAACAGGATGTTTGTTTAACAATGCAGCAAAAATTACCTCTAAAAACAACTATTGGGTTGAATAAAAGTGAGCTGTGGTAACAACCTTGACAGCCTACAAAAATCAGAACACTATGAGCTTCACCAAATAGGTGTTTACTACAGGACTATGATACAGCAGGGGGTTTTATTTTTCTAAATCTTACACAACTGATGTTTTGCCTGAGAACTTTTCCCTAAATTTCTAAACAAACAGCCATTTCCTAAAGAATACTGTTCCTGTCAGGGTGGAAAACTCTCTGTAAAGGGGATTTAGACTATCGTGTGACACTGAAACTCTCCAGTGAAACCCAGACAAATGAAATTCTTTCATGGGTGTAGCAGGCTGCAGCTTTTTAAAAGATTCCCTCAGTGTTAGTGAAAGTTCATTTTCCAGATGGTTCACTCCCTCTTATGAAATTGCTATATTTTGCATTTTTTATATTATTTTTTTTAAGAAAATGTTTTAAATATATTTTGGCCTTTTCAAGCGTTATTTTGACAGAGACAGCTGAAGAGTGACATGAATGTGGTAGAGAGAGTTGGGGGAATGACATGCAGCAAAGGGCCGCAGGTCGGATTTGAACCCTGGGCCGCTGCTGAGCCTTTGTACAACTGAGCTAATCGACACCCCATTTTTTCACTTTTTGAATGTAACAGAGCAACATTAGAACCATCCTAAAACCTCAGAACTTAATGAAAGCACTACTTAACTTTAATAACACATAATAGACTATGGGCCCTCTGCAACAGGTTGAAGGTTCATTCAAATGAAGCACAGGCCTTTTCTACCAACATGGAACCAGCTCTAAAGTAGCCAGTTTTCTTGACCTGAAGCGTGAACCAAAGTGCTTGTGTCATATTCTACAAGTTGTGGTGTATTGTGTGTATTGTGTAACATCCTCCGTTGATGACACCTCCTTGATTACAATGGTTCCATTTAAAACCGGTGGAAATGTTGGATAGTACATGAGTTAGCACAGAAGTTCCAAGATTCTCAAATCTCAAACAGAACTGGTTTTAAGAACCAGAGCAAGTTTGGTATGGGAGATTTTGTAATTTTTGTAGAGTTTCATAGTCATAGTCATAGTTCATAGGATAGCTGCAAATACAATTTTAATGAAACGCGCAGCAGCTAGTACAGTAGATTTACACAGCTTCAAGTCTGCATCAAAACATGTGATGAAAGCAGTTGAATAATCATGTTCATAAATCAGTCTGTATTGATCACCAAACACATGGGCACTGTACCAGATTTCACTCAAACTATCCAACAGTTGAGACATTTACACAACATACAATGGAAGTTAGTAAAAAATCTTTCTACCACTTTTGGCAACCCCAAAGCGAACTTTATGCTATGAAATTTAAGTTGAACAACAGGACTGTTTTTCAACTTAAGAAGTTGGTCATAGAATGTAAAAGATGATTCAGGATCTGGCTCTTGCCGTTGCTCTCATAAAAATGGACGATGGCATGGGAATAATGTCAGTAAGTGGCTCTGACTGAAAATGTATTTCTTTGCTCTTGCTAGACTAATAATTCACGATGAGATTCGTGTTTCATTAACTTTTTTTTTAACCCAGGTGGATGGATAACCATGTTCAGGAAATTTTGATTTCAGCTGCCTTTTCACAGAAAACCTCTGTGATTTAACAAATCCCTCTTAGTCCAAAAACTGACATTTTGGAAGAGCCTCCTCAGAGGTGCTTGAGCTAGTAGCTAACAAAGGGTATTTCTTATCATATCCTCCAAAGAATTTTAACCAAAATGTTCTTAAACCTCATCTCTATGCTTTATCACCTTGAACATGCCAGATTGTAGTTAAAACTGTAGAGCATTATCAGAAAGTCATTCACTTTGTCGAAAGTATATAAACTAGTAACGAGTAACTATACTGTATATCATTGTAAATCTTGCCAAGTAAATAATCAAACTGTCTTGTGTGTTTGTAGTATCATCACAACTGTGATATAATGTTTCTACCAAGTCTTTGGTATTTCTGTGTCTGTACAAATGGTTCTGCCTTCATTAGGTTTATGTCCCATCTCATTAGATCAAATAATATATACAGTGGTGGTCAAAAGTTTACATACACTTGTAAAGAACATAATGTCATGGCTGTCTTGAGTTTCCAGTTATTTCTACAACTCTGATTTTTCTCTGATATAGTGATTGGAACAGATCCTTCTTTGTCACAAAAAACATTCAGGAAGCTTGGTTCTTTTATGACTTTATGATGGGTAAACTGAAATTGTGACCAAATCTGCTGGGTCAAAAATATACATACAGCAATGTTAATATTTGGTTACATGTCCCTTGGCCATTTTTATTTTAATTAGGCGCTTTTGGTAGCCATCCACAAGCTTCTGGCAAGTTTCTGGTTGAATCTTTGACCACTCCTCTTGACAGAATTGGTGCAGTTCAGTTAAATTTGTTGGCTTTCTGGCATGGACTTGTTTCTTCAGCATTATCCACATGTTCTCAATGGGGTTTAAGTCAGGACTTTGACTCTCTGTAAAGCACCAGTTCCATTGGCAGCAAAACAGGCCCACAGCATAATACTACCACCACCGTGCTTGACGATAGGCATGGTGTTCTTGGGGTTAAAGGCCTCACCTTTTCTCCTCTAAACATATTGCTGAGCCTTGTGGCCAAACAGCTCCATTTTTGTTTCATCTGACTACAGAACTTTCCTCCAGAAGGTCTTATCTTTGTCCATGTGATCAGCAGCAAACTTTAGTCGAGCCTTAAGGTGCCGCTTTTGGAGCAAGGGCTTCCTTCTTGCACGGCAGCCTCTCAGTCCATGGCGATGCAAAACACGCTTGACTGTGGACACTGACCCCTGTGTTCCAGCAGCGTCTGATTCTTGGCAGATCTGCTTTTTGGTGCTCCTGGGTTGACTCTTCACCCTCTTGACCAGTTTTCTCTCAGCAGCAGGTGACAGCTTGCGTTTTCTTCCTGATCGTGGGAGTGACAAAACAGTGCCATGCACTTCATACTTACAAACAATTGTTTGCACTGTTGCTCTTGGAACCTGCAGCTGCTTTGAAATGGCTCTAAGTGACTTTCCTGACTTGTTCAAGTCAATGATTCTCTTTTTCAGATCTGTGCTGAGCTCCTTTGACTTTCCCATTGTAGCGTTTGTGGGTGTTTTTATCCAATGAGCCCTTTTTAAATGGCCTCAGAGAAGTCACCAGCTGTAGTCACTCATGATCACTCAAAGGAAGTTAAGAGGTCATGCTATGAAGCTCATGTCATTGACACAACTTTCTAAGTCTCCAAAATTGCTTATTCATGTTGCTGTATGTATATTTTTGACCCAGCAGATTTGGTCACCATTTCAGTTTACTCATAATAAAGTCATAAAAGAACCAAGCTTCCTGAATGTTTTTTGTGACAGAGAAGGATCTGTTCCAATCACTATATCAGAGAAAAATCAGAGTTGTAGAAATAACTGGAAACTCAAGACAGCCATGACATTATGTTCTTTACAAGTGTATGTAAACTTTTGACCACCACTGTATATATATATATACACATGTATCAGAGCCAATTTTTCATTTTTATTATGATACATTGTGATACATTATGACAAAAACCTGCTATTATGTCTAAATGAAAAAGGTTTGTAACAACAAACCCATTAGACCAAACCTCAAAAAGAAGTGACTGACTGATCAACAGACTTTAAAGCTACTATAATCAATATTTTTATATTAACAATGGATCAAGTGTGTTGTGAGGGGAGTTCCTTGTAGTAATTAACATGAGGAGAATTATCACCTAATTCTTCAGTTCACCTTAGCTCTGCAGATTATTGTACCATCTAGCATTTTGTTTTGGTTTTCTGGGCCCACAAATTTATCGCTGTAGATAATTTGGTCAATTTCTAAAACATAACACCCTATGCAGACTTCCAATATAAAAAAAAACAGACAAAAAAGAAACAATTTAACTACGTAGCCTACCTGCTCATGGTAGAAGTACACAAATCAAGGAAAAATGCTCCACTTTTGAACTGCTGGTAACTGGTATTAAGTGAGGCGTGCTGGTCCTTAAAGAGAACATAAATACCGCCTTACAAAGTCATCTAGAATTAAAATGACTATCCATGAAGATCAGGAAAGGAAACTTCATCAAATCAGAGGTGGGTGGTTTTGGTTTACTGAGTGAAACCTGTATTGCTTCCACCCTAACCTTTACCTCTCCTGTTCTTTTCCTAGGCCCACCTTCCGCTACTTCACCTGGCATACATGCGTGTTGGGCATCGTGGGTTGCGCTGTCATGATGTTCCTGATCAACGCCATCTACGCCTCGGCCAGCATCGCCTTCATGCTGCTGCTGCTTCTGCTGATTCACTACCTGAGTCCCACCTCCAGCTGGGGCTACATCAGCCAGGCTCTTATTTTCCACCAGGTCTGACACCCAACACACACACACACACACACTCAATACTGCATTGTCATTACTAGAGCAACTAAAATCTCATCCCCTCAGCTTTACAAGAGCCTGTACCTCTGCCAAGCAATCGTTCTATCAGGTTTATAGAGACATGCAGTCACACACACACAAACACAGACAGACTGGTCTGTGCTGCCTCTCCCTCAGCCAACCCTCTGCGTTTAGCAGACAAACACACATATTTTACCTCACTCTATTTTCTCACACATACACACAACACTGCCTTGTCCTTCCTAGCTATCTATCACATTTATATCAGGTTTACCAGACACACACACACACACACACACACACACACACACACACACACACATCTCTCCACAAAGCTCTCCACATTTATTACACACACATACACTCAAAAACATATACACACACAGAGCTTTACATCATCCAGCTCTCTATGTCCTCTATCTGCCGAGCCTGTTGCTCTCAAGGAGAGGGGGCACTGTTGCCAGGAGGGCCTGTTGCCGAGGGGAACCGTTGCCAAGGCTGCAGGCAGGGGTTATGGGCTGGGAGGGTGAGGGTGGCTGGGTTTGCCAGCAGCTTGTCAGGAGGCAGAACATTATTACAACCACTTAACTTATTGAGCTTTTCCTCCTCGTCCTGCTTCCCCTCCTTTCCCTTTGTCATCCTGTTCTCTTCATCTCCTCCTCCACCTCTCTCCTCCTCTGCTGCTCTCAACCTGAGACAGAAGAGTCAGGAGCTGATAGGTAGTTGGCATATTAATATCATAGATGATTTACTCAACAAGTCTACTGGGTACAGGCCTACGGTCCCTAGACCAAAGCCTCTGTATGAAGGGGCTGTTAACGAAGCGATCACAAAAAGGAGCAAAGGCCTCAAAGGGGCTCAAAGAAAAACAAAGCACACAAAACAACCACAGAAAGACGCAGAACAACCACAAAGTTATTTGTTTATCTCTTCCAGTCTGGGTGTCTTGCTTCTCTACAGAAGGGATGTGGAGCATTTTACAACTCTGTGCCTGGGGGCCCATTGTCTCATAATCTGTCCAAGACTGTAGGAGATTTGAAGTTATGAAAAGCCCCATATTATTTCTTATTAGAGTAAAAGTTGTTTATTTGGAATTCATTTATTACGCTGGATGAACAATGTAGCTATTCATAATATACATGTTTTTTATTGCCAAGAACCAGAGCCTCAAATGTGCATCTTAACACATTGTTACTCATTTTACAAATGTGCCTCCTTTCTTTAAAACTGGGCCCCCAGCCTGCCGATTACACTAATAAGGCCTAGCAGAAGAGGCCAAGTGAGTGCGTGTACATATCTCATACATGAAATCATCTTGCGCTCCTGCACCCTCCAGCAGTAGCTAGTATGGCAGGACGCCAACTGGGTGACATTGAAGCAGGGACAGGGGACACAACACAGCTCGCAACAAACAAAAAACACACACTGAGAGATAACAGGCGGCAGACAACAGTGTTCAGGAGAGAAAGAGAACGAAGAAAAAGACAAACTGAGGCAAGAAACGCTGATGGTATCACAGGAAGGAAAGATGGAGACAGAATATAAGCAGTGAGAAGGGGATGAGTGATTGAGAAACTAAGTGATGGATGAGACTGAAGCGACAGAGAAATGATGATAGCCTGATGGATGACAAGACGGGAAAATGGAGAGATAAAGAGAGACAGATGATTAGATGAGTGAAGTCAGTTGGACTTTGCCTCTGAGATCTTGTTTTTTTTCTTATGTTTTTACAGCAATTAGTGGATGGTTACATGAAAACAGTCATGGTGATTATGATGGTAATGTTGGAAACAGTTGCATCTTTATTTTTTAATGGATGTCTGTAGAAACACACACATACACTCAGCAGCCTCAGGACCTTGAGCTCAACTTGTATTGCCAAGGCATTCATTAGTGACACAATTTTTCCAGCTCTTTTCCGATGAAATGCCTAAATGGAGCTGCAACACAAGAATTCCTACAATTTGAAATCATTACCTCAAGTCTATTAAACACACTGAAAGTCTTTTCAAGGGTAAGTCATTTTAAAGTATTTTTAGTCCTTCTCAAGTGACACTCTCTTTTAGCCAGAAAAGAGGGCTACTGCGATAATTGGTTGGTGCTTTAGGCTCCACTCTCCTCTTACTGTGAGGTGATTCCACTAAAGTTCATTGTGTTCACATCCTCGCCGTGTTTGCGTCAGAGATGACTCGCTCTCCAACTTTTCTGTAACACCAAAACAGTGTTGCTTACTGCACTTTTAATAAGGATCGCTCAAGAGTGTAATAGCTGCGAAAGACACAGATCTCTCAACTTAACTTCTTTAACATGGCGAACATGTCGTCACTGAGCTAATGGTCATTAATTCCAAATAAGGGTATAAACTGAGCTCATTCTGGTATACCGTAGATTTAGATCTAACATTTGGTTCCACTTAGTTACATACCATTTAAGCATACACCCCACTAGTGAAAATCATTCATGTCATCATACATGTGTTTCCTTCTTTTTTTACCTTCATTATAAAACCAGTGTTCCCATGGTCATGGAATAGTCATGGAATTAGTGAAGTCGTTCAAAGTTTTTCAGAAGTCATGGAATTTTGCTGCGTGTTATAACATTAATTTTTACAGTAATCTTCTGTGGATAACCTTCCATGTCATGTGGCATAACAGTATATTTATTTTCCGTAGCTGTTAACGTGGTGTAGCTTAATACGTGTTGTTACATGTTTGATATTTTGGTTATCATCACATATGTTTCTTTAATTTTTCCCTTTGTCCTATCTTCCTTCATGTATATCAGCTTGCTGAAATGATGTTTGAGTAGTGTTTGAATCTGATGTTTGAATGCACCTGGCAGCGTATGTTTCATTGGCTGCTTTGACTCTCCATTGACCGTTACACACCAAAAAAGAGAACAACCAACATTCAGTTTGAAGTGAATATACATATAAAATGTATATATATATATATATATATATATATATATATATATATATATATATATATATATATATATATATAAAAATATAAATAAAGTAGGGCCATAAAGTCAATGAACTGATCATGTAATTTCAGAAGAGCAAGATATAAAGTTTGCTAACAAGAGCTCGCCACCACAAGCCGCTTGTCATACCAGACCAAGTACAGCAAAACATCTCATTTCTCATACTGTTACAGTGAGAGAAAGCTTGCATCATTTCTTTAAAAGTTACATAGCCTCAGATTCAGTTCAAAACTCCAAGTCTATCGATCCATACCCGATGACTTATTTGCTTCACTGCTTACTTAACTTTCTTGGCAGCTTATGCAGGTTTTTCAAATCACTCTCATCCAGTCCACTTCTCTGACACTGCCTTTGGGAGCTTTTGGGGATTTGATTTTCATTTGCATTTTATCCCAAAGAAATCAGAAAATCCAAACAAAAATACAGGGCAAAGAACAAACATCTATAGTAAATATTACTGTAGCAATATTAAATCAAGAAAAAATACTATCTCGTATAGATTAGACTGAAAAATGGATTCGCTTAGATTTAAAAAGTTCAGCAATTGACAGCAGAAAACAGATGAAGTTCTTATTGAATTTTTAGTTTTCTAAGTACTGAGTACTCTTAATTCTGTTACCCTAAAATAAAGGTTCATGTTTCATTCTCAGATCTTAAAGTGCAAACTCTTAATGCTGATGAAGGTCACATAATATGTTTGAAAGCTCCAGAACAGGTAATAAATCGTCCTTGTAATGAATTAGTTTTGTTAATGACCATCTGCCAGTTGTGTAGTTCAGAGGAAGAGGTTTGTGAATTTGTGTATATTTATTATCACCCCAGTGTTTCCATGAATTTGACATGATGAACTTCCTGAAACTAACTGGTGAAATTAATTTGATGAATTACCTCATCCTAAACCTGTCTACGCTATAGCTTTTAATAGTCTTGAGCCTGTATCACGGCTAAAATATATAAGCTCCAGGAGCTTAGGGGCTCAAATATACACTTAATATACAGTACCTGCATCTCTCTCTTGTTAATCTCAAATTAACTCATTAACAGTATTGTTTCTGAAGTGGTTTATTGAACAAATGTATTTTCCTTGTGCATAAAATATGACATATCATGTGAAAATCATTATTGGGTTTATTAGAGGCTGTTCCAGTAACCCCATGTGAAATCTTAATGCACCAATGATCCATAAAAGTTACTTCCCCTTTCTGCACACATCCCCGATCATAGAGGAGAAGCAAAACATGAAACCGACATTAAATATGAGTTCAAATCTATAACTAGCCAATTTCTACTTGCTTAATTAAAACCCTGCAGTAATTTTGCGAGCATAAGGAAAGTCACATATCAAATGTGTAGGCTGATAAATGCATATATTCAAATACATGCTGTGCTGTAAAGTTACAGCACCTGCAGAAATGAACTTCAGGGAGTGGGTGTCATGTAATTAAAGTGAACTTAAGATCTGATCCAGAGTCAGATTCGAGCCATTTCGAGTCTGCAGGCTTTAGCACTCTCACTCAATAGCAGAAAACAGGTCTGCAAGGACGGACCTGTTTTCAGGAAACTCCTACACACGACTGGATGGACCATTGGGTTAAATAAGGAGGAGAAGGGTGAAATAAACACACTTCCCAGTAACAACCCTCATTCCAATTCTCTCATCTCCCATAGGTGCGTAAGTACTTGTTAATGCTGGACGTGAGGAAGGACCACGTCAAGTTCTGGAGGCCTCAAGTCCTGCTGATGGTTTCCAACCCTCGAAGCAGTGTGGGCCTCATCACCTTCATCAATGACATCAAGAAGAGCGGCCTCTACGTGCTGGGACACGTCCAGCTCGGAGATCTCAGTAAGGACACTGAAATTCCGCTCAGCCTCTAAAAATCGACTTGTTATATTGCATTGACTTTACACACCACGGTTATGATGGAATGGACTTTTACTTTGAAACATTGTGATGAATCAGATTCTTTCTTCCCTGAAACATCAAGGAAAGCACACAGTGTTTACTTCCTAAATTTTGTTTGCATGACAACATCAGATCTCCAAGAGTACTCTTATCTAAGCCAGCACAGTATGACAGGGCCATTATTAAGATTTTGGATAATTTAACATTATTATAACTATTAGACAAAACTAAAAGCTTGTTTTTGACTGTCAACCTCATCATTATTGCTGAATTTTAATAGCCATTTGTCTCTCACTCACTCTTTACGAGAAAAAGTTGTAATATTGCCACTTACAGTAAGTGTTTTCATTCCAGACCAGTGCAAAATAACAGGGAGATGTTAAAATATAAGTGTATGAATTAGCAAAATGCCAGTAGTTGTGCAGACAATGCTCTTCAGGCGTCTTTCTTCTCTGTAGTTTAAAAGAAGCAGGGTCATTGATTACTTTCTTTGACTTTTGAGGATTTTGTCAGGTTTTTTTATGTGTTGATGGGTGACTTGGAAAGGTCTTGAATGGACTCTTCAAAATCCAAATCCTCTGAGTGCTTCAAAGTGAGAAAAATCACATGTTCATTAGTCACTGAACAGCCCTTCCTCTCATTTTGAGTAGCGTCGAGGCACTTGCTCTTGAGAATTATGGAGGAACCATTCATTCACATAATTACATTCAAGAGGAGTTTGTTGTTGAGAACCACCAGCTACTTCCACATTGCCCTCCTAATGTATGAGGAAGATTGTCCATTTATTCTCTCGCTTGTCTAACAGCTCTGTGCTTTAAAGCTAAATGCAAAGAGTGCTTTTCCGTAGGAACAACAGCTTTAGGAGTCTGAAGAGGTCCTAACACAAGCTTAAACTACCACAGGAATTGTCTCTAAAGCTGCAGATGTGGCCTCTGGATTGCTCTCTACATACATATTGATGTTTTTTTGGATGATTGATCACCTGCCTGGCTGTTTATGCTCCCCCTGTATCTTTCTGTCTGTCTCAAATTCTGTCTATGCTGTCATTTGTGCTTGCATCTTTCTTTCTCTGTGCCCCCCCGCATCTCAGCATCTTGTCTAGTATCTCTCTCACGCTGTGCCTCTAATTCCAGCTCTGTCATACTGACTTCTCTGCTCTTCCCTTTGACTTGTATATCAATTGTTCTTGGCCTTCTCTTTCCTTTACCTTCTCTGAATTCCAATATACTTCTATTGAACTGTCTATCATATTTCTCATGCCGTCCCATTTTGTTTTCTTCCACTCTCTCAGGTACTTTACCGTCCGACCCTCTGCAGTCCCAATATGACTCCTGGTTGTCTCTGGTTGACCATCTAAACATTAAAGCTTTCGTCAACTTGACATTGGCAGATTCTGTGCGTCATGGCATCCAACATCTCCTCTTCATTTCTGGACTTGGTCAGTATCACCGTCATCACTACAAAATGTCCCTAGTTTATCTACACACATTTTCATCTTCATACAGTGGCTATTAAACTTCAGTATAATTTCATTCAGCACCTACACTTAAATTGGAACTATCAACACATGCTGTCATTTTAAATTCAGTAATTTTGTTTCACTTCAGTTTCTTTTAGAGTTCACGTTGAAACCTCTATTTCTACCAGGATAACACTTACTGCAAAATCCTTTTAGCACTTTCGATCTCTTTCATAAGTGCTCTTCAAAGGGTGACTTTTTCCCTTTCCCATGTTTTTGGGTTAAAGTGACAGTTTTTGAATTTGGCCCAGTATTGAGTGAGAGTGCTGAAGCCTGCAGACTCGAAATGGCCTAGAACATAATAACATATTTGTTTTTGCTACAGAGTGGCTCAGATTATTACATATTGAATCGGACAACATTATGAAAAGCAACGTTAGGAACGTTTTCTGTATCTTTTGCTTTATTCAGTCTGTGTAATGTCGTATGTGGACATAGGATTACTGCATGGGGTCACACCACAGCAACATCACCAGTCTCTAGAGCTTCATAGCTTTGTTCGCCCGCCCTCCTGCCTGTTGCACCTCTCAAATAAATGCAGGTGGCCCAGATTCAAAGGTCTCATCCACATTGTCGAAATCATTTAAACATTAAGCCATGACGCTGAACATCCTTTGCATAACAAAATTTCACACCTTTAATACTTCAACACAACAGTTTCTTCCAGGTCGGCGCAATATTACACTCATGTTTTCACTGTTCCCTTCCTGCAACAAGTTGCTTCATCTCTTCTGAGATTTCAGTACGAGACTCAAGCAAGAATTGGGCGTACTTTGACAGCTTACACTTCCATTTTAACTTCTGTCAGTAATACGATCGCCAAAGTCATTTCTTTCAGTGCTTCAAACATAAGGTACAATATTATTTCCTTGAACATGTTCATCTTTGGGCTATTCAAATTGTCAAACTAGAGCAGTTCAAACGACATGTTAAGACACTAAAACTCTTTTAAAATGTTCCGACAAATTTTCAGCTCATGCACCCTCTGGTTTATGTATTCCAGCTGTTTTCAGGCCTACATTAAACTTTTGAAGTAGCCCGTTTTCAAATAGTTTTTCAAGTAGTTATTGGCTTGTGTTTATTACTAAACTAACATTTGTGCATCATCTCCTCTTCAGTAAAACTCACTGCAAACTTTAAAGAGACTTGACTCTCAGTGGTTTTCTGGTTCTTTTCTTGTTATTTGCTGCCGTCCTGCTTTCGTTTCTCTCTCTCTTTCTACTTCTTCCTGAGTTGTCACTCATGTCTAACTTTGACCAGTCTTCTTTTCTCCAGCCACCTCTCTTATCTCTCTCTGGCTTCCCTCCAGTTCTCACTCCTCTCTCCCTTACATCTGTCTTTTGATTTCACTTCTTTGTCATGATAAAATGTGATAAAATGAAACTGGACATTTAAAAGTCCAGTGTGTAACATTCCCAAGGATCATTTCATTTAGTGTACAATCACTGGAAAGAATCAGTATTTTCATTACCTTAGATGTTTCTACAGCAACACAGAATGGACAAATCAAACACTGGCTCTAGATAAGGCCTTTGCGTTTTTTCGAGTTGTGCTGCCTCATAGTGTCTCCTTCACGCTTGGCAGGGGGAGCGGTATTCAGTTGGTTGCAGTCTGCAGTCTCACCATTAGATGCCACTTAATCCGACACACTGGACCTTTACCAACTCAGTTATAATGATAAAGGAAAGATTTGCATTAGATTGTAACAAATGGTTTGGTCTCTTTCTTTTCTCATCCTTTCCCCTCTTTCCAGGTGGGATGCGTCCTAACACCCTCGTCCTCGGTTTTTATGACAACTGTCTGCCAAAGGACAAGCTGATTGATCCATCACTGTCTACCATCCAGTGCACTGATTCTGGCCCCTCGCAGGACCTTGAGCAACAATCCCCTCTCTTCCACTTTGCCTCACTGCGAGGGTCCAGCGACAGACAGGATTACGGTGAATTTGGGGACGGGAAGCTTCTAGGACCTCAGGAGTATGTATCGATCATTGCTGACGCCATGAAGATGCTAAAAAATGTGGTACTTGCCCGATACTTCAACAACTTTGACCGGGGCCAGGTCCTCTCGTCGCCCACCTTCTCTCTAGGGAAGGGATCTGTGTACGTTGACGTCTGGCCGGTCAACCTCCTGCGTCCAGACAGCAGTAGCTACGTCGATACCTGCTCTCTGTTCCTGCTACAGCTTGCGTGTATCCTAAACATGGTGAGGGCCTGGCGTAACGCTACACTCCGTCTCTTCTTGTGTGTGGAGGAAGGACGAAGCGTGAGAGGATCAGAGGAGAAGCTGGGCCAGCTGTTGAAAGAGTTGAGAATTAAAGCTCAGGTCTACCCTGTGCCCTGGGACCAGCAGGTGGCGCTACACTGGCAGCGCCAAGGCGAGTGGAGCAAGAAGCACTCATCACAATCCCCTGATGCCACTACAGAAGAGAATAAGCCACGAGCAGATGAGGAAGAGGACGAAGATTATGTTAATAGCTTCCCGAGCAACGCCACGCGACTGTCAGACGACTACCTGTCAGCTGTCAATAAGCTGATCCTGGCCGCGGCCCAGCCTGCCCCTGCTGTGCGTTTCCTGTACTTGCCCCGTCCCCCAGCTGACATCCGCCGCTACACCACCTACTTACACCAGCTGGAGCTGCTGACCCAGGACCTGGGCCCCACGCTGCTCATCCACGGCGTCACGCCTGTCATCACCACTGACCTTTGAACAGTCCCTTTCCTTTAAGTGCTGGTGTCCCCACCAGCTGCTGAAGGTTCCCCCTGAAGCCGTGTTGACCACTTTTACTGCAGCATCACTGCAGACCTCCATCGTGACCTCTCCACCCAACAGCAGACTGAGGAAAAGAACACAGCCCTTGAAATTTGACACAGACAGGGACGTCATTGCTGACTCATTGGTACCATCTGCACTGCCTTGCACAATTTTGGGGAACATTGTCTCTGGAGATGCAGTCTGTTTTTAGAATATTTAAGACCTGATCTTATATTGGCCACTTGGATTCAAAAAAAAAATCCTGACTCTCTACATGTTTAACCCTTTTTTCTTTTTCTTGTGTTTCTTGTCAACTTGTAGCTTCTGGTATTCCATCAAGATCCTGAAGGCAATTTCAGCATGAAACAAAGGTTGAATGTACCAAAGTGAACTCATCACCTTTTCAGTACAACCTGCCAAGCGTGCCTGTCAAACACAGTATTAAACAGAATGTATTGTTCTTTTTGATCATTTGTACCCGTGTTATAATACCCAACAGCGCTCCACGAGCTGACAACACACAGGGCATAATGTAGCTTGCCTCTGTCACTCCATCAGCTATTTCTTCCTCCATACAGTATCTACAGTAGAGAGAGCGGGCCAATCACTGATAACATTCCAACCTGAATTGGCAGGATCCTCAGCTCCCCTTGTTCCTTCTTTAAAATGTTTTCTTGATGTACTGCTGCCTCAAATATCTTAAAATGATCATTCCATATGCCGTGAGATCAAAAAGTGCCTCTCTAGTTTGGGCTTGGACTCATTCCATCACAGACAGGAAGCTGGACTGCGTTACACCTTGGAGCAGTCATGTGCAGGAAATCTGCTTTTCCATTTTAGGAGCTTACAACAAAGGAAACATTTGAACAATAATATCTGAGGTGCTACTATGAAAGTCTTCAGAGTTTGATTCCATAAATCATTTTTGGTGGAATCTCTGAAGGCGTTCCTCTACTTTACAAATGCACTTTTGTTCTTTCTGCCAAGCCGCACGTTGTGCATTCCTTAAACAAGTTTACAGTGCCATTAACTTCTATGATGATCCACAAGGTTTTATTGATTGTTTTTATGTGTTTTAGGTACTTTTAGAATCCTTTTTACTTACTTGTGACCAAATTGTTTGACTGATATCAATACTGAAGTGCCTATATGAATTTCAAGTCAGCCTTTACCCAAAGTATTTGTAACATTAAAGTGAAGCTGAGTAGTGACCCTTTACAGGAAATATTTAACATATAGTGTTCAAGAAGAGAAGAGAGCTGACTGAGTGTACAGCAGTATCCATCTACATAAAGTATCCAAACATTAGCCTCTGAAAGCTGCTGGTCATACAAGACCAAGCACTGTGCAACTGTAACAGCCCCAGAGTGTTTTTATTTAGGAAAAGGTATGTTATATTGCTTTTTAATTCAACTTTTAGTCCATTGTATTACAGTGTTGTTTTTAGTTCCTTGACACAGATCGATGTCAGCTGCAGGTTTATTGTTAAAATGAATTTAACGGTTAGCATCTTTGAATTTTGAGTCTCTGAATTTTCCAGAAGTCGTTTCTTTCAGTTTGATGTCTTCATCCTGACAATGATGAACATGCTGACTTTAATCCTGCATTTGAAGAAACTCTGGTACTCGGATTTGGACTTTTCTTGATATCCCTATGTTTGAAGTGAGATATATGTTTACTTGTGGACCAGTTGGACCTGTCCCATTTCCATGGATGGGTTCTTGTTTGGACACTACACTCCTCAACAAACCATTGACACTACACTTCTTCAGATCTTTGTGTTGGATTTGCTCTAATGGGTGTGCAAAAAAAAAAGAAGAAATTCCACAGGACACACTCGTTTGTTAAATTGATGAAGTGTTAAGTGCCTGATTTCCTGTTGAAATCTGAAAAAAATGTATAAGATCTACACTGAAATGACTGCAATAAAAGAAGTTTGTATTACATGTCCTATTTTCTTTCTTTTTTTTGACTTCCTTGGGTGATTGTTTGCAAAAGCCAGATCAAACTTAACAACCGCTCAGAGCTGAGGGTTATTTTTTTTGTGTGTGTCCACTGTTTGTTTGAGGTAAACTTTGGATATAGAAGCTGAGATAGCTCAGCAGCTCAGACAGATACCAGCCAAGGTGCCAGGCAGCCAAATTACCTTGTCCTACAGTCACCCTCGCCGCCAACCAGGCAGAAATGGATTCCATCTCCGTTCTGAGGTGAACAACAGATTGGAGAAATAAGCCCAAATAACCATCGATATCTGTCCAGGAGGAAGAAGGCTGACATTTATCAGGGGTCCCCGGCTCTGAGAGGATTTGGTGTGTGTGTCTGTGTGTGTTTGCACGTGTGTGTAGAAACAGGTTCAGGATTGAGTTTTCTTTATACATTTGTGTGTGTTTATTAAATACTCTCTTGTCTTGATACCAGTGTCAAATGCCCAGTCATCACTACGAGTGGAAGATTTATAACTGATGTGATGGTTTCCAATATACAAAAATATACCAACACATTTGAACAAACGTAGAACTGTTTTACAAATAAATAAGAGGACGTTGACGAAGGAAGCTAAAAAGAGAAAAAAGGGACAACAGTAAAAAGCTGAAAGACAGACCCAGAGCTGCGCTTCTTGTTGTTGGACTAGTAAGTAATGTTAGCTGGCTGCTACAGTATGTTGTCGATCTGTTTGGCTGTTGGCAAAGTTGTCGACTCGCTATTTTTTGATCATAAGTAATATTTACCATGGTGGGATTACACTCTGAAACTGGGGGCACAAAAATACCAATTTGTACACGTTGTTGCTTTAATGTATCAGATTTTTAATAAAAGTCTTATCTGCTCTCTCAAGTTGAAGGTAGGATTATAAATGGAGAGATTTATTCATGTTAAGTTGTATTCATTTGTAAAACTCTTTTGTGTGGTCACAATTGGAGAATAAATACACCGACGCTCACAAATCATCACACACATTTTGCATCATGACATGCAAATTTGACACTAATTTCTTTCCATATACTTCAGGCCCCTGAAAGAAATTACATTCAAAGTGTATCACTTGGTAAAAGATGAAAAGCCGGAGGCTGCACAAAAATAAGAGATCATGACATGGAGGAGGAGGATGGCTGTGGTGAGGGAGAGGAATGCATTCACACCGGGGACGCGGAACGGCTGCACCAGGGTGACCAGAGTTGAAGGCTGTTTCAGCAGCGCTATCATTTTGTAGCACTTCTGTTCTCGACAAAAGCCATTGCTAAACCGCGCGAATCTCAACAGAGTAGATTGCAGCCAGACAGGAAATTACACAGAATCAACGTAATATACTTCCGCCCCCTTTCAAAATAAAACACAATATGCAGACAGTATATCGAGGGGTCTCGCATACGTCCAGGATTCTCGTATGATCTCGCGTGAATACAGCTGCTGTCACGCTGCTGTCATGCACCTGGTGGGGATTGATGCCAGGCAGAGGACGGAGCTAAACTGCGGCACAGCCGTTCCGTGGCGCTTACGTCCCTGGGAACCGTTCATCCAAAGGGTGTGTGACAAAATCAAAGATGGAGATCATGAAGGCTGAGTGTATGTTTGCCTCCAAGTCCAAAGCTCTGTCATGTCTGCAGCCCTGATCAGAGGAAACTTGTCACTACCTTGTCACTTCCACAGTGTGTCATAGCTCTAACCACCAGGAACGCCGCCAGGATACACACACACACACACAGTCTTCATCACTTATAATTTATAACACACTTTCCATTTCATCTCCCTCTCTGCATCTTCAGATTCACTTAATTTTACATGACGCACAGGTTGCTAGAGTCGTCAGACAGAGTGCGGCGTTGGATGTCAAGTAGAATTTAGTCATGCTGACACCCAGATTCGAATACTAGTTAAGGATTTCTGAGGCCAAACAGACCTCTGGCTTTTTCCAATGAATCCTGTTGCTCTCCGACATGAAGTGTGTGCATGCACGTTAAGATTACAGTGTGAGGAGGAACGCAACAGTCATAGTCTGATTGCTCGGGTGTCTAAAGCACTTATTCACTGCTGTGATTGCACGTCTGCTGTATGTTCTTAGCAGCACAGCGCTGAGATTGCTCTACATTGATGTTGTGCTACTTATTGATAGCAATGTTTGAGCAAATCATTTTCCCTTCATGTCAAATTGCAGCTCCATTTTCTCCAACAATGAATTCAGCGTTTTGCGTGTGTGTCTCAGCCAGTGGGCACTTCATTGTGCATTGCTCTAACATACATTATAAATGAACCCATGTGGGGTTTTTTGGCAGGCAAATATTTTACATCTGCCAGCATTTTCTGTTCAGGTATTTAGTGTTTCCACCCAAGTGGCAACCTCCATGGCTGTGCAGTAAACTGTGAAGCCAGTGAAAACTGCAGTTTCTCAAATGGCCACTTGAGGCTGGCTACAGAACAAGTCAATCTGCATAAGTTCCCATATTAAAATACCCAACTCTTTGATTGACAGGTTGGTTGCTAGTTACAGGTGGTTTGTTTGAGCACCTATACATCCTTTAGCCCGCCTAGCTCCACCCATGATCCACGCCTTTGCCTATTCTTAGCTTAGCCAGGAGACGGCAGAGGCAGGACTGCCAAGATGGTGGCGGCCAGAACCAGCACACTGAGCTTCATGAAGGCTCTTTAGAAACCTGTGAGCGACATCTTGGATACAACGTCCATGTTTGATATGACACAATTCATTCCTACAGCATGTAACTGGTAGATACGATATGAACATCTCAGCAGAGATCCTGCACATTGCAAGTCTGACCATTTTTGATTTATTTTTTGTCCCTCATGAGTGGCGGACCTACCCGTCCCATGCAATGCATTGTTTTCTTTCAAGGCTTTCCAGGTAGTGATAGTTCTCATTACAGCTGGTACGGAAGGCTTATTTTGCTCTTGTAGAAGGTAGATTTTACTTCATAAATAAATCGCTGGAAATGTTCTTCAAGATTGCTCAGCTACTTTGCCATGTCAGTTACTGAAGTAAAAAATCAGGTACTGTTATGCTGGCAGGTGTAGTTTGGGGCAGAGAAGAGGTTTTATTCTATTTTGAATCCATTATTTACCACTATATATTAGTCTCATTTTAATACTGTAATCTGCAAAGTGATGGTGATTGAATCTTTTCTGTCATGCGCAAACATATTGAGAGAATTTGAAGTACTTCCACTGAATCAAAGTAATCAAAGGTGTCAGGACACTGACCACTCACACAGATAGAGCCCTGCAGTTGTTCAACTCAGTCCCCTACATATTATCACTGAACTGTACAATGGGTTTTATGTTCTGCTCTTGACCATGATGTGTTCTTTTATCATGAAGAATAATGTAACTGAATGATTTCCAGGTTTCCAATGAATGAACTTCTTGAGTACCATATGAAACATCTGTGTTCTCATTGCCCTGTGTTATAAATGTCACCGTATGCTCATGCTATCTCACAACCCTACTGTACCACAGTGTTGTTGTCTGTGTAATTACTGTGGTTGCTACGACATGTGGTGCGTAGCCTAGGCGTTAGGTTTGTGTCATGTACACCTGGTGTGGAATTATTAGATGTAAATTAGCCCTTGACATTGACCACTGACATTCATGCAAAACCCATGCATGTTTGATTAAAGCTACATTGTGTGCCTTCTCCACCACAAAATATCAGGTGAATGGTCTCTGTCATTCCAACTTTGTCTTTAGCGTTAACTAATGTTAGTTCAGTTTGTTAGTCAGGACTGTGTGAGTGTTAGTGTTTGTATCAGGTGTTTGGGAAGAAGCGATTTACTCAGGGGAATGCTGATGGGAGAGGGGAACAACCAGTGTCATGCCAGAACAGGAGCCGGGCAAGCAGGCACTGTAACTGTGCTCAGTAGCCTCTATGGACATAATGGCAGAGGAGAAAAGACTGAAGACATTGACGAAGGAAGGTAAGAAGAGAAAAGAGTGGGACAACAGTAAAAAGCTGAAAGACAGACTGGCTGTTTTTTTTGGCAAAATTCTTGACTCGATCACTTCATCATAAATAATGTAATCATAAGAAATACACATGTACAGCTGTCCATCTTTACCACATTGGTATAGCACTGGGGATGCTAAATCACAAAAATACCAATTTCTACACAATATTACTATCAGATGTTTTCAAAAGTCTTTTATTGCTCTAAGGCAGTGGACTCACCCTACTTGTGAATGTAACACACACATCTAAATACAGATTAATCTTTACAGGCACTCCTGTCTGGCTGTGTTGTGTCTAAGCAGAGAATTTGATAAGCTGTTTAAACTCAGACATCTCAGCAGGTTGTGCATGCACTTGTTTGAATAAGGAAATTGAATTAGGATGGAGCTTAAAAAAGCAAATCTGCTGTGTTTGTCTGCTCTTTGGTAGATAAAAAGAGAAAAAAAATTAAGATGTATTGAACATCATTAAGATTATCTCAAACCTGTGACGTAATGTCTGGATATTTGGTTTCATATTCTTAACTGTTGAGACTAAACTGCACTAAATAAAGTATTCAGTAATGAGGGTTATGATGCAATCTCCATCATGGTCTCCTCACCACTCACAATGTGGATTAATACTTTTGATAGAACAGTGAGTTGGGTGAGTGACAGACAGTCAAAAATTATTTTTCTGGCGACTGGCATTAAGAGTCATGCTAGCTTTGAGACTATAGTGTCATAGATTATGATTCCAAAACCCCTCATAGATAAACATATCCTATTGGACCGAAAGCCCATTTGTCTGGTGGCCCGAAACAAAAGCCCAATGCACTGTTTAAGTTTTTTTATTTTTTTTTACCCTTGAAGAAGTCTGGGAACCTTTACTGTCATCAGCAGTTGATCTTCCCTTTAGCCATGAAAACAACTTTGACTTAGGAAGAAGAATGCGGTTTGGGTTAAAATAGTAAATGGACTGTACACTGCTCATTCACACATTGATGGCATCGGCCATGCAAAGTGCTCATTAGTTTACATACGATGGCACAGCCTTCGGGAGCAATTTGGGGTTCAGTATCTTGTACATGGACACTTTAACATGCAGACTGGAGGGAATTGCACTGCCAATCTTCTGATTAGTGGACAACCCACTCTACCTCCAAGCCACAGCCGCCCCTAACATAAGTGTGTTAGTTACGTCAGTGAAGTTACGTACATAAGTTGGTGATAATGTGTGTATTTTTGGAACAACAGGCTTTCGGAGAAAGGACCATTTGTATTGGGACAGTCTGTCAGCCAAACAGGCTTTTGGTCCAGTTGATCACTTATAACACTATAACGGGCTAACAAATGACATGGCACCATACTAGTGATGCTTTAAGCTAAATGTGTTGTGAAGAAAACCCTTTAAAAAACTGAAAGAAAGACACAGAGACAGCTGCTTGCGAATCTGAACTCTGTTAACTCGCAAACATTACAGATTTTTTTTATATAGCCATTCTTACATCACTATTATACAACCAAACAACCAACAACAACCAAATATGGAACACCCTGGACGTCAATGTTCTGAAAAGTTCTCAAGAGTGTGCATGTGTGTACGATTTCACCACATTTACCATTTATCAAATTGTTGATCAGAGCAGATATGACCTGGTGAAACAAGCCAGTTCTGGCGGTCATCCACACAGTATACACAATATTGTTGGTGCCAAGACCCATGTGTGTGCCTATGCAGCTCTATGTGTGTGCTTCTGTTACATTATGTATAAAAGTATATATGTATCACTCGGAACACAACAAATGCTAATGTCAGCACACTAGCATGATAAAGTTTGCCAATTACTAACATAACGTACAGCTGAGGACGAGAGTTCGAGAGTATTGAACTGTCTGAACTAAATTTCATGATAATTCATCCAGCCTTGTTCCGATAGTTTATGAGTCAAGGTGGACTGACGGACTGAATGGTACCAATGCTTCACTTCTAGAGATGAGATGAAAAAAAAAAAAAACACTGGCTCATAATGTCGTTTGTTCTGCCAAAGCAAGATGAATGTTTTTCATGATTATGTTTATGCACTCACAGTAATTTGGTTATGGGTAGATGATCTTGTGGTTAAAGTCAGAAGTGACTGGAAACAGGAGACGTGTTGTGTTTGGTTCATTTATACTTAACCAAAAATGCAACAAAAACTCTCAACCAAAGAGCTCTTGCTGCTTAAACCTAACTACATGTCCTGTGTCACACTTCTTCTCATTAAGTTCTCTCATGAGACAGTTCAATGCAGCAAATAACAACCTCCATGAAATACATCCTTAAAGCTGCCATGTATCCTCACACACTTAAATTAGCATAGTTTTACAGCGTCAGCAGTGTGTGCGCTGACTCACACTGTGCTCCATGTTGAGTTTCCTGCCGCGCTTTTGAATATGCATGGCGAATGTGCTTGCAGAGAAATAGGTGGAATAGCATTCCTTATTGCTTATTCTGTTTTATGTTTGACATACACAGTGGTACACTATTCACTCATTTCCACACGCAGGTTAGACAGGATGAGGTGAATAAGATGGCGGCCTACCGGCTGAATGTCATTTTCCATTCACTGTCCCAGCACGTGACTTTGCAGAGCTCGCTTTTTGTTTGTGTTTTTTTTTTTTGGGGGGGGGGCAGAGATGAATATGAATAAACAAATCACATCAAGTGGAACCAATACAGTTTATGAAAGTGTGTGCACAACAACATAGAAAGGTCTCAGTGAGCCAGCCAGCATTCACTTCACCTTCATCCTTGGTATCTATCCTTGGTTTAGCTGTAACAGTAGGAATGTTCTTTGAGGTTGAGCTCAAATAAAGCTCCTAAGGTGAGACCATGTGTGTGTGTGTGCAAGGGTGAGGGTATGTGTCCTATTTTATTCAGGACTTTTGTGAAGGGTCTGTGTGTCCCTGAGTAGTGGGAATGGATGGGGGCTGTTGCCATGGCAGATTCTATATTAATTCTATGTAATTGAAACAGGCTGAGTAAACACATTGTGTCTAGGTGTGTGTGTGTGTGAGTTTGAAACCTGCAGCAGCCCTCCTCCCTATCACTCTCATTTTAACACGTTCCCACAATGTTTTCCTCTCATCCACTCTCCATTTATCCACCAAGCGGCACACTCCTTTTCCCCTCATTTACAACCTGTACCGCTCCTCAAAATTAATCTTCAGATTTCCTCTTATTTCCTGTCACCTTTTGTTCTCTAACACTTTCTCTTCTGAGTTGCCTTTTATAAAAGGTGTTACGTGTAGCATTTTGACATCAATAAATCCTTACTGCATTGATTTTGGGGCATTAGGTAAATAACTAAAGGAATGAGAAGATTTAGCAGGGCTTGCCAGCCATCTACACTCCATTTATTAGCCATGTTAGCGCCGTGAATGGCAATGTCGATTGGATGGTCCACCACCTTTGTGGTGTGACATTCATGTTCCCCAGATGATTAAGCATTGGCGATCCTGACTTTTAATTAAGCACCACAATGAGACTAAAGCAACTTTTCTCTTATGAAATAACATATTCAGCTGAATGGTGTCTGTCTGTTTTCACACTGATTTTGGTAAAAGACATTGTGATTTACAGAGTTTCCTGATGAACAGTATACTAAATTATATTTGCTGTTAGCTAATAATAGTTCAGTTTATTAGACATGCTGCCCAGACTGTGAGCTCAGAGTACTAAGGGAAGGGTTAGTGTTTATACCACAGGTGTTTTGGACTACTGGGAAGAAGAGGAGGTTTTCAGGTCTGAGGTGGGGAAACAAGCGGAGCCAGTGTCGTGCTAGAACTGGAGCTAGGTTGGCTGTAATGTAATATGTCCAGCAGCCTATATGGACATAATGACAGAGACAAAAACAACAACGGTGACGTTGACAGAGGAAGCTAAGAAGAGTAAAAGAGAGTTACTAAGTAAGAGGCCTCCGGACATGACTTTTAGTTGTTGGTAGGAGCTTGGTGAAATAAAGAGTCAGAGTCGCACGCCACTAACTACTTCACTGATTACGGTTCAAATGAATCGTATTTTATGAAGAAAATGTTTTCTGGTTTTCCCTCTGATCAGTTCCTCAAAAGTCAATTTCTGAACTATAGCTGGTGTTAGCTTATATTTGCTCAGTTTGTTAGCTGGGATGTGTGAGTGTTGTTTGTATAAGATGTTTTGGATGGGAATAGGAGGTTTTCAGACCAGGTGCTTAGGGGAATGCTGACGGGGAGAGGAACCAGTGTCATGCCAGAACAGGAGCTTGGGCAAGCAGGCACTGTAACTGTGCTCAGTAGCCTCTATGGACATAATGGCAGAGGAGAAAAGACTGAGGAGGACATTGATGAAGGAAGCTAAAAAGAGAAAAGAGTGGGACAACAGTAAAAAGCTGAAAGATAGATGCCGAGCTGGGCTTCTTGTTGTTGGAGTACTAAGTAATATTAGTTGGCTGCTATGTTTTGTGTTGTTGACCTTGCCTGATGTTTGGCCGTTAGCAAAATTGCCAACTCGCTAATTTTTGATCATGTAATCAGAACAAATACAGTGTACAGCTGTCCATATTTACCACAGCTGGATTACAATCTAAAACTGGGGGCAACAATATCATACTAAATTTCTACATAATGCTACTTTAATATATTTTATTTCATTCTGTTTTATAGTAAAGTATCTTCATTGTCATTGTTTGCCAGAAACCTTGATTTTCTTCTCTGGAACACTTTCATAGAATTTCAACTTGTTCAATGCCTCACCACAGTAAGACTTTAATTACCTTTAATTACCTATTTAGCTCTACAAGAACTGACCACACAACTACACCACTGTATTTAATGTTCCTGATCAGTCTGCTTAAACAATATTAAGAAAAAAAGCACAGTTCTGCTCATCTGTCTTCAGTAATCAAAGCAATGACCCTAAAGAAGAACAAAAAGAGGCAAGAGACCTCATCTGCTCCATTCTACTTCAGTCTTACTGCTTGTCATTATCTGTCCACCCCTTATTTCACCTACCGCCACCTCTTGCCTTATCCCCTCCCTCATCCCGCCACTCAACCCAGAGATGTAATCACGTCCATTCAGTGATGAAGATGAAATTGTCCCCTCCTTCCACCTCCTCCTCCACCCACTCGCATTTGTACATGGTTGAATGTAGTCATCCTTTTGTTGTTGAGGGAACAAACAAATTATGTCTCCTTTTACCGCCAAGACAAGAGTGATCACTCGCATGGAATCAGACGGAGAGCAGAAGGAGCAGGACGCAAGCACTGCGGCTCGTGAAATTAGCAAGGTAGATGGTTATGAGTGTTTGTCTTTGTGTGTGTTTACAGCAGTAATTAGTGCATTATGCTGTGAATAAAATGCTGAAGCCAGCCATGCAGAGGAAATGGACAAGTAATGGAGTGTTACCTACGCCAAAGCACACCCACTGGGTTCATTTAACACACACAAATACATGGTTGTGGGTGCATCCACTAAACACAAAAACAAAATGTCACAGAGGCTAATTGCGAGTGTTTTACTTAAATGATCATTGGTCTGTGTGATTAGTCAGATTTCAGAAGTTGAAAGGCAACTTAAAGTCATGTAAGTTAGTGTAGTGCTCTTAGAAGTCCATGTAAGTCTCAACAGTCAGGCAGCCAAGTCACGGTCAATGAAAAGACCCTGAAGTCCACAGGACTGGTTCCCAATGAGGCCACTCAAACCACAAACAAATGTACTAATGTGCCTGAAATAAAAGGTCCTGATAAGCATTGTTTCCCATAACTCTTTTGAATGTTGTTTTTCTCTCTTAATTGTAGTTCAACACAGTATGTTTTACACAAAAAAGTTATTATCCATAAACAGATCTGAAAAATGTGGTTTGAAGAAGTAATTCGAGTTCCCAGCACCGAACAGGGGAGTTCTATAAAAATTCACCCTCAGTACAGTTGTCGTATGTGTCTATATGCTATAGAAAGCAAACAGTTTTTTTGTACCAGGCTGTTTATTTCTGCTGTAAAGTTGGACATTTCAACATGGGGACTTATGGTGGTTGACTTGTTCTGTAGCCAGGCTGAAGTGGATGTTTGAGGAACTGCAGTATTTGGCACTTCTGCGTTGGCTTCACTTCACAGCAACAGAGGTTGCAGATTGAGTCAAACTCTTACTGAGGTCAGTCGCAGTAGCTGAAAATATCTTTTATATCAAGAAAAGGCTTCAGTGTCGTCCTTTGCTCTTCTTTCAGTGAAGAAATACTCTCCAGTTCTGATCTAACTGATGCTAGTACCCATGCCAAGCTTAAACCACGTGCCAGGTTCATGCTGTAGCAGTAGTTCCTTATTGGACACTGATTGGATAGTTCCATAGTAGGGATGTAACGATGCATCATGACACGATTAAAAATCGGTATAAATGTGTCACGACTCGCATCGGTTGACAGAAAAAATGAATCGCGATTCTTGGCAAATGGGAACCCGCACATCACGTGCTCTCATCGGTCAAACAGGCTTCCCGGTGCGTTGCGTGAGCGTTGCGTATTTGGTCTGTCCTGCACGCGACTTTAAACCACACCGGGAGTGTTTCAGAAGCGAGCGCTTAGCCCGCCAGACTTTGTTTACTTGCTCAGATTTAGACATTTTCCCAGTTTTTCCCTTCTAAACATGCTTCTACATGTGTAAATATGTTACATAGTTAGTTTCGCTTTTGTCTGTTTTTACGACTGGCAGTTTGCACAGGGGTATTTTATTTTGAAAATCCACCGGATTCTCTTTGCTTTTTCTGTGTTTGGCTTTCGAGGTGCTCTGTGGAAATTGACGCGTGCTGTTTTAATGTTTTTATTTTATTGTTATGTACAAAACTTACCAGCCACATTGGCTGGTGATCAAAAAAGTTATTTTTCATGTGTTATTTGTCATGTGTTTTGTTGTTTAAGATGTAAGTTGCACTTTTTATAAGAGAACACAAACTATTTGATTATTTGGTCATAATTTGTCTGTAGCTCATTTTGAAATTAAAAAAATTGTGAAAAAATTGTATCGTGAACAAAAAATCATGACTCGAATCGAGTCGTGAGTTGAGTGTATCGTTACATCTCTATTGCATAGTTAAAGCAAGGTAGTGTGATTTCATGCAGGATACACAAGGTAGTCATCAGGCAAATATAAAGGTCAAATGTGAACTGATAGTGACCCAGATTGTGATAGATGTGGGAATCAAACACCAAAACTAGGAGACATTTAGCGAAAATATCAATAACTGCTCTTTTCACAGATGTTACAAGTTCAAACAGCAGGTTGATCCAGAGACCAGGAGCCCTGATGGTAAAGAACACATTGATTAATCGGTTTCTCTACTCTAGATTTAGATCTACTTCGTTTTTTTTCACTTCCACTTGCTGTTTTTCATCCAGACAGGCCATAAAAACCTCTTGTTTTCTGGAACCAATAAAAAAATATTGTTTTTAATCTAGACGCTGGAACAGCCAATGAGTTCCTGTCAGAGGGCTTCAGGCTGGGATGTGAATCGTGTGAAGGGTGTGGTAAGCTTCAAGATGCTCAAACAGAAGTATGCCTTCAATGATTTTCTAACCTTAACCAGCATGTGATGTTTGTCAGGGTCTAAGAATAGAAACTGTTGTGTGCTGCTCAGATTGTAAAGCTCCCTGTGATTTCCAACACTGGGCTATACGAATCAAATTGACTTGACTTGAGCTTGTTGTGCCAGAGAAACATGGCAGCTTTAAAGTGAAAAGCTGGGGTTGTCATTCAGTGGAGAGCTGTCATCGACTGCATTATAATCTCTCTCAGCACTTGTGATTTTCATTCACGTCAGGACTCGTTCGGTCGTTCAGTCCCACAAAAAAATACAGAGTGAAATAATCACTCATCAATGGCGTATCAAAGCTAGAAATGGCACGGTGTTTAGCTGATGGATGAAGTCGTCGCTTGTTGAAAAATGCAAGGTCTGAATATGGAGAAGCAGAGTGTGTGTGTTGGTAGACTGATGTCCCCTGACACTTTAACTGCTTAGTGTGTTCTTTAGTCCCTGTGGAAAATGGTACTGTCGTATAAAAGTCAGTCGTGCACGGCGGAGTTTATACTAGGAAGAGGAAGAAAAAGAATTGGACATAACCGAAGAGGAAGGAGGAGGGGGGGCGGCGGTGGTAAAGCAGTGACTGGGACACAGTGATCCGGGCACAGGAGTTGAGGAGCAGGAGGAAATGAGATAGGACATCTTCATTTAGTTTTAACATCTGCCTACCTCTGCCGTGCAACCTGCTCGGCTCAGGCAGACAGCGGCAGGCTCAGCTCCTCACACTAACAGATGGATTTAGACTTTTAGACTCAGACGCTTGGCAATATTCGCTGCCTCAGGTGAGATTTCAGAATTTGGTATTGAATCAAGCATATCAAATCGGTCTTGGGATATGAAAAGTGGATGCGTAAATGGGATTTTCTTTTTTAATTAGTCAATCCGCTGCCATATTTCTGGGCCCCACCTGTATGCTTAGTGCTTCGAGGCTGTGAATTGTGTATATTTCTCAATTAACTGTCATGAAAAGAGGTAGAAAAAAAAAATAGCAGACATAACAGGAGGGATGTGACAGCAGCTGAAGCTGTATTGTCGCATTGTGCTGCAATGGATAACTGAGGCAAAAAAAAAAAAAACTACTCGTACCCACTGTGCATCTGTCCAGTCACATTTACAGTAGTAGTGCGTCTGAACGGCTGGATGGATTATGGCTGTGTGTGTGCCATATGAGAGAAACACATGAGTTGATCAGCTGATCAATTAGTGTGCCGACCTCTCGTAATTAGTGACCCAAGAGTCGAGGCAGGTCGTGTTGTTTCAGACAAGATGTTGAGTTGATCAGTGTGTCGTTAAAAATTCATATCAGTCCTGCTGCGCTCAAGCGACTGCAGGGATTTAATCCATTTAAGAGAAAGATTTTTACAAAGCATAAAAGCAGGTGTGGATGGACCACTAAATGTAAATTTTTATTAACAACGGATCGAATTAATATGTCTGAACTGAAAGTTAAAGGTCCAGTGTGTCAGATTTAGTCTATTTAAAGAATATAGCAGAAATGTGTAGTGCGGTGTATAATCATCAATTGTTAGCTTAGAATGAAGCTTTTCTTCTGTAGATGCTGTGGGTCCTCTTCCACACAGTCCTATCTCACCATACATTTTCCCTTATGCTCGCCTCAAAAACTCTTAGTTTTGTGGAGCATTTTAGACTATCCACTGATACAGTCTCAGCACCCTAAACACTATTTTCACCCATTTCCAGCAGCTGTTTTCTGCACAAAGAAGCCAAAATCAAACCACTGCACACTACACATAGCATCAAATAACAACTAACTGGTGAACACAGTAGAGCAATTAGCTTCTAATGACTCAAATATTCCCCTGAGGAGTTAGTGGAGGCCAATACAGAGCCATGAATGCTAATGGTGCTAATGAGGTTTGAAAATACAATTTAGCGTGAGACAAAAAAAAGAGAAGAGAAAAAATCAATGATCGCTGCTTTAATTTATCAATCTATAGCTTAGCATTAGCCCTACTATACTGTCATTCCTTTCCACCTACAGTAAAGCTCTTTTTTTGCATACATACAGATACAGATTCTAGAATCTGTATGTATATAGAAATATAAACCCACTGTGTGTGTGTGTGTGTGTGTGTGTGTGTGTGTGTGTGTGTGTGTGTGTGTGTGTGTGTGTGTGTGTGTGTGTGTGTGTGTGTGTGTGTGTGTGTGTAATAAATCTTGTGGAAGCGAGCTGCCATTGTAACTCACTCCGAGTGTCACATGACCCGTCACACATACACATAGACATGTACCCATGATATCAGCCACACATCAATAATAACTCATGATCTGTAAGCTCTCTCTCTCTCTTGCACTTCCATTGTGTGTGTGTGTGTGTGTGTGTGTGTGTGTGTGTGTGTGTGTGTGTGTGTGTGTGTGTGTGTGTGTGTGTGTGTGTGTGTGGTCCTTTGGATGTCTGTGTTGTGTAGTTCCATACTGAGAGCTGCTCAGACCAAAGTTATTTGGCTCCAACCGAGAAACGAAGGAGAGATTGTGTGTTTGCGTGTGTGAGTGAGTGTGAGATAGAATAAGAAAATAAAACCACAGATAGGGGGAAAAAAAACAAAGGCTCCCCTCTGATTGAATCTGTTGAGGCGTGGCATTGAAATAGATCACAAACAGTGATGTGTGCATGTGTGTGTGTGTGTGTGTGTGTGTGTGTGTGTGTGTGTGTGTGTGTGTGTGTGTGTGTGTGTGTGTGTGTGTGTCTCTTGCCAGAGCCTGACCGTTACATAAAGTGGAAAAAGATGGAATTTCCCGTCTATTTGTGAAAGACAAGTGTCAGTATTTGTTTGTGCGTTTATTCGTTCATAAATGTGCGTGTGTGTGTGTGTGTGTGCAGGATAAACACATTAGTGTGTGCATCAGCATTCATGCAGCCCAGTGTGTGTGATTAGATATTTACTCGGTGCTGCAGTGTGTGATTAAGTGCGGTTTGAAGCGGTGGCTTTACGCTACACTGCGTCCTGGACTCTGCAATCACGACAGCACACACAGGTAGAGAAAACACATCAGACTGCTGCACTGACTCATATCTGCTTTAACGGAGTGCACCCAGTCTGTCCCATTTATAACCTGACTGATGACCTACTGATAAGACACTAACATACCTGATATGAAAATAAGTTTAAAAAAATGCCCATTTAAAGATCCATTTTTTCTCAGAGAAGCTCAGTCACTTTGACAGGATTTAAACACACGCTCATAACGCACTCCACTCCACTTTTAAAACTTTTTAAAGGCGGTGCTGAAGTGCCTTAAACTGGCTCTGAAAACTCCCCAAATGGAGTGAAATGAATGAGATCAAATTGTTGATTTCTGAGATTTGGTGAAAATGATTGTTTCATTGAGAAGATAGAGCAAAAAATGGCAATCAGTACAGTAGTCACACAGTTAGAGACAATCCTGCACCACTTGTCTAATTCTTATTTCATTCCACGCAGGTAAAAGAGTAGAAGAAGACTATATGTGGACCACAGTCCGGCAATTATGTCTACATGAAATAAAAAGAACATTCGGAACGAGCACACAGAGTTTGGTCATGTGTGTGTGTGTTTTTTTTTCTTTCTCATGAACACCTGCATGGATTTTAAAGATGCCTATTTTGAGATTGACTGTTCACTTTTCGGGCAATTCCGATAATATATTTTGAAGGGTTGCTTGGAAGGGTTAATAAATGGCAGTCACTCTCTCTGTTGCCTCGGTTGCTGCTGAGATTTCAGGTTTTCTAAACAGGTCAAGCTGTCTCTGACTTTGTTCTGTTTTTAATGCTTCGAACCTTCCATTCACTCTGAACTACACACACACACTTTTACATAGCACAATATACAGCAACCTACAGCAAATATAATAGATGTCTTTAAGCAACTTCATGCAACCATTTTCCTTGAAAGAACAGCTTTGAAATCATTTTGATGCTACACTGACTTACAAAATGGAGAGTGGTGCCTCTTTTAATGCCTGAATGCCTGTCCTTGTATTATGTAACTTGTTGAGTGGATACCATCTCCTGTGAGAAGAGTGTAACGCTTTAGCTCACTAAGTCACACACCACTAACTATAGAAAAAGATAGAAAAAAGAAGCAGCTAACTCAGTATTTTTATCACGGACATAAAGGCAGAGGCAAAAAGACCGAAGATGACGTTGACAGAGAGAGAGGATAAGAAGAGCGTAGGACAAGAGTAAATCTGGGACTGCGAGAGCATTGTAAAAAAACCTAGCTGAATGACAGATGATGAGCTGGGCTTCTTGCTGCTGGACTAGTATGCAATATTAGCTGGTTGCTATGTCTTGTCCAAGCAGCAACATTGGTGTCTGTGAAGTGAAGCCAACACAGAAGTACCTCAAACTGCAGTTCCTCAAATGGCCACTAGATGCTGGATACAGAATGATTCTATCTATAACTTCACAGCAGAAATAAACATGTTTACAGCCTGGTACAAAAAACAGTTTTGGTCTCTGTAGCTAATTTCCCCGTTCATAACAACTGTACTGAGGGTGAATTTATATACAACTCACCTTTTTAAATTATATTAATGCTTAAAGTTATGCAGAATTAAGAACATGACCGCTTTGACTGACACGTAGGTGTCATTACAGATGGCTTGTCTGAGCATCCAGGCTTCATTCAGCCCACCCCAGCTCCACCTACACCCCATGTCTTTGCACATATTTAGATTAGTCGGGAGGCAGCAGAGGAAAAACTACCGAGTGTCACAACAACTCTTTAGCAATGTGTGGGTGACACATAGACTACACACATGTTTTATACTGTCTATGGTCTTGTGATGTTACACTTCATGTTAAGCAGTTAGTAAAGTTGTCACCAGGCTTGCTGCCTTAAGCCTCTTGCCCGTAGATCTCCAGTGTAATCAAGATTCCTGGGAAACTGTTGCAGCAACTGTTGTTGTTACCCCCAAATTCCACCGGGCACGGACGCACTGCGTTGCAGCAGTCACCGGAGTGATAAGCGGCCACTCTAGTCACTGTTTCAAACTCCATCGGCTCTGCTGCAATCCGGTTTTGAAGCATCCCAGAAGCGTTCTACGTGAAATACACGTCTGTTCTATTTTTGACAAAAGCATAGACAATCCAGTGGATTTTCAAAATAAAATACCCAGTGCAAACTGCCAGTCTTAAAAACAGACAAAAGAGAAATGAATTAACTACATACAGTAGCATATTTACACACGTAGAAACATGTTTAGAAGCACATGAACTAAGAAAATGACCAAATGTGAGTAAGTAAACAAAGTCTGGGAGGCTAAACACTCCCAGTGAGGTTTGAAGTTGCGTGCAGGTTGGACCAAAACAGCGTTGCAGCCACGACGTGAGACGTGTCAGTGGGGTTTCAGGGTTACTCTTTGTGTTCTTCATTTTAAAGAAGTGAATATTTAGTATTTGTAAAACTTTCCCTGAGCCTAAAAAGCAATTTTCTTTGTATATGCACAAGGTGCACAGACATATGACAAAAGTATTGGTTGTGTTGGTTTCTTCTGAGCATGGCCACGATCTTTTGCTGACTTTTAACGTTTAAGTCTTTAAATCCCTAAATCTAACCATAACTACGGAAGTGTCTGATGAGAGAGGATTCTGACACCTATAGCTGTCAGATAATGCAGTTATTGAAAGGTTGGCAAGTTGTGACAGGATCTGGAGCCAGAAAATCTAAGTTTGCAGTCTAACGCTGAATCTCAAAGAAAACTCTGCTCTAACTTAGGTATGAAAAGTCATCAGGATCATAGTGGAAAGTCAACACCATGTAAACTTAGAGCATACAGCTTTTCAAAAAAAACTTTGTTTGACAGACTTTTATCTTTCTTTCAACTATCATCAACACCAGAATTGTTCCCCAAACTAGATTTTCTAAATGGTACATGTTCTTATTTAATGCTAGAGGCAAGCTCCTGGATATATTTGAACATTTTAAACAGATTTACGTATTCACGACTTTCACGACTTTGTAAAAATTGCGTGCAGTAATGGGGTAGGGTTGTTTTATTCAAACTAGTTTATTTTCTCAGGGACAGCTGTGTGATCCTGCAGATTGTCTTGCTAAAACATAAATCACCAGAAAGAAATGGTGGATATGAAACTCATCTTCTTGTTGAAATTACCAGCTTCCAAATTGTCTCATTCGTGTTTGTGTGTTTGTGTGAGAAAGTTTGTTTGTGTGTCTTATGAACTGTAGTTTGTACCTCCCATGTTACCTGTGTCCACAGACCAGGAGCCATGTGTGTGTGTGTGTGTGTGTGTGTGTGTGTGTGTGTGTGTGTGTGTGTGTGTGTGTGTGTGTGTGTGTGTGTGGGGTGGGGGTGGGGTGTGGGGGGGTTAAACAAACATACTGTCATTGGAGCCCTCATGCACCACATATACGTCTCATTTTCTTTTCCTATCCTTCTCTCCTTCTTATTCTCACTCCCTGTGGGTATATGTGGTTACCTCTGAGGGACTGGCTGTGTGTGTGTGTGTGTGTGTGTGTGTGTGTGTGTGTGTGTGTGTAACGAGAGAGAGAGAGAGAGAGAGCGAGAGAGAGAGAGAGATGGGATGATAGATTTATAAGCCACTCACATATGCTGGAGCAATCAAGGAATCACCCCCAACTCATATCCTTTCCTCTAATAAAAAAACACCAGAAAGAAAGAGAGAGAGAGAGAGAGAGAGAGAGAGAGAGAGAGAGAGAGAGAGAGAGAGAGAGAGAGAGAGAGAGAGAGAGAGAGAGAGAGAGAGAGAGAGAGAAAAGAATGGGTGAGAGAACGGTCAGATGAAGATGACAGAGATGGAGCTGAATGATGAGAGGGAGAGACAGAGAAAGACAGAGAGTTGAAAGAGACAGCAGGAATGAGCTAAAGGTGTTGAAAAGTAGAGAGGAAAGTCAGCTTTAGTCTAACTCTGGTGAGAAACAGGAGAGAACGTATAAACAGTAACGTTCGGATGAGATGTGGGAAATGTGGAAATGAAAGAGACGAAGGGATAGTTGGGAGGGACTGAATGAAGCATGATTTAATGTGGCTTGTCTTTATGAGGTTGTAAGTCTTGTTTTTTTTTTTTGATGAAAGTGATCTTTGGTTTATAGCCAGCCGACTCTTTCCCTCTTCCTTTCTTCTCCTTCCATCACCACTGGTATATTATACAGTAAAATATCTCCAGATGATATAAACAGGAAGGATGTTTTTCCATCCGTGGTCAATATTTCACAGAATGTTTTTTATTTTTTATCCATATAATATTGGAAAAGCAAACATTATCCTGTTTGTCCTTGAGACATTTCTTAATGTGGCCTCAAGGGCAACTTTAAAAGTTCTCGACTGAATAATAATAAGACAGTGGATTTAAAAGTATTCACTCTTATTTACTCTCCATGTATTAGCTGTACTTTTTGAGAGATTTGTCATCTGAAACCCACGCAGTGTCGAAAAGGAATTTGAGAAAAAACATTGACAAAATATGAAGTATAACATGAAAAACAGATTTTGCAAGTTTTACTGTAACAGTTGGAGTTCTCCTCAAGAACATATCAGAGGTGGGAAGGACCAGCTCTGTTTGCCCGCTTCCAGGCCATGGGATTCGCCGGCCACATCTCAGATTTGAGGTCAAATGACAGGTCAGCTCTGTCTGATTATCAGGTTACAAGGAAAGTTTTTCCTTGCCACCATCACCAAGTGCTTGCTCATGGTTGGAACTGTTGAGTCTTTGTAAATCATATAATAAAGAGTACAGTCTAGACCAGTGTTACTCAAAGTGTGGTCCGCGGACCACTAGTGGTCCGCGAGCGACCTCAAGTGGTCCGTGAGAGGATCTCTTAAAATATTCGAATTTCCCACACAAGTTTGTGGAGTCCTACCTAGGGATACTCGATATATCGCGGCTTGTTCTACGTGAGATGTATGAAATGACTATATCGCGACCATCGAGTACTTGTCACGTAAATGTTTTAAGCCGTCGGCATTTAATTCTCCGGGGATTCGCCTGTCACTCACTCCTGCTGCTCACAGCACGCAGCACACTGCCCCGCCCACCCAGAAACATCCCCTGCGCGCATGCGTACTTTCTGTATCAAGTGAGGAGAGGTGAAGCCAAGAGGTGAGGTAATTGAAGATGGAGACGGACGACTTGGTTCTGAAGAAAAACAGCTGCGGTCACGCCGTCTCTCGTTTTCGCGTGGTCACGTCAGCTGCTCCAATATTTTCAAGTGCGCCCTTACTGCCGACTTTATGGCAAACACTTTTAAAAAACTGGAAAGTCAGCGCTAGCTTACTGCAGCGTGTGGACACTTTCGGTTTTCAAAATAAAACGTGGGTGTTAAATGTATTAAACGTTTATTTATAAAATATGAAGAATGGTTAAAATTTGATTTAAAAAAAATGTGTCATATGCCAAGTATGATTCTGCACTGCTTCAATGCTCATATGTACATTATGAAATATATTAAAAATTCATTAAAAATATGACAAGTGTTAAAATGCTATAAAAAAGAGTGTGTGTCGTATAGCAGGTGTAGCTCGACTGTTCTACACTGATTTTGAGCCAATAGGTCACAGGACCTGGAAGCTATTGAGCTTTAAAGCTCATATTTACATCATGAAATGTATTAAAAATTCATAAAAAAATATGACAAGTGTTAAAATGCTATAAAAGAGGTGTGTCTCACAGCAAGTGTAAATCTACTGTTCTACGTTGATTCTGAGCAATTACAATGCTATCATGGAAATAATGACAATATTTATTAGAAATAAACAATACAAAACAACAAGAACAAAAATATCGAAATATATATCGTGTATCGCGTTATAGCTTAAAAATATCGAGATATTGGTTACAGGCCATATCAGCCCTAGTCCTACCTAACATTATTTGAAGTGTAAAGCGAATTTGTTCTCTGAACAAAAATGCAGACAAATATTTTTTTAAATATGTATAATGGATATATGAAGATAAATCTGAATTAGCAGTGCCCAAATTGTTGCATAAGCAACCACGGCGTCTCCTATAGACAAAATCATTCCGCTGTCACGTCAGTAAGTAAGGAAAAGAAAGCAAGGAAAAGAGCAGCAAAAGCTGTGAACTTTAACTAAAACAAGGCACGGAGAGGATGGGAAACAATGATGGATAGGTGGCTGAAGACGGGGTCAGGTGGTCCCTGAAATTTTTTTTTTTGACAAAGTGGTCCTTGGTCTGAAAAAGTTTGAGAAACACTGGTCTAGACTTTCATTTCAAACAGCACACGCTGCTTTGAAAGGCTATAGTATGATAGTGTTTTGGCTTTTTATGAAGTTGAAGGCAAGCAGGACTTACACAAGAGCCACACAATTTGCAAGGTGTGTTACATGAATTTGAAATATTTTGGCAACACAACCAGCATGGGGAACCACCTCTTATGTTTCCACCCAGAGTTGGAAATAGAGTGCCAGGTTGCAATCACAAGTGCTATTTCAACTTTTATTGGCAAGGATTTGCGTTTCTATTGAGTCGAGGAAAAACAGGGCCAATGTACAACATACCATCCTGTTGGTTTTGATGAATCGAGATGCATCAGTAATCGCTTTAGAACAGAATTGTAACACTTTGAATCAGAATCGAATCTAATTGAAGCGCCTGGAGGTTCCCACCCCTATAACTAAACCAAACCTCATATCAAGTTTGAATGTAACTAAAACTTGATTATACCTTCATCTGGACATGTCATGAAATGAAAAGGAAATGTTTTAGACGCATGTACGTTTTTACACATCTAAAACTTCCCAACCGAACCTTTATTCTTGATTACTTTACTTTCCGCTTTGTCGCTGAATGTTGGCACTGATAGTAAATCTTACACTGCTGAAATGTCCATTATGAGCAAATTTCCTGCAGAGATTCAGTTATAATGAGAGCAGGGCAAGCTATACACATTCAAGCGCCCACTCAGATTTATTCTCTCAGCCTAGGGATCAAACGTTAAGCCAGTGTTGCCCCCATAAGAATATCAGTCACTGGTATTCTGTATTGAAATTTAGGTTTAAGCATCCAGTGTGTCAGATATACGGTGCTTGTAGACACACAAAACACACAAACATACAGACACACAGATGACAAAGCTAGGACAGTATTAAATGTTCCTGTGCCACCAGATAACATTTAGTCTGTTCTCAGGTCGGTCTTGACCATGGGAAACACAAAGACAGTACTACGTTCGCGTTACGCTCAGAACACTGACTACTTGATTATAAGGAAGTACAGGATGGTTGGGTCCAGATCTGGTGATTTGAATATGGTAACAGTGATGTAAGAATGGTTATAAAAGGTTGTAAAGAGGTGCAGTAAAGTAAGGTTGGTATCCACAAGCGTGTGGTGTTATTTCATTAAGTTTTGGGGAGTTTTCCTTACAACAGGCTGTATATATAGAATATGCTTTAACTACATTTTCAATTGTGTATAATCACATGAAAATAAGATTCGTTATGTTTTGGTTCCTTTAGAATGAGACTTTAGTTTGATGTTTTGTAGCCATGGTCCAAGTTAAACCACCATGTTTCTACAGTAGTCCTTTGTGCTCAGAAGGATATTTAAAGCAAGGGGGTTGCATTCGTCAACGGCACACACAGTGCTCCTTAAAAGCCACAGAAAGTGATCACCAAACTGCAGTTGCCCTATTTTTTGGCATCTTATGAGTGTCTTTCAGCTCATTGTTTTGGTTATAAAGCCTTCTACTTTTACGGTTCTGGTTTATTCTCACCACTCTGAATTTAAAAAAAAGCTCTGATAAACCCACTGTACATAACATGCTTGGCACCAAACAGCAGAGAGACAAAGTTAACAGCTGGTGGAGCACTTCACAGCTTGAGAGATGGATATTTTGGAGTTGGCAAAGACAAAAACAGAGGAGAGTGAACATTGGACATTAATCAGTTGAATAAAAACACTCCTTATGAATGCTGTTGCTCTGTGTGTAAATAGGCGATGAACTAGCCAGAATATCACTTCATGCAGGTTATTAAAATTAATATTCCCAACAAAAGACCCTCAACAATTCCTCAAGATTTAAATAAAGGTTAGATCAGGTCATTTTGTATCTTTTGGCATTAAATCAGAGCCGGCACACTGCTCATGTTAGATGATGTCACATCCATTTCTTGAATGTAACAGGCCAAATATTCATACAGTAGTCCATGTACACATAGGTGTTGAACTCTTGAGCACAGTTGTGCAAAATGACATCTTTTATGTTTCACTGTGAAAATCTGTTAAAGCAGACACCTCTCTTCACCTCTAGACCTCTTTTCCCCCACTGTGTATCTATCTCTGTATTCCTCCCTGCTCTCTCTCCTCTCCACTCTTTTTTCTTGCCTCCTCAAACTTGACCATTTCTCCTTTTCTCTTCCTCTTCTCCTCCTCTCTCGTTGCAGTCTCCCTCTCTCTCTTAGTTCCTCTCTTCCACATCTCTCTCTGTTCATTTAATAAGGAGGGATTGGCGGAGGAGTCGGCCTCTACGCCCTCCTCACTCCACTGAGCCACAGTCTCATTAAGGCAGGAAACATGCTGAGGCACACACACACACACACACACACACACACACACACACACACACACACACACACACACACACACACACACACACACACACACACACACACACAGACCATCACTTCATACTGTGGGACTTCGGTTACCCATTGCCTTTGTTTCTTTCTCTTCATTGCTGTCTATATAATTTTGACCTTTTCCCCTGAATTCTATTGCTTTCCTTACTTCTGACCTTTTCATTTCTCCGTGCTCATGTGATCGCCTTTTTTGGCACTTTCTCGTTTTATTTGTGCTGACAAGCCTGTTCAGTTTCTTACCTGCTAAACAGCTTTTTTTCTGCTTTGCTCATGTTTTCTTTCATTTTACACTTTCATTTTTCTTTTGTCTCATGTTCCCTGTTTCATCTTTAGTGTAGCCTAAAGTTAAACTGATGTAGTGACACGGCGAATGCAGGCTGCCTACGGAAAGCTCTCGCATACTCCGATGATTCATTCATCCTGTAGCTAACAGCACAGATTCTTAAACAGCCTTAACTCACAATGACTATTTTATTCTTGTAATTATATTTGTCACTGCCCTCCAGAATGACCAAGGTGAGTGTTTTCTGTCCTTATTGGGAAGAAACAAAATGATGATTTCCAAATCTTAAGTTACATACTGTATGACCAAAAAACTGAATTCTGATTCAAATATCTGCTTGGTTATGGCTGGGGAAAGTAATTAACTGAGATAGTTAGTTAGATATCTGGGTCCACCGCTGTGTTCAGTGCACTAGTGGAACTTTGCGTTGGTTTTTGGGCTGTGCCGTGCAACCCGCTTTGCTGGATTCAGAGTAAAATGAGCCAGGACATGCTCTGTTTGCAGCGGTGCTGTTGGATCATTACAGTGGTTTCCTGTAAAATTCAGGATTTCAGTTAAAGTTCTTCTTATTTGTAAGGCAGCGCACCATTTGGCTCTATCAAACCGTTATTAGCGAGTGAGTTACTTATCGTGGGAGGCTAATCCATAACCAGGAGTCGCTCCTCATATACAGTAACAAAGACATTAGCTCAGGAACAATAAGAATAACCGCTGTCAGTGAACACAATTTGTTGCTGCATCTGCAAATGCAAGTTAAGACTCTACAATGTGAAGAGAGAGATATCAACAACATCCAACGATGCCACTGACTTCTGACGGACTGATGGAAAGTGGAAAATGGACGGCGTGTCCTTCAGGCTAAATTTACGTCTAACACAGCATCAAAACTTTTTGGGGAAACAGTCTCTCTCTCTCTCTCTCTCTCTCTCTCTCTCTCTCTCTCTCTCTCTCTCTCTCTCTCTCTCTCTCTCTCTCTCTCTCACCCCTTAACCACTCCCCTCGGTCATGGCAGCTTTGACAGTGAGTGAGGGGAGAGAAAGGCCATGTGGTGTTTCAGATAAGCACAAATTTTTTTCTCTCAGGAACACAACATCCCAAATCACTTACTTTGCTCTGACACACACACACACACACACACACACACACACACACACACACACACACACACACACACACACACACACACACACACACACACACACACACACACACCATTAAAGAGAGATTCAGAAACAAAGCTCAAAGAGTCAAGTATCAGTCATTTAAGTTCATATTTTGGTTCTGATCTAATCACATGTGCGCGCACACACACACACACACACACACACACACACACACACACACACACACACACACACACACACACACACACACACACACACACACACACACACACACACTGCAGCTGACAGATCAGCCCAGTGTGTGAGCTTGGTGAAGCAGTATTTGTATCTATTCTCGTGTTGCGTAGATTCTGCGGTGGCAGGTCAGCTGATTCAGACCAGCTCTGTCACAGGAAGCTTCTCCCTTGTCCTCACCGCAGCCTAATAAAGAAATGATTACACTGCAATAACAGCCGTAGGGAGCCTGTGGGGGTGCAGTGATAGCATTGTTCCACAGGAGTGTGATCCCACTGAGAGGTGGACATTGCAGCTCTGAATACAGCACTCGTCAGGACCTAATCCTGGATATAATCATTGCATTTACAGTTTCTTATTTTAAAATTCATACAAAGCCCAAAGAAATGAATAACTGTGATGTTATGAACCTGAGAGTCGACTTACTTTTGGATTGACAGCTCATGCTGACCATCCAAGTGTAGCCTGCCTCTGCTGCTTTATTCTTAATCTTACTCTTCCACTTTTTTGGGGAATCATTTATGGAATAGTTTGATTTTACCAACAGGTTACAACCTAAAGAAGTCTAAAGATGTAGAGCAGTTGGACAGCACATAATTTCAGAGGTGACCTTGAACATTGTAGCCCTTTTAGATTCCACATAAATAACGTCAGGAGAATTTACTAAAAAACTTCACCCACAACACCACCCACTGCCACATCCAGAAGTTCTCTGATGGCACAGCCGTCGTTGGATGTGTTTCTGAGGGGAACGATTTGGAATACAGGACGGTTATCAGGGACTTTGTCAGCTGGAGTGAGCTCAACCAGCTTCAGCTCAACACCAGCAGGACGAAGGAGACTTCCGGAGGAAAACATCTCACTTTACACCGGTGAACATTCAGGGATCGGACATAGAGGTGGTGGAGAGCTACAGATTCCCGGGTGTTCACCTAAACAATAAACTGGACTGCACTGACAACACCCATGCTCTCTACAAGAAGGGCCAGAGTCGCCTCCACCTGCTGAGGAGACTGAGGTCCTTCGTAGTGTGCAGGGCTCTCCTCAGGACTTTCTATGACTCTGTGGTGGCCTCAGCCATCCTGTGGTCTGCTGGAGAGGGAGCAGCACGGACAGGGACAGGAGCAGACTCAACAGACTTATTAGAAGAGCGAGCTCTGTCCTGGACTGTACTCTGGACTCCATAGAGGAAGTGGGTGAGAGGAGGATGTTAGCCAAGCTGACATTCGTCAACACCTCTCACCCCCTACATGACACTGTGGGGTCTCTGAGCAGCTCGTTCAGCAGCAGACTGCTACACCCACGGTGTAAGAAGGAGAGGTTCCGCAGGTCCTTCCCTGCTGCTGTCAGACTTTACAACACCTGCACCACCTGATCGTATTGTAGTCTGCTGTTCATGTCTTTTTTTTCAAAATATATTTATTGGTTTTTATTAGTATTACAGAACAATTACACTACTGCAACACATCACACACAGAACCAACAACTAACACTCTCACACACACACACACACATAATAAGGGTCACCCTTAAGAAACATTTAAATATACACACAAAAGAAAAGCAAATGAATAAATAAATTCACATTCCAGATTCTACAATGCTCATATATGGTTCCCAGAGATGCACAAACTCTTTCTGTGTTCCTTTAGTAATATATGTTAGTCTTTCCAGTCCAAGGCACTCTGATAGTTGCTTTATCAATTGTTTCATAAAAGGTGCATCTGCACTCTTCCAATTAAGTGCTTTTTTCCCCCATTTTATTTCATTTATACTATTTTTTTTATTTTTTATTTAATTCTGTAGTGTATGCTACACTTTTCTTGCTGCTGTAACAAGTAAATCTCCCTGTGGTGGGATGAATAAAGTATATCTAATCTAATCTTCACCCTTTCCTTGCTAGAGAGGTGGCCATGGTATGTGTATTCCTCCAGGCACTTATCATGTCCTGCCTGGGCTACTGGAGATTGTTGCTTCCTGTCTCACCTTCAGCCACCCTTGCACCACTCCACTTTTTTGGGTGCTACATTGGCTCACTGTTGAAGTTAACAACCAGACTTTTGGTTCTGGTCTTCAGGGCATTTCCTCCATGTCATGGTCAAAGCCTACTTTCTGGCCCGACCATTGTGCTCTTCTACCTCTGGATGACTGGACCCTGCTGTCTCTCATCCTGGTCAAGGCTCTTCTCTGTCCTGGCCTTACAGTGGTAGAATGAAACTCACCCATCTTCTGTCGCAGGCTGAATGGCTGCTATTCTAGACTGCACCTCAACAGTAAAAGCTAGCTAATGTTGACATCTTATTTCTCAAGAAACAAAAAATAATTTAAATTAGATATGTGGCTTTGCACAGTATTTTGTGGCAGAACCTGAGTTTCTGTAGGAAATACAAACCTGGAGTTACATCGGATTCTGCTCTGATCCAGAGAGGAGGAGAGCTTGGTATGAATGTTTTTATTTTAACTTTTTTGGATTTAAATGTGATTTAATCTTCACTTTGGCTTATCAAATTGTGTGCAGCAGTAAGTAAGGGAAGTGCAGACCTTCACTTGTAGCATTGGACACCCAGAGCTCTATGATGGAGGACGACCTGTTAAGTGCTAAAAATACGTGCTTGTCACTTGATTCCTATCGGTTATAACCCAAGTTAGCATATAGCTTTGTGAACAGATGCGCTTAGTACACGTCTTTGGACAAAAAAGTGCCTGCAAAATAAATAAAACATAATGTAATGAAGAGGCGCTGAGTCAAGTCATCATCTAAACAATTCAGAGTTTCCTGATTGATTAATTGAAGTGTCTTTTTTCTTTTCCTAACTTAAATTATGTAGCGAAACATGGAGTGCTCACATGGAGTGCTGTCATGTTCCTAATTAGAACTCAACAGGTAACACAGCCAAATAAAAATCTTTAAAAACACGTCTTAGTAAACATAGAAAAAAGGGAATTTACAGATTGTGACAGAAAAATCGTAAAAAACCAAGAGGCTTGTGAAAAATCTCAAGTCAACAGACACTAAAAAACCAAGACATCGAGGAGAAGATTGGATTACCAAGAAAACCACACAATTCATTGTAATATCCCTAATGCAGCAAAAATCAATTGCGAATGAGACAGTGGAAACGCATCTATGGTTGGGTAGAGTCTCAGAGAGTGTGCGTCTGCTTGAGTGACCCGTATCAGTCTTATAATGTTGTGTACAGTGCACATGATCAAAGCCAGAGTCCATCACATGAAGAGGCTACATGTACAGTGCAGCACACAGTGACACAGTTAATGAACTGCCTGATTTGTGCGTATGTGCCACCCTATGTCAGTTGTCTATGTGTATACAGCGTGTGTGTGTGTGTGTGTGTGTGTGTGTGTGTGTGTGTGTGTGTGTGTGTGTGTGTGTGTGTGTGTGTGTGTGTGTGTGTGTGTGTGTGTGTGTGTCTGTCTGAGAGAGAGAGCTCCCTGTGTGGCGCTTCTATGAGTGTGATTCATTGCCTTCGGTCTCCAAAGTGAATATTAATAGATTTATAACCTGGGAAACTTTGCAATCCATCTAAACTATGAAGGAGAGAAGAGATCTAATCTGTCAGAAAAAGAGAGTGAGGGAGTGTGTGAGGAGAAGAAAAAAAGAAAAAGAAGGGGAGATGGGTTGGTTGGATGATGAAGAAGCGAAGAGTCTCTCTTGAGAGGTGGATGAGGTTTAATGATCTGTACACACCGTGAGTCAAGACGTTCAGTCAGTCATCAGCACCGAAGAGCCCGCTTGACTCCTGTTCGATGGCATCCGAAAGCTGCAACCCAACAATGGGACCATTTCTATGCACAAGATGAGACTTTTCCGGCCATGCTTCTGGCAGAAAATTCTCTGTTCACGCTTCCCTAAAGTATCCCAGCAGTTTTTATCCCGTCACATTTCACCGAGGCTGTTGCGAGCATCTCTGTTGGCTGATAGCACTCAGCAAGTTCCGTTCAGCTAACTGTCCAAAACGGTAACAGCTGTTTATTCTGCATACTGTAGCCTCTAACTATCTGCTCTAATTGGGAGTTTGTTTTGGTCCCTTAGCCAATGGGTTTTTTTTTTGCTCGACTTCCAGAACATCTCTGCCCACCACATGTGAGTGTGTTGTGTGTGTGTGTCGAACTGGGCAGACATCAAAGGGCAGCAAACAGGCTGGTTCCTGATGTGTTAACAGCATCTCAGACTAGCCATCAAATGCCTGCATCTGCCCTCTCTAACAAGTAAGTGTGTCTTGCACAAGGTAGTAGTTGGCCCATCCCTAAAGAAACTTGGGAGGACAGAGAGGAAGAGGAGGAGTGTGTACGTATGTGTGTGCGTGCCAGAGCTCTTTAGGCCCCATTAGTAGTGTTTTTTTTTTGTTTAATAGGGAATCTAATTGATTGAAGGTTGTTGGAAGGATAATGCTGTTTTTTAAAAAACTGTGCCTCCTGCTCCATCTTAAAGGAATCCAATTCATTCTGCTGGCCTGCTAAAAGCATGAATAAAAAACGATTCGTTTTGGCTGAGCTTTGTGCCAGTGTTTTAAGGAAGGAAGAAGAGGGAATAAAAGATGAGAGGAACAGCGACAGAGGAAAAAGCAAGGAGAAAAAAAAAAAGCCTGTCGGGAGCCGTTTTGTTTGTCTTGCAAAGCGGGAGTATGGCTGCACTTTGATTGATTCTCCAATGGTTATTTGTTCAGCCAATCACAGTTTTGCCTCTGCTTTGTGGGGAAGCGTGCACAAGTTTTGCATCCAATCGTCTCTAACATTCACTGACACAGTTCCTTTCGGCTGAAATGGCACCTAATCACGGCTGCTGCATCATCACATCACAGCTGAAAACACTCTACACTCAAATATGTACAGAAGTGATGCTTTATGGTGTTTAAAGCAGGATACATAAGTAATACATGTGTTATTTCCATACGACAGGACGAGATAACTCCCAGTTCTTTCTTAAACATTTTCTTTATTCAGCTTTTAAGTTCAGAACAGCTCATGAACTCACGCTGCCGGTACCCCTCCTGGCGCGCGCCTAGTGCACTCACAAACCATGCGATACACTCTCAAATCTCACATATGTCACATCTCCCTCAACAAGATTTTTTTTTTCATGTTTACCAGAACATCTACCAGAACATGTCTACCAGAACATCTGCTCATGTGTCAGCAGTATTTACATTTGTTCAATCAATCTCTGTGGGATTTTGATGGTTCTACTAGACTTCCTTAACTCACTGAGCTCTGTAGTGTGTGAAGGTGTAGTTCTATCAGACTGCCTTACCTCCCTTAGTCCATAAGTCTGGACTGGTGTTGGATCTACTCTTAGTGCAGTCTGAGCTGTCACAGTGTTATCTTGAGGAGTATCCTCATCCTTCTGTACCTCTGCTGGTTTTAACTGTGGCGCAGCTAGTGTCTTCTATTTCTCCTGTGTGTGACGCCTTCAGGAGTGATAACATCGTATGACCTGGGTGCCACACCTTTAACTAACCGTGCCTTCACATTCTAACCTTTCCCATCATGCATTTTAACTCTGTCTCCTGGATGAAGAGGCTTCAGTGCTCTAGCTCCTTTGTCATAGTGCCTTTTTTAATAACAATTGTTCTTCCTTTTTGCATGGAACACCTCGTTGTTACTGATGTCTGCCTCGGACTCTATTAACACTGGTAACCTTGTTTTAAGTAACTATTAAATAACAGCTCTGCCGGGGACTTCTGTAGTTCAACAAAGCTAAATAGGGATCTGCGTTTGAGTCCAATGCTTTCTTAATCAGCAGTTTCACAATTTTGACACCATTCTCTACTAACCCATTGGACTGTGGGTATAATGGACTAGATGTAATATCTTTAAATCCGTACATCTCAGAAAAGTCCCTAAAAGCCTGACAGTTAAACTGAGGTCCGATGTCTGTCCGTACCGTGCTGGGTATTCCATGGTGTGCAAAGAAAGACTTGATGTGGGTCATCAGAGTACTGGCAGTGATGTCCTTCAGTACTGCCATCTCTGGATAGTGAGAATAATAGTCCATTAGTAACACATAGTCCTTGCCATACAGACTAAAGAGATCTATTCCCACTTTACTCCAGGGTGTCAACTGTTTCTTTTCCTCTACCCACATAGGCTCTTTGTGCTGTTTATTTCTGTATGTTAGACAGATTTCACATGTTCTGACCATGTCTTCAATTGCACTGTTTACAGTGTTGGGCAAATTACTTTGAAAAAGTAATTAGTTACAGTTACTAGTTACTTACCCAAAAAAGTAACTGAGTTAGTAACTGAGTTACTACACTATAAAAGTAACTAGTTACCCAGGAAAGTAACTAATGCGTGACTTTTTTAAGTTAAAAAATGCCAAATAATTTGGAGTAAAGCAAACAACAGATACCCATACAGGTTTTAATGTATTGCACCTCAACGCAATTACAACTGAACTTCAAGCATTTTCTTTACTTACAAATGTAAGCAGTTAAACAATATGACATGTTTTACACTTGACATGCTGCAAATTAAAGCAAACTTTCAATGGCAGCATGTTTTCAACCACATACCTCCCTATTATTTTATTGAGTTCTTGCTGTGTGGTAAGTTTTGGGGTAGAAGCTGAAGCAGAAAAATCCAGCCTTCCTTGTTAGCTAGCTTGCCTTTATCGTGGGGCATGCCGGTGGCCACTAGCTTAACAGACGCGTGTGCAGTCGAGAGATGCTTCATTAAATTCGAGTTGCTTACATTTGACGTGGACAAAGTCTTTGGTCTTAGACACAGTGTGCATCTAACATGTCCATTTTTACCCTTTACCTCGACGAGGTTAAAATACTGCCTATACTTCCACCGTGAAAACGCTGTCTTAGACTCAGCCTCGGGACTCGCCATCTCATCTGACATGCTGTGTGTGTGTGCGTGTGTGAGTGAGTGTGTGTGTGTGTGCGCGCGCTACGACCGTGTGTTGGTTTGTGTGTATACCCGCCCATCGGGTGTCTCTGGTTGGCTCAACATGAAATCTCTGCTTTAGCCAATCGTCATTACGTATCCCGCCCTTACCAAAGGGAGAAAAAAAGGCATTCCTGTATGCGAGTTGAGTGAGGTGCCAGTTTCTAAACGAGTAGGTTGTTCAGTAACGCGAGGTAACGGCGTGTTGGTACCGGTAACGGCGTTACAACGATAGATGAAGTAACTCGTTAGATTACCCGTTACTGAAAAAAGTAACGCCGCTAGTAACAGCGTTTATTTCAACGCCGTTATTCCCATCACTGACTGTTTATCCTTGTATCTTCCACAAGTAGTTCTTTGCCTGGGCTGAACTCCAGCTTTAGGTTATATTTCTGCATGTTCAGAAATAGTCTCTGGATCCTGGGAGGTGTGTCTGCTAACCCTTTTCTTGCGATGGTGACTAGGGGTTTATGATCGGTCTCTGCCCACACTGTTTTACCATATATAAAAACATGGAACTTCTCACACGCGTATGACAGAGCTAATGCCTCCTTTTCTATCTGGGCATAGTTACATTCTGCTGCAGAAAGAGCTTTAGAGGTGTATGCAACTAGTCTCCATCGGTTGCCATATTCTTGTAGCAAAACTGCCCCTATCCCTAACTTAGAAGCATCTGCTGAGATTTTAGTTCTACGTTTTTCATCATGAAACCTGAGGACAGGGGCTTCTGTGATCAGCAATACTGTTCCAACACCATTCAGTGGTTTTACATAGCACTGTTAGATTAGGTACAAATTTACCCTCGTAATTTATCATGCCCAGAAAGCGCTGTACACCCTCTTTGTCCGTTGGTGGAGGAATGTTTTTGATGGCTGCCACTCTACTCTGACTTATCTGGACACCCTCTGCTGTCAGCACCTCACCTAAGTAGCTGGTTTTAGTCTTTCTGAATTCACATTTATTTGCATTTAGTTTCAACCCATGTGACCGGGCAGCTTCTAAAGCTTGTGCTAGCCTGGCATCATGCTCTTCCATAGTAGATCTAGTAATCAAGATGCCATCGTAAACCTTTGTGCCTGGCACCCTTTCAAAAATTTGTTGTGTGGTTCTGTGAAAAACTTCGGGTGCAGATGTTCACGCCAATCCACATTCTGACATATATATCAGCCCTGACTCCTCTGGGTTTGACAGCGACTTTTTGTGCCAACGTAGAAAAGGCATCTATTTCCTCACCTGAAACTCACATGTTCAAATTATACTAAGGCTTAAAGTAATTATTAGTTATTATATTATTAATATTATTAGTTAGTTACTGGTAGACAGGCAGGTATCGTTGGTACAGCTGGCTGCAATAAGTCACACACAAAGGATGAATGTACTACAATACATCACCATGTTTTATATAACTATATGGTAAACTATACTCATTGTGTGAAAGAATATGTCAGTGGTCAGTGAACATTTGCTTTGGCAGTTTTCTTGGCGCTAAAGATAGTTTGCTGGTAATGCAAACGAAGGTGTATCCTGTTGTTTTTCATGACCTTTTCTGTGAAGCAAGGCTTAGTAGCCTAAGGTTTTTTTTGTTGTTGTTGTTTTTTACAGCTGAAGAGTAACAGGAATGTGGGGAGATAGGGAGATTGGATTCGAACCCTGGGCTACCACGGCAAGGACTGAGCCTTTGTACATGGGGCGGATGCCCTACCAACTGAGCTAAATGACACCCATCTGTTCTTCTTTTTACGAAAAATCGCTCACATCCACTGCAACTACATCACATTTTTCTCCCTGGGCCAGCACATCATCTCGACTGCATCGAGCATCCAGAGTGCCCTAAAGCTGTCAACTGATGTGATGCTATGACCACGGTGCACATGCCATGGTGCGATGAAGTAAGTGGGTGTTTCACGGCCAGCTGTTCTGAAGTGCAGCAGGGAGGAGAGGGATATGTCTAAGGTAGTGACAATAATTCAACTACAAACAGAGAAAATCATTATTATTGTAGACTGTTCCATATACTGATATGTGTATTTTAGACTTTAGTTTGATATGGAGATGACAACAAATGACATCTTTTATTTGTTCAACAGCCAAAAAACTCAGAATGATATGAAACAGAAAAAAATCTGCAAAGAGAAGCTGGAACTGGAACACTGTATGTTTTCTTAATAAACAACTGAAACTATTATTTGATTATCAAAATCCAAGTGATACGTGACTGCTGCTGTGTTTAAGTCTGATTACTACTAGCAGAGCCACTGCTGTCCATGCACATGTTTTAGTGTAATAACAGAGCAGTGAATCCAAAGTGTTCCTCTCTGAACTCCACAAGCACAGCAGTAGATGGATAAATGCATGCGTACAATCCTGCATACATGTACACAGTTGCTGTCCCGTTGTCAGCTTTTACACGCGTCATGTCTTGTTTAGCATTCTGGTAAAGGACTTAGTTTCTTGGTTTTATAAAGTCACTTTGAAGGCCTGTTGAATGGTGTGAAAATGCAGAGTCATCAAGCTAAATGCAAAGCTTGTTATTCTTACTGCATCTGCAACGAAGGTGACATTTTGGAAATGAGAGGTATGCATTGAACAGCGTGATCCGTCAATTTGGCTTTGAGTTCAGTCACAATACGGGGGATATTTGGAATTATTTGGTTATATGCTCCAGTCAACTAACATTTCTTTATTTATTTTACTTCAATCTAAATCTGTTTATTTATTTGATTCATTTCTTGCCTACAGACCTCTTAAATGCTTAAAAACATATCTCAGTCTAGTCACACAGAAAAAAGCCTGGAGGACTGTCATCGCTCTCCAACATTTACTGTCTTCCTCATAATTCACAGCAGGTCATTGGTAATCTCCCGTCCGCAGAGTTAATTTTGTCTCATTTTAGTCTCAATTGAAGTGCAAGAAGTAAACATTTACTTCTAAATTGCATCCACAACTTGTGGCTTGATACGAGCTCACTTTAAATTGACTCGTTAACTGAATGTTATTAAAGTTTAAGGGGAGAGTGGATATGTGTATGGAAAGGGAAGTAGCTGAAGTGATGGGATTTGATACGAAGTGAGACGCTGGAATTTCATTTTCTACATTTTTTTTCCCTTTTGGGCAACTTCTCCAGGATAAATCCATATCTGTATGACATTATCAAACACAGCTAATCAAATCTATATGTCATCATCATCATCATGTTCAGTTTGTGAGAATGAGCTCTGTTACTGCTGCTCGGGTGGTGCTAATTTATGTGGTTTGATAAGGCAACATTCAGCAGTTGGGAAATGAACTACCTAGTTCATTCAGTTGTGCACTAGTATAGTGGCAATGGATGAAAATAACTGTCCAGTCAGTGCCGAAGTCAAGCTGGAGAATATTATTATCTGCAAACAAAAAGAAATTGGAGATACTGCCCCAAATGCCCAGGCCAGAATCAAAGATTTCACATTGTACCTTTTTATGTGTTAAATTGATCTTTACCTCTCTGCAACTGACCCAAACACAAATCTTTATGTAAATCAATGCCTTATAATATCATCAAATTGACATCTGCCAACTTTCAGTGACCTTTAAAGATTTATTTTGATAGAGACAGCTGAAGAGTGACAAGAATGCAAGGAGAGAGAGAGAGAAACAGGGAATGACATGCGGGAAAGAGCCACAGGTCGGATTCGAACCATGGGCTTCCACAGCAAGGACTGAACCTTTGCACATGGGGCGACTGCTCCACCAAATGAGCTAAACACCGCCCCTTTTCAGTGACTTTTAATACTAGTGCTAGCTACTTTCATTAGAAAAGAGTTGCGTCAGTGGTTGTGTCATGTCTTTACAGTTTTTAAATGAATCCAAAGGCAACATTGTGAGTTGTGTCACATAGTGCCTGAGAAGGAACATACATGTATTCCAATATCCTTTATGACCACTGAAAAGTTATGCTGTGGTCTAATCTTAGCATTAGAACCAAAATGAACTGGGATTTTCAAGTTTTATTTGAGACAAGGTGCACTGTACATTTGAAGGTGTTCAACGGCTTTAACAAGGGTTGACACACTGCAGAGTTTAAATGGAAATGAGCATCTCCCTTATCCTGGCCCAAATTATGTTTAAAAACAGTAAAAAGAAGTGGGCCAAGCAGAGAGCCCTGTGGGACACCTTTGTAAAAAGACAGAACATCAGCGCACTGACCATCAGCTTGACACAACGACACAACTTTAACGATAATACGATCAACTGTGGCAAAGTCCTTGACTAAATGAATAAAAATAAAGTGCGAAAGAAATATAATTTACCCCATTTAAAGCGGTGCTATAATTTTTTCCAGTTTTTCCCTGCTGCCCACTGATTAAAACTGAAAGGATCTTTGAGTATTGACAATCCTAAAATCAGCCTTTTAGTGAAAATTACAATTAATCATAAACTAGAAGAAATGTGGGAGAATTGTGACACTGAGGAAAAAAAACTGTAATGTAAAAGGTGAGTCTACTGGGAAAAGTGCCATTGTTGTCTGTACAAAAACTTATAGATATTAACACATTTCAGTACAACAAGGAGAATAATTAGATCACCAAAGTCAGCAGTATTGGTCTTCTGGGGACAGTGAATGTCTGTGCCAAATTTAATGGCAATTCATTCAATAGCTGATGATATATTTTGTGTTGGAAAGACCGACTGAAATGGTCATCGTTGCTAGAGTGGCTACAAAATCTACGTTCAACAGTCTCACAAACCACACAAATCAATATTATCAGACAAAGTAATAAGTTATGAAGGGATTTGTCAATGCACTCGTAGTTTGCCATGTGTTCTCATTTAAGACAAATGGAAAAAGATTTTTTCAGTGAACTGCAAGAAGTGCAAAACTGCAAAAAATCTTGTTTTATATCATTTATAACAGCAGACCACAGACATTTCTCTCTGTAGATTATTTCATTTTATCTGTGACACAAATCCTCTAATGACTGATAACATAGTAAATATGGAGTATTGTAAGAAAATACAATGTATAATATTTCATCTTATTACATTAGCAGACAAAAGTGACTAGAAAAATTATGTTTTTGTAATTACTTAAATAATAGTTGAGTGCTGTAACATTTACTACCTTCTATTATATCATTAAGTTTTAGTGCATTTTTCACTCATTTCAAACAATATTTTAGTACAGTTTGACAACTTTTACGACATTATGAGAGGAATTACTGAGTGCCGTCATTCCTCCGGCCTCACACTGTCTTTGTCAAAGCCATTTCTACTCTCGGATGCCATAGTACCAGTGAGGAGAGTTGCTTAGTCACTTATGATGTCATATAAGCAGCACTGATTGATTTTGCCATAGAGTCATAGATGCTGTAATTGGTCCCAAGAATAAATCTCCAAAGTGGCCTCATTAATTAAGATACGGCAGAATGACTCAGCTCGGATTTAATGGCTTGGCAGATCAAGTCCAAAGAACAGTTGAATACATTTTGAACACTTGAGGAGCGTTTGATTTATCTCACCTTCACGCAGGTGACACATTTGCTGTTGCAGCAGTTTAAGGGTCTGATAAAAGAAACAAACACACTTCAATCATCTGAACTCTAAAGGAATATTTGATGTGAAGTGTTGTTGTTTGCCTCAACAATGAGCCGCCTGCAAGAACATTTGCTCGTACATGTTTTCCAAGTCAGTCACCAAACTCTCTTTACAGCACAAACTTGTCGTAAATGGCTTGTTTTAATTTGATGACTAACACCTTAGAATATGCATGTTCATAAATTTGCTCACTAGCATAATCAACATGCAATGCTACCTGTTCTGCCTTATTCGAGTGCAGGATTTAATCACGAATGTCTCATTCACGTTCACCCATAGTGACTTCAATCAACATAATAAAGATAATAGTTTTGTCTCACCACTCTCATCAGTGTCATTTCCAGACAAGCAGGTAGCCGTTTTCCACAAAAATGCCATAAAATCCGGGGCGGTCAGTAGCATAGTGGGTTAAGCAGCCGCCCCGAGTGTGGAGGCTACAGTCCTTGCTGCTGCTTGCCCCAGTTCGAATCCTGCATCGCAATTTACTGCGTGTCACTCCCCCTCTCTTTGGCCCCTGCTTCCTGTCTATCTTCAGCTGTACTATCATTAAAGGCATAAAAAGTCCACAGATACAGTGGAGCATTTTGCTGCTAAAAAGAGATATATTTACCTTAGTAGATGGTGGAAAACAAAACAGAGCTCAAAGATGTGGGAATATTAGCCCTGGATCCCACAGAGCAGACATCTGTGACGTCTCCATGCTAGTGATGGGATGTCCGGCTCTTTTCAAAGATTCAAATCTTTTGGCTTGACTCGCTTAGAAGAGCCTGCTCTTACGGCTCACGAATTGCTCTTCATTTAGGAAATTTTCATTCAGTGTTTTCATAAAAGCCTTTATGCATTTTTTCCATTGTAGAAAAAAACACAGTCTGTCCAGGTTCGTTGTTGAACCTCATTCATTTTACAGATTCTGCACTCAACTTTGCAGTCTCCGATATCATATAGACTAGCCAGTCACTCCTTTTTTTCAGTTCCTTCCTTTTCTCGTTTGCTACAAAGAATCAGCCCTTAGAACCAGCACGTTCACAGGCGACCCATCACTGCTCCATGCGACTTACTGAGTGTTTCAGGAGCGAAGCAGACTTTGTTGACTTCCTTAAATTGGTTAATTTTTCCTTGGTTTATCATTACCATGAGTACATAGGCTACATACATTTTATGAGTGAATCTCGAATAAGGTCCTAAGATCCTTCCACTACTACAGTTTGCAATGATAGCACAATCTTGGCAGGCCAAGTTTTACTATTTTTCATCAAGATTTATTGTGGTAAATGTTAGAGGAGTTTGGTCACCAATATTATTTGGTTAAAGACACTGGGAATTTTTCACATTTCTTCATCGTACTCAAAAACATCACGTACATGTCTCAAACTGTGAATATGGCAGTTGAAGGTGAAAAACAAGATATTGAAATCGTTTCATTTTCAGGTCCACAGCCTGTCTGTTTCTATGCTTTCAGACACTTGTTTCTAAAGTGAAGCTGTTATCCCGTCATACTCGCTGTGACTGTGTGACTTTCCAGCTTACATACCACTAAACAGAAGACAAAAACAAACTTATGGCCTGGACTGAGCAGGAGCAGAAGCTGAAGTTCAACAGTTTGTCCTTCTCTATATCTTGTAACCTCGTCTGAACTTAGCAATGAGGAGGTTTTCTTACAGTGCAACCCATGTTCAATAAGACACAAGTCTCACCTTACAAAATAAATTATTAAATGGCCTAACAATCAATTATTGGCCACTGAATGTTTCAGTCACTGCTAAAAAAGAATACATAGGTATTGCTAGAGCTTCATTAATAGTGGAAGTCTGATATGACATACAATACAACCCCCCCCCAGACCACAACTGCCTCAATATTTTGTTGGTGGGAGTACATGTTTATTTCACTCCTCTCACATACAAATTGTTTCTGAGAACAGATTTAAAAGATGTTACTGAGTTTTCATCCAAAGATCTTCATGCTGACTGATACTGAGAGCACCTGTGAGAAACTTGTTTCATGTTTTTCAGAAGCAGTAGTTAGTAGTCTGACTGATTGGTCTGGCTTATGTAGGGTCAAATCGTCTGTGTTATCCGTAAGGATAAAATAAAACTACGATGAATCATATCAGAGGACTGATTCAACTGCACATAGACATCTTTCCAGGAATTTGTCTTTTCCAGGAAACCTGTCTTCCTCTGGTCAGATGGCTGGCTTAGCGCATGATGTGTGTTAAATCATCACAGGTGGCAGCTAGCTCCCGGGGGTGGTGCTGAGATCAGTTTTGCCTGGAGCTTCCTGTTGGCTTGTTGCGCTACGGTGACATGCTGTTCTTTATTCAATTAATTTGACTCAACTAATGTGGGCTTTAGAGAACTGTCACTGATAGTTTTGTACTGAAGCTTTAGATGAGGATGGAGATATTTGCACTGGAGCTTGGTGGGTTGGATGAGACATATGTCAGAAGTCTGATGTTTTTTTTTGTCTGTCTGTTTAATATCTGTCTTAACTCCATACTGGTGCTTAAAGAAAGCAAACAAAAGGCAAAACCTGCCTCCACAAGACTGGCTCTAACCCATAAAGCGTCCCTGTGTAAGCTGGTTTATGGTAATCTGATAAATTGTCATTTTAAAGTAAGAAAATGAGAAAAATGTACGGATATAATGTGAGAATTCATAAAGGACCTAAAATGCCTGTCCTTCCTAAAACTAGTCAAAATCTAGATATTCATTCATTTTAGGTCTGTCTAACACTCTGGTGTGCTTACATACTGAATATTCCTAAACTCATTTGTTTAAATTAACACAATACAGACTGCGCCATGTAGCATTCAACTGTTCACAATGCAAGACGAGTGAAGGGAGTAATTGAGGTCCCACCAACTCAGCCCCTAGGAAGATTAATCCAGCCATGCACGTCCTGTGTCTTGCATGCATGTCTGAAAGGATACAAAGAAAGTCCTCTGAATGGGACCTGGGGAGAATAAAGCTACTTTATAACTTAAAGTTAAACTTCATGACAGCCATTTAATCTGCAGGAAGTTACTAAGTAAGAGTTTTTTGGCCACTTTGGATTATTGCCCTTTAAGTTGATAACTTGTTGAACCTGTTAGCAAACAGTTATTTATTTATTTAGCATTCATTTGGAGTTGTTTCTCCATTTTTGGTCTCCACCAACTCCTATTTGACTCTTTAGCTGCTAAATCTTAAGCAGCTAGTCGCTAACTGTGTCTGTCAGCCACTTACTACAAGTTCCTCATTTGATAATAATAAATATTAATTAAAAAAATAAACCAGCATCAGAGCTGAACAGTGATGTCACAGTGTCCTGGAGTACACCTGTACATCACTGCAGCAAAATGAGAAATTGAGCCACAGGAGGTCAGCAAAGAGACAATTTTCAGGGAGTGTTAGGTTACTCTTTAAACTACATACATAAATCTGCATTGTTATTTTACACATGTGGGACACTGCACAAGTGTTATTAAAAACAACCTCACAGAGAACTTGAGATAGCAAAACAGTTTGACTAACTAATCGAACCCAAATGAGCCTTACTTAACTGTGACTCTGCTTCAGAGTGGATGATAAGAGCCAACACAAAACATTAAAGAATGAACTACTGTTTGACGAGTGTGTGTTTGTAATGTTGACATACAGAATGGGGATACTACTTTATTTTTACTTTTTTTAATGATTTTTTTTTTTGGCCTTTATTTGAAAGAGATAGCTTGAAGAGTGACAGGAATGTGGGGAGAGAGAGAGACGGGGAATGACATGCGGGAAAGAGCCACAGGTCAGATGTGAAACCTGGGGCAGAGCGGCAAGGACTGAGCCTTTGTATGTGGGGCTCTACTAACTGAGCTAAATGACACCCCTGAGAATGGAGATACTATTTTTAATCTGTTTAAGTATAAAGGGATGCAGCGATAGCACGAATATGCATTCAAAAGAAGAATAACATTATATTCACCAGAGCTAAGAGCACACTGACCACACTGACTTTTTGATAATGGAACCATGGAGCTTGATAAATAAGTAATAGAAGGCAGACTTCCTAAAGGTCTCAATAATATGTATCTATGAGACTTCATTGCACGAATAAATTTCTCATTTGAGTGCTGAGCCGAGAACGTTCGCGGGTCTTTGTGTCGATACAGGCCACAGCCAGAATGAATTTGAGGTCATTTGGGAGTGAAAGACTTTGGTCTGCTCGCTGCTGGCAGCCAGTTGATGACTTTGTTTTGTTCTCTGTGGTTTCCAGGAGACATATGGAGAGTGTTATGGTCTAGACCTGCTTCTCCAGTCTGATCAGCGGTGCTGAGATCAAACAGCAAGCCAAGAAAGAGATCATTCTGCTGTGAAAGACCACGCTCGCTGCTCTGATTTCTGTGTGTGTGTGTGTGTATGAGGGTAAGCAGATCAGTATGTAGCTATCTGTGAAAGACAGTCCATCAGTCAGACTCAACTCTCCTCCTGAGGGACACAGTCTGGGCCCTGTGTGTGTGTGTGTGTGTGTGTGTGTGTGTGTGTGTGTGTGTGTGTGTGTGTGTGTGTGTGTGTGTGTGTGTGTGTGTGTGTGTGTGTGTGTGTGTGTGTGTTGCATGTGATGAAATGATGACGGACATGTGTTATTGCAATCAAGTGTGGGCGTGAATATGTATGACCACAGGTAATGTGAATATCAGAAAAGGAGTAGAGAGTGCGGGTGTATAATGTTAACATCAGAGGTATTGTGTGCCCCGCTGCTCTGCTGCACTGCTGTCTCTTATTAAAACTGTTCTGGAGGAAACCACACAATGTCTGGAAAAGTCATTACACACACACACACCAGAGGTAAAGCCCATATGTAAGGTCCATAAAAATCTGAAGGTGTCTTTATTCATCTCGCAGCGTTTGCATGAAGAACTGTGTTTGTGTGGATGTATGTTTTCCTGTGTGTGCGCTCCAACATGTGAGCAGCAGTAGCAGCAGGAGCCATAGGGTGTCACGGTGATTTAGTGCTAAGGGTCATGTTGGTGGGGGCAGGGTGGGTGTCTGTGTGTCTGGGGGCAAAGAGGCCCAAGCATGTTGGAGGCAGCTACAGTCAGTTTACTTCGAATGAGACAAAACAGTTCCAGTAATTTGGCAAAACTGTCCACAGGAGCTTTCAGGTAACACCAGCTGGTGGAGCTGGTGTGGTGGATCATGATGTTTACGGTAACTCTTTGAGTCACACACCGAGCTGTGATAGAAGGTAAACTGTTGGAAACTGAATGTTTGCTGCAGCACAAACTATCCAAGCTGGATGGACAGAAAAAAGGATAAAATCTGAGAAAATACACAGATTGTACAGTTAGTGCTGTCATACTCGAGAACTGCCTTGGTCTCAAGACCACTTTTTGAAGGCCTTGACCTTGGTCTTGGAATCGATTGAATTTTCACCTGGTCTTTTCTTGGTCTCTGACAAAGAGGACTTATTTCAAGACCAGTTAGGCAACAACTGCAGGGCTATCACTAACTTCCTCTGCATTGTCTCAATTAGTTGTCACATCATTACTGTGATTAGACGTAAAACTTCATGCAACAAATAACTTGACTCTCTTCAAATTCAAAATTCTTGTTACTATCAGCGCCTGTCACCCTCCCCACTCTGCTTCACACGCACTCCATGAAAGTGAATGTGGGAGACAGAAGAAGAAGAAGAAGCTGAGTCTGTCTGAGACTTCTTATACCAAAAAGAGTTCATCTGCAAAACAACATCCAAAAGGAAACATACAGCAGTACTGACTGAGACGGCCTCATATTTGGGTATACTGTAATAAAATAGTATTATACTGTCTTGTCCTGATGAAATAAGGACTAAATATCTTCAATATGAAAGAACAACAAGAATCATAACAAATAACAAAAACATCTTAGAATAATTCTAAGTGCAGAATATTTCTTAAGTGAGTTCAACTGATTCAACCTGGGGCACTTGTTAAATTTAAACCTATAATGGCTTATGTGTATTGTAGATGCCTTTGAGATTATGACTCGCAGGGGTCAGTGGCCAAATTGCTGGTGACAGCAAAATTACTGACCGGCAACAAATTAACAAAAAAAAAAAAATGAGTTGATGGAAAATAAACGCAGAGATACGAAAACTTGCTGATGCTCACACTGCCATTAACATGCAGTCAGTCTCTGGACTTTTATCTGACAAAAGCTACAAAACACAAGTCCTGAAGTGGACAGTGTGCCACAACCTTTATAGTCACTAGATCTCGAAAATACAAAAGAAAATCTTTCTTGCACCATGAATCCCTCCAATTCAGAGACTTAACAGTGTCACTACTTCAGGTCTGTAACTACTCTACAACTAGGTGTGAAAATACCCTTAGTAACAGAAGAATTAAGCACCTGACAGCACCTGAGGGTGTCTGAGACCTTAATGAAAGACAAGAGGGAGAGAGAAAATAAGGAATGTAAAGTGAATGAAGGGAGGGAGAAAGAAAGAGAGACATAATGAGGCAAGGAAGCAGAGTATGTAGCTAGTAAAGAGTGAGAAAAGAGAAGATGGAGAGAGGAAAAAAAAGGCAGAGGGAGAAGAAGTTAGAGGAGCCACTTGGACGAAGAAAAGGAGGATGAGAGGTGACAGGGAGGGAGGGAGACAGGGATGGGGTGTGTGTGGGAATGAGGAGTTATGGGATGAGCGAGGGATGGAGATACATAAGGTCAAAAGCGGAAAGTGTACTCTGCATGTAGAGAGGGTGGGGATGTGTTAGAGCAGAATGCAAGTGAGGCTGTGTGTGTGTGTGTGTGTGTGTGTGTGTGTGTGTGTGTGTGTGTGTGTGTGTGTGTGTGTGTGTGTGTGTGTGTGTGTGTGTGTGTGTGTGTAACAGACAGAAAGCATGAGAGAGAAGTTTATCCAGCACAGTGTTTATCCTTTCTGCTCACTTAGGGAGAGAGGCGACTGCAGGCTCACACAACAGATATGGCAGCTATCAGCTCCCAGAGCACCGGCCAAGGCCAACTATGTGTGTGTGTGTGTGTGTGTGTCCCTGGCAGTAAATTTACAATATGTGTACAAAAAAGTGTGTCTCTGACTGTGAGCTGCTTTGTGTTTATGTGCCTCCCATTACCAAATAGGCTGAATATATCAGACCACAGTGAACAGCTATAGCAGTGGATGGATCCGGTCAAGTGTGTGTTTTTCGAGTGTGAATTGAAAGCTGCTAACAAGCTGCCAAGGCGAGCGAACAATAAATGTCACACACCAACTACTGAGTTAGCTAAGTTTTATTTGTACAGGGAGTCTCGTTGAGAACAAGTTATCTTTTACAGCAACAAAGCTAATGTGACGTTTAGCAGGTAATAAAAATAAAATATGTCAAACTCATGTTGCTATATGACAGAAGACTGACCACCTGACATTAACCACATTGTGTTTGGATTAAGGCCTTGCTTCTTCCTTCCCTCTTGTCTGAGGCTGGGCATGGCCTCTCATTTGGCTAACCACCAGCACACCTGCATCCCACCAACCAAACAACCAACTCAGGATAAAAGACCAGGGGTACAGTCGGATAGTAAAATTTCCTGGACCTTGATGTAAAACACCATGGATCATCATGCATTTAGCTACCACCAGTCCTGCACCTCTCTGAACACTCCCTCATCACTGACACTGTCCCAACTACTCAGACCTCTAAACACGTGTTACGGACCTCAAGGGCTCGCAAGGCCCAAAACATATTGAAAGAAAACAAGACAAAAATAATTTGTATTAATTTGAAAACAAACGAAATAATTCGCTAAGAAAACAAAACAAAGGGGTTGGAGGTGCCTGGCCAAAACAAACAAAACGAGAGAGAGAGAACACTGAGCTAGCATCCACTCCTAAACTAAGCCTGCCTAAAACCCACTACCTAAACGAAAAGAAAAGACTGAAAACAGGACTACCAAGGAACCCCCAAACCAAAACTAAAATATCAAAACCCAAACGGCTAAACAGACTCCTGGCATAGGGGAAACCAGAGCCTCGACCTTCTCACCAGATCACCTGCAGGGAAAAATAGAGAGAGAGACACCTCTTTAAGTCAGCTAGTGCTGACGAGACAATAAGTCTCACCATGGGTCTCCTCTGTGCACAGAGAGAGAGAGAGACAGAGAGAGGGAGAAAGAGAGGTGGGGAGACACAAACACATGCCCACACACACAGTTCTACCTCCTGGTCACACGTAACACATGCTGTTCCCCCTTTCTAAGTGTTTTCAGTCTAGTTTCTTGGTTTATTTTTGTCTTTTGACTTCTCAACACGTTGTTGCTGTGGGTATAAAATGCAAGTACATAGAACTTTAGTCCCTCAGAGTCACTAAACTGAATGCGTGTGGAATATCTTCATAATTCAGTGTAAATGATTTAGTGGATTTTATACACACTTTTTTTCGGCATGTATGTTGCCGTTGTGCGTGGGGTATGAACATAAAAGTCTTGTGCTCTTGTTAAATCTTTCTCTTTTTGGAGTTTAGGAGCAGCCTAAAGGTCTGGGGTTTGTCAAAAGCAGACAATCTGGAAAAGGCCTGATTTGTAGATATACAAGACGTTATCATCAGCATATAGAGAGAATATCCAGTGGCCTAATACTGACCCTTGATTTCAAATCATTGTTAACAAGAGTCTGGCTACCAGGAAGATATGATCTGAATCACCTGTGAGCAGGATAATTCCATGAAACATAATAATGATCAATAATAGTAAAAGACATGGACAACTCTACAGAGTGCACTAAATGTACCAGGTACTTACACCAACTGTTATTTTCACTTAATCTGTGGTCTTTATGTGGAATTGATTTGTTTTGAAAGACCTAAGCCTACTCAGACATGCAAATCTGCTCTACTTCAGACTTCAGACTAAACAGAACGTTCAAACTCTTTAAAATAATTTTCCACAATTAATTTATCACATCTGACACATACTGTAGAGACCGAGCGAGGAGAATACATTGCATAAATAGATCACTGGGCATTACACATCAGCTTCAGAGAAGGAAACAAAGAGCAATATTGATGAATAATTCCTTTAAGATGTTTGTGATTGAGTAGTAAAACACTTGTGGGAGCACACTACACATTTTTACTAAGCAGAATTCACTGTTTCATGCCTCTCTGAAATCTGAGGAATCACTCTCAGCGTGAGCACAGTACCAGAGACAAAAGCTGAAGTCCTGATCCTCTTCCACCTGCTCCCTGATGGTCAAATAAGATGCATGCTGGGAGCGATGTAATGAAAGCCCGTCTGTTGCAAACACATCCCATTGTGACAAAGAAATGGGCCCATTTCCTGAATTCCACCTTCTCTGATGCAAAGAAGCTGACATGCGGCTACACGTACTAACAGCATATAACACAAAATCACACACATACACAAACACAGTGCCGTCAGGAATGAGATTTTAATTAGTTGGAAGGACAAAGGATGTAGGAACATGATTTGTGTGTGTGTGTGTGTGTGTGTGTGTGTGTGTGTGTGTGTGTGTGTGTGTGTGTGTGTGTGTGTGTGTGTGTGTGTGTGTGTGTGTGTGTGTGTGCGCGTGCCTCAGTGTGGCTTTGAAAAGTGGCTTGCTCCATTATCTCCTCAGCAAAGCAGAGGTGGTCGAGTCCAGCAGAGATAGGGGAGAAAAGGGACAAAGGTAAAATAGAGGACAACTAGAGTGTAGACAGATTTATAGTAGAACACACACATTTTGATTTTTAGCACAAGAAAGATAGAGTTAAAGAAACAGTAAGGGGTAACATTAAGTAAAGCTTATACAGAATTTAATCCAACCTAAAATACAAACTATATATTTGTACAATCATAGAAATGCACAACAGTTAATCAGAGCCAGAGAGAAGTGAGTGAAACAGAAGATGATCAGAAAATTCCAAGCTGTGGTTGTTCATCACACTGTTACTGTATGTCCTTTGGTGATGTCAGACCCATAAAAAAGCACATTAAATCAGTGGAAACATGCCAGTCAGAAGAGGAAATGTGATTATGAACTGATGTCATTAGGATCAGGGATTTGGAGAGAGAAAGAGAAGGAAGAGAGAAGAGAAGGGAATGAAACTTGTGCAGGATACTTAGTTCAAGAGTTCTTAAAACATATTTTGGAGAGTAAATGATCATAAAGCTTGTACATCTGTTGAGGCAGACAGCTGTGGAGATAACAGACAGTGTGCCTTAAAATGAGTTTCCGGCTCACTTTTGTCTCTGTAATGCCATTTTTTCTGCCTAATTCTATTCATAGATACACGATTAGATAATGGAGCAACTTGGGGCTCTACTACTGCTCAGGATGTCTTATCATACTGCGGTTGAATGCAGCTAGGATGAATGTAAGCGTGACGAGTAATTAACACAGGGGAGTGGCTCAAGGAATGGCGATGTCCATTGGTCACTTTGGTCGGTAAACCATTTTGTGTACAGACCGAAATATCTTATCTATACTGAATGGATTGTAATAAAACATTTTTTACAGACATCCCTGATCCCCAGAGGATAAACCTAATGTATCTGGTGATTCCCTGACTTGGGGTTAGCACTGTGGCCTGAGAGCAAAAGACTTCCCCAGCCTGATGGTTCCTTTCTGTATTAGAACTTAAAATGTTATTACAATACTAGTATTTTAACATTTTTACTCGATACCTCTTTTGATACCACATCATCCCGGCACTGAACATAACCGCTGTGCTGTGCAGGTAAATATAGGCTCAGAGCTGCTGCTGGGAAGTGAAGCCAAGACAAGACGTAATCATTAAAGTAAATGAAAAACTATTGTTTATACAAAATACTTGAAATGGACTGTACTTATATACAGTAGCGCTTTTCTAGTCTTCTGACCTCTCAGAGCACTTTCTCATTACATATCCCAAACCCGACCTCCTTCATACACAGATGGCACAGGGGGGATAACTTTATTAATGATTTAAATCTTCTGATGAGACAACAGGATTTAATATAACAGTGTTTCTGAACACTGATGAACAAATCTTCAAACCATACTTTCAATTCTTTGTTTAAAGATTTAACAGCTGATCAGATTTTCTATTCTTCTGTTGGATAAGTTAGAACATCTTTTGCAAACTGGTTTATGTTCATTGGACTTTAAAGACATGAATGAAGGTTACACAGAGAGAGAAGAACTGCAATGTTTTATTCGTAGCTCATATTAATTGTTTGCACAACTCCAACCAGCAGCACCAATACTCCAGCATATGTACATGTTCATTGAGGCCATGACCACTTGATAAAAGTTACATTGAGTGGTTTGCAACTATAATGCTGGAGTTGTGTCTTCATGAGTCGTTTCATTACATAAATATAAAAAACAAACAAGGAAGACTTATCAAGAATGCCAGGAGTGTGCAAAGCTGTCATCAAAGCAAAAGGAGGTGACTTTGAAGAATCTGAAGTATAAAACATATTTTGCTTTGTTTACTCTTCTTTTGTTCACCACATAATTCCATATGTTCTCATCTTCAATGCAGAAATAATAAAAACTAAAACTAAAGAAAAAACACTGAATGGAAAGGTGTGTCCAGACTTTTGACTGCTACTCTACATTGTATGATTTCTCATCCTGCTAAGAAGCTTGAGGTTTTCCACGGGAAAAATGTAATACTTGTAATCCTTAGAAGATTTGGAACAGTGTCACAAAAAAAAAAACACTAGACTGTAATGCAAAAACACTGCTTCCAGCCTTTAAATCAGTCATCAATGGAGCCGCAGTGTTTAGTGCAGAGTTGACATCTACCAGTGCTGGAGCCAATGTAGAGTGTAGAGTAATTCTCTTTTTTCACAGCTACCAAAATAATGTGGGAAGTTCCAGTTTGACTGCTGTGCTGGTCAATGTGACCCTGAATATGTGAGCACATGGTGGCTCAAACTTGGGGGAAAATACTGTACACACACACACACACACACACACACACACACACACACACACACACACACACACACACACACACACACACACACACACACACACACACACACACACAGATATCCTTCATGGCCATGAGCAAAAACAACACGCACAGAGGAAAGATAAAAAAGATAATGGATAGAGGGAGGGAGTAATGATAGTTTACTGTGCGCTGGGAAAGAAAAGACACACAGCACACACAAACATATATATTTACAGTATATACACATACAAACTTGATGACAGAGCTAAAGGATGACACAGACAGAGAGTAAATTAGTCATAACAGGCTCGTGGAGGAGAGAGGAAGAAGAGAAGAGATATTAGTGTGTGTGTGTGTGAGTGTGTATAGGTGGATGGAGTGTGATGAGGTAGTAAAGGGAGGTATAGAAAATAATAATAAAAACAAACACACAAAGAGATGCGACTACACACTAAAAACACAAAGAGCGAGAGAGAAAGACAGCAAGGATAAATAAAACAAAAGATGGAGCATTGACACACACACACACACACACAATAAACACACACACATGCACGGTACGAGCTCCTCCCCAGGAGTCAGTTCAGTCACTGAGGGGTCAGCCATTTATCCTGTCCCATTACTGCGGACACCGCTGTGAAATTGTCCAATAAATCAGTGTCTTGGAGAAGCAGTGCTCCCCCTGCTGACCGGCTGAATGGCTGGATGCTTGTTTCTCACTCTGTCAGAGCTGCAATTAGAGTTCAGATAGCAGAGGCCTGAACATGGACAGAGAGGAGCCAGAGGTTGAATACAGATGTATGACAGTGGACAGCTCCATACTACCTGCACTGCAGGTAAGTGATAAGCAGTGGTTAGCAAAGCGATCGCCATGCTCATTATCATGCTGATTGTCAGCGTGCAGCGTTGATGCTCTCAGAGGAATTCTGAGAGGGATGAGAGATTTCTATTGATTACATTCATTCCAAACCCCTGAGCATGAACCTTTACCTAACTACTCAAAGAGCAACAACAATTGAGCAACAACTAAAATTGGTACTGAAAATGTTTTTTAGTGTAAAATTGCACAGAATCTCATCAACAATTTCATCATCTAAAGTTCACAATATCATTAAAAGATTCAGAAAACAAAACATAATGATTCTTAGTTAAGCATATTATATTCCATTTATGCCATATTGTGTAAATAGACAGCCCTAAATCTGACATAATGGATCTTTTTTTTATCATTTTATTTTATGTCTTTATTTATTCAGCTGAAGATAGACAGGAAATAGAGTAGAGAGACAGACAAGACAACATTTGAAATAGTTGAAATTTAATTGAAGCCACTGGGGTAAGTATATGGGGCACACTCTATCAGGTGTCTTATGTGCTGGACCTTTAACCAAATAGCTAAAGGAGGAAAGGCACAATGACAAGAACAATGTGCCCCAACAAACATTTGATATTTTAATTACACCAATATGAACTACTAAATGAAAAGATATGACCCCAGTCACTGAATGAGGAAACTGGGCACAGACACTGGTCACTGTACTGAGGTTGCTCTGGGACTTCAGCCACATAAAATGTTCTGCTTATGCACCATATATTAAATCTGATGCTTTAGCTATCTGACTGTACCTTTTGAAATGAGACACAATTACATGATTCTGATTCGCTCAACCAGGCACCTTAATAAGGTGTATCTTTGACAGCTCAGAGGGATCTGTTTCCTCCCGACAGACGAGTCAAAGAACACGTCGACAGTCATCCAAACACCAGTTAATTACTGTTGGAAAATAGTTAAAATCCACTGATGCGAGAGCCAAACAGCTGCTAACCATTCCTGTTATGATGTAGAATAAAGGATGGTATAGAACAGTTCTTCGATAGAGCTAACACACCTTTTTCATACTACCTACAATATTTATATTCTTCAAAATGGACATCAGATACTTTTTTAAATTGTAATAAGGAAAGTTTGTGTGTGTGTGTTTTATACTATTTATGTCTTTGATTGCATAGCTGAAGATAGACAGGAGATGGAGATGACATGCAGCAAAGAGCTGTGGGTTAGAACTCCAGCCACAGTGCTAAGGACAGCCTAGCCTCACCAAAGAAATAGTTCTATAAAAACTGCATGATTCAGAGTAGCTGGAACAATATTTTTGCAAAGTAGAATGTTATTTTTTTGTGCTTTGACCAACAGAAACATTTGTCTCTACTGGACTGTGGTGGATGTGAGAAATCCCAGAGACATATGTTTCAAATAAAACCAAATCTGTCTGCATGAATCAAAGCCCCGATGGTAAGCGATAATTTCCTTTAAAGGTGTTAGTACTTTCACCTTCCCCCATCAGATCATATGCTAGGACTTGTCACTTATCTTGACAGGCTCATTGGGATATTTCTTTTCACATTGAGCTTGTTGTAAAAAAAAAAAAAAGAGGGGAAAAAATCGTACAAAGACCTACCACCTTTGTTTTTTAGTAAAATGTGGAAATATGGAAAACCAGCACTGATATCTATCTTGCTGAGCTATTCTTACATGCATTGTGTTCAACTTATCTGTTTTTGTTGCAATGCAACTCATGAGGTGTCCAAAACATCTCACTGCTGGCCACATTTACCCAAAACGGTGCTCAATCTAAAGTTAAAATATTGCATATATATATTCATTTTGTGCACATATTCCAGGAGAAGTAATATTGGGTTGTAATAGTCAAGCTGTTGTAGTTAGATTTTATCCTTCTGTGGGTGCAAAACGTGCTTAGTAAGAGTGTGTGAGTCTAGATGGGAGATGAGCCGGATAGAGAGACATTGTTGATGATGGACATTCATTCTGAATGACAGCTGCATACTGAGCTGCTTCGTCTCCTGATTGGGTTTCGTTGTCTTTTCTCAAAATCTCCAAAATCCTGCTTTGTTTGGTTTGTTGTTGGTTTTTTTTAAAGAAAAAGAAAAATACCTGCAGTTTCCTTAGCAACAAAATCAGTGAACCATCACCGAGCTGCCGTTCGCCTCGGCAGACGAGATGAGAAGACGTGTTGTTGAACATTCAAGGTTCTAACAAAGTTGGGGGCAAAATAACAGACAGAGGCCGTCACACACTCTGAGAGTGTTTTTTAACTTATAGGGAGTGTGAGTATATTAGCCGTGTCAGGTGACAGAGGCATCCAACTCTGTTGCTATGCAGACATGAGGACTGAATGATTACCCCCAACAAGATGCTAAGTAAAGGTGGCAACCGCCAATATACTTCCATCTAGTAGGTGGATGAAGGAGGACAAATATCTTAAATTGATTCAGAAACTGTTCACACAGTTCACAACCAATTGCATCTTCATCTTATTGTGCTTACTGTGTGCCAGTTAAAAGGCTTATAACGCATTTAACTGTTTAGATCAATGGAGGTGAATACGACCATGAGAATGTCTTTGAACTGTGGAAGGAAGCTAAAGTACCGAAAAAGAGCCCACGCAGACACGGGGAGAACATGCAAACTCTGCACTGTGTACTGTGGTCCAGCTTATATTTTGGGTGAGTTTCCACCTAAATTCCAGTCAGAGCTGATCACGGCTGTTCTACCAGAAGCATGTTTTAGAAGCATCCTGGAAACCGTTCTCACTTGGTGGCGATTGCACGGCTGGTCCAAATTTGACAGATCAAGCATCAAGCAGCACTGAGCAGATCGAGCTGGCCGGAAGACAGACATAGGATCGGCATAAAGAATCTGACCAACAAAACATACTCATGTTACAGGCACATGAATCAAGAAAAGAAATGACTAAAACTGAGCAAATTAACAAAGTCTCCTGGCAAAACGCTCCTGCTGCATGGAGAATGAACCAGAACAGCATTAGAGCTGTGCCCAATGTCCAGTGACCTGGAACTGCAGTAACTAAAACTCTACAGTCTCTAGAATCAATAATTAAATTGTTTGTATGTTTGAAAGGGGGGATTCATAGTTCAATGCAACAAGTCTGACTACAGCATGAATAATATGCAACTACTGTACGTGATCAATCACCGGCGATCGCACACAATGCATGCTGCTTAGATTTGAACTTCACCCTGACTTGTTCTAATGTCATGCAGTTTTAGGGCTAGCTGCAGTTGCTCAATGCTTCCTACAAAACTTCATGGTTCGATGGGTAATGGCATAAACCTTTGACAACATCATGTGAGAATTCTTGATGAAACATCTGTGCAGATGTGAGAGTCTGACAGATTAATAATGAAAACTTCTTGGATCTTCCATTTGGACGATTGATTAGTGTTTTAATTCATCTCTATAGTTTGAGAGCGACGGCTTCAGACATTAAGGCAGCAGTTTTATGTGCAGCAGCAAACTGAGACAACGGCTTCCTTACACGAGAATTTTAAATTTGCTGAAAAATAATTTCAGCCATAAACACTGTCATGTTGAGCACAGATAGCCTATATGGCATTTTAATAGGGTACCCTGTCATACAGAAGAACATAATTAAAACAACAATTATTGGACACAGTACAAGCTGAGTCGATTGCTCCCATAACATTTTATTAAATCGGATGTGAGTGTTCCTGTACAGACTGTGAATGCTGGCAACTGTCTTAGCTTTTGTTGCTGCTTTCTGCTGCGTTGTGTCCTTGTGTGCCTTCCAGTTCCTAGGACGAGCCTAGTGACAGAGTTGATGATTGGTCCTTTAGATGCTCATAAAAAAAGTTTAAAAAATCCAAGCACCTTTAGTATGTCAGGAAAAGTGTATATTGTTACATACTGCACATTACTGCCAGCTCTTTTTCCTACAGTTTCAGCACACTGCAGCATTGCACACTTGACTGACCCATACGTTGTGTATGTAATGTATTAACAATGGAACATCAAAAGATCAGAGTTTGTCTAATGTCCTCAAACATTAGTTATTTAAGTCTGTGTCCAGGATCCCTCCCTATTTACATAACACAAGGCAGTGATTTCTGACTCTGCAGTTTTTCGAGTCATACATCAAGTGGTTTTCCTTATCACACCTCAAACACCAGGTGTGCACTAAGTAGCATACTGCTCCTTCAAACTAGAGGCTAATTAGTAAAAACCCACTGCTGTTGAGATAGATTTGAAGAAAATAAAAAGCTGCACAGGTTGGGGCCTTAAGTGGTTTAGAACAAGTGTGAGTCTACTGCAGGTTTTTTTTTTTTTTTTTTATCCTGCCAGCTAGTTATCTGCATGGCTTCATCAGCTTTTTGTCTTCAAGCTAAAAGTATAAAGGTGCAGTCACAGGAAAGATTGTGTACTCAGTGTGAAAAGTAAGAAATAAACCAGCAGTGGGTTAATCAGTTGTTGGAAGCTGTTTAATACACCTCCACCGCAGCAGCATTCAGTGCAAGGTGAAAACACACAACCTGTTACCCCGGTTTGAACTCATGATATTCAAGGTTTGGCTGTTAAATAGGATTAGTTTTCAAATTTAGTTTTTTTTTTTAACATTTTGTACTTTGACTCTGTACTAGTCAATATTTTATTATTAACAAGGTATGAGGATGTAGGAGTTTATTATAACATGACCTTCCACTCAGTTCTGGAAACTGTTTTAGCATCCTTTAGCTTATTGTTTTGGTTTTACGGCCAACAACTTATGAAGTTAATAGCTGACGTGGGTTCAACCACATCATTAATCACCTGTAACTTACTACATGGTTTTCTTGTCTCAGTTTACTTGACCCACCCTCCATTCACTTTCCGAACTCATCTATACCTACATCCCGTCATCTTGTCTTCCCTCCACTCCTCATCCCTTTCTGTTCAGTCCGGTGCATATCTCTCTCACATCTCATTCTTGGTACCACAGGGGCTCTGTAAGCAACACTGTACATATACATCCATTCATCTGTTCTCACAAATTTCCATTAAACCTTTAAAAGAAATATTGTTGTGGTGTGGTTCTTGCTTGAGAATACTGCTTCGGTTCATTCTCACCACTCTGATCAATATCGTCTCCAGCTGTATCAGGAAGCTGGATAATTTTACTGCGCTCTACCCTTGCTTTTATTGTCTGATAACAGTTTTGCTGTGATCAACCAAATGGCCCAAAATCAATTAATGCAGTTTTAATGATATAATTTCACTGAGTTTAACAAGGTTGTCTTGGAAAGGACAATGCAAAATCTGCCTCAACATACTATAGTGGAAAATGAATAGGAAAAGTGGGCCAATGTACTCTCTACTGTAATTCCCTGAAAAATTGATTTAAAGAAGTTCATTGTTGGTGACCACAACAGAAGAAAAAAGGTATTACGTATGATGTTGACAAGGAAAGGCAAAACTATATAGCTCTGTCTTCCCAGTAGAGGTTTCAGAAGGGTTATGTCTAAACCAGAAACAAGCACCTCAGTGTTCTTTGTAGACAGTATCAACCTCTTATGTTTGATAATTTGCAATGGAAATCTGCATCTTTTTTACCAGAATGTTGTACACTGCATCTTTTTGTTAAACAGTGTGAAGTTAGTCGATTCTTCTTTTCCCCACGACCTGCCGTTAAACAAACCTTCATGCAAATCCATTTATTTCAGTGCTAAGGAGACAAACTGTGAACAGATGTAAGAAAAACATAACTACCATCCAATGTTAGCTGGCAGGAGGTAATAAACCATTACCACATTAATTTTGAAACAAGGGTATAATTACTATAAACAAACCAAACAGCTACTGAGAAGATTGGCAGCTACGACTCCCCATTTTACATTGTGTGTCACTTAGTTTGATCTGTTCTGTAAGATGATGGATTGCTGGAGTTTGAGAGCAAAACGAAAAGAATTTTTCTTTTACTTTGCAGATAAAACACTAAACTTTATCTCAGTAAAACAAAACGTTGATCCACTTCTAGCTGCATTGTTTTATTCTCATGTTTTTTAAGGGCTTTTTTAGTCACACTAGAGTGGCTTTGAGGATGGCAATGTCAGTCCACATTTTGGTCACTATAAGAGAACAAAGCGCTAAACATCCTAATCTTAGTGTTTCGTTGTGAGCATGTTAATGTTATCATTTAGCTCAAGATAGAACTGTACCTGTAAGCACAGTGTCAAGATACATTTACATTACAGCAGGTAAAAAAGGTTTTGGGCTGTGTAACGCTGTATTAAACAGCAGCTATATGTCAATATTTTTAGCATTTGATCGCTACATTCCAGAGAGAAAAGTGTTTTTGTGCAGCAGCTGTAACTCAGGCCCCGTTTACACATACACGGGTATTTTTAAAAACGGAGACATTTCCCTTCGTTTGTATCTTTGACACGCAAAGCGGTGAATTCGCCTCTGAAAACAAATCTTTCTAAAAACTCTGAGAGTGGACGTTTTTGCAAGTTTAGGCAGCTGATGTGCCAAAAGTGCGACCAGTGTTTACCTCTTTGCTATGACGATGACTCATGGAAGCAGCAGCCCATAGGCTTAGCGTAGTTATGATGGCGCTCCATGGCGTATTTATGGTGGTTGATGTAAACAACTTTTGAAAACAATGCTATGTGCACAATGTTATTTTGGAAAACGGAGGGAGGAAATATTTGTTTCTCAACATACCCGGCTATGTGTAAATGTAGCCTCAGGAAGGCCCAAAAGAATCGTCCATTAATTGGAAGTTCGGAAGTTCAATCCTGAGCTTGTCTAGTCTGCATGACCGCAATTGCTCCCAGCTGTGTGTGAACCGATTACATTGAGGCAGAATGATACTGTCACTGGGTAAAAGGAAGTAACATAAAACCAGATGTTTTGGCGTAAATGTCGTTATTTATTTGATGAAATTTCATATATATATTAACATACATACATACATATATATGATGAAATTTCATCAAATAAATAACGACATTTACTCCAAAACATCTGGTTTTATGTTACTTCCTTTTATATATATTCATATATATATATATGAATATGATGAAATTTCATATATATATTAACATACATACATATATAAGATATAGATAGATATAGATAGAGAGATATAGATATATATATAGATATATATATATATATATATATATATATATACACATATATATATATAACAAATATATTGTTATATTACTATCTAAACTGTTCTCTACAAGCCAAAACACCCAATCTAGTGGTTTTCACAGAAATGTTCTCTAGTGTGTGTAAGTCGCCTTGATGGCCAGGCACTTCTTACATAATGTAGATTCTATGGATTGGGGCTCTCTGATTGGTGGGTCGTGGAAGGGACCTTCGGTCAGGAGTCAGGTGGCCACACCGCGTCAGTGTGAGCCAATGAGGGACTGGCGATCACACACCTAGCTTTGCATAGGGAAACACACACACTGCAAGCCAAATTATACACACTGCAACGGTGGCAGCCATAACAGATGTGTAGTGGAAAAGAGCCTTGAGTGGTTAGAAGACTGGATAGGCGTTATGTAAGCACAGTCCATTTACTATCATATAAGAAACTGCATCTGTTAGTGCTGACATATCATCAAGTGAGTGTCTAGTTCGGGTTTCAGTATGAGACAAACTCTACACACAGTGTTGTAGCTTCATCATCATCATTGTCAACATTTGCACTGTTGAGGATCAGCAACGTTTAAAGTGTTTTTCTGCTCTTGTAAACAGATTTAATCCCAGCACACACACAATTACATACTGTACCTTAAAAACCAGAGGGGGGTACTGTGCTTCAGGGGCCACTATCCATCTGATCAGGTAGATACATGAAGGCACTCATGAGGCTTGACTGAGGTCGCACACTCAGAGTGGCAGCACAGAAAAACACCACTGCTCATCCATTTCCCATCTCTCTTCCCTCCTCTGTGTTCACCTGTTAACCTCTTTTGTGAAATCCAACAGTATCTTTCTGCCTCAATGACTACGCCACCGTCTCCTGAGATGGGATCTGTGATGCGGGCCCGGCTCATATTTACAAGCCTGGATCGTGACAGGAAGGAAAGAAGGGAGCGCAGTGAAGACGAGGGCAGAGAGAGAAACTGCAGTTTTCTCAGTGGGAGTAGTGAATAAATATTGAAAGTAGTCATTTATGAAAGCTAATATCAATACCTTTGAACTAAAGCTGCATCAGCAGGTGTTTTTTGTGTGCTGATAGGCCAATATCATATACCAGTTTGCAGTGTTTTCCCTAGAGCTTTCTTCTCAGTCAGTTTCTGAATGTTAGATACCGTCAAAACAGACTTAAGTTCAAGTCAAGGGCTTTACATACACAACCAGTGTATTCATCAGCTGTGCCATTAATCAAACTGCAGCATATCCATCATGAAGCTGACCACAATGACTTGGCGAAGTCTGGTTTATAATAAAAGTCTAATATTGGTTTGTCGTACCTTTGGTAGGGGCTGAATAAATATTGAAAACAAAGAGAACGCTGCCACTCCATGTTTGCAATGCGAGATGAAAAGAGAGAAAGAGAAAGGAAGAGAGGGAGAGTGTCACCGCAGATGTAGACAGGTGAGTCTGAAGGGTTTCAGAGAGAAAGAAAGAGGGAGAGAAAAAAGACAGAGAAGAGGCAGGGAGAAAGAGAAAGGTAGTGATGGAAAGAGAGATAAAGGGTGAGACACAAGTACAGAAACAGAGGGAGATAATAGGAAAAAGACAAAATGACATCTTGCAACAGCATGAGATAAGAAGGGAGACAGAGAGAAGAAAGAAAGCAAGAGAGAAATTAGGAGATGGAAAGGGAGAGATGGGTAGCAGTGAATACCTAATGGGAATGGTGGAGTCTATTGATCCGCTCAGCAGCACAGGCTGTTTCATTTGGTCATTCAATTATTCAGTCATTTGGTTGATGTTGTTTCCCCCTGCGAGGGTTCAGGCCGTACACTCAGACCTCCCATGCAGAGCCACAGAGCCGCACTCGAAATCATGAAAGTTACGGCTCGGTAGGAGAGTGAGAGAGCAGCACGGTGGGCAGCAGACTGGAAAAATGGAAGACTTTAGCCGGTTTAGATGTGTCTTTATACACTAGTCACCCAAATCGCTCCAATTTAGAGATTGTCACATTTTCTCTTCTTCTTACATTTTTCATTTTTTATCTCTCATTTTCTGTCTCTGCACATTGATGTTACTGGAAAATGAGCGTGCATTTAGTCATGCCCGGAATACACTTAGTAAAAGCTTTCTAATCCTGCTTCGCCAAAACTACAGCTTTGACATCAAAACATCTATAAAGTACCAGGAGGGAGGGAGGAGGCGGGCTGGGTCATAGGAGGGGAAGTCGGGAAGGGTAGCAGAGGGTTACATGTATTGTGATGTATTCTGTTGTTTTGCAAGAAAAATCACGTTCACAACGTCCCGTTCACAAATAGATCTCTGAAGTAGCAGAAAATAGCTTGTCAGATATTTTTTGCCTCAATGAAGAGCTATTTCTGAAAGTATACTACACCAAGAATGGAAATATATAACCCCCAGATATTCCAGATATTCCATATTTTTCTAAAATGCCACTAAAAACAGGCCTTACAATGAATTGATCCTACAACAAGTATCCCTGTGTTCCATAGACCTCAATTATTGTCCATCAAACTGTGAAAACCAGTGGCAAAGGGTTGTAATGAGTGATGTGATCTATGCACACCACTTTATTTGGAATCGATAGCAAATAAATCTTACTGTAAATTTTCACTACAGCACCAATTGTTTATTAATCCACAATTGGAAAAAAAATATGTGTGGAACTTCCTCCAGTTTGAGTAACTTTTGTTCAAATCTACAGTGCCCTGCTGTTTTAGGAAATGACTGAGCTTTTGTATTTGTGAAAATGTACTTCAGCAGGAAGCAGCAAGAACCACAGGTCAGATTATGACTAAAGTATTGTTCGATTTTGTTATTATTGTTATTATGCTGACAGGAAGAAAAAAATACAAAATAATACCAAAAAAGAAACTTTAAAGTGGTAATGCACTAAAATCACATTTGTGAAAATCACATCTGCTTCTAAAACATCACCCTTTACCCCCAAAACAGTAGAGTGGATTAGATATATAATGACAGACAATGTCAACATTTAAGGGGCTTTTCTTTATTAGCTTTAATAAAAATTGGTATTTTTAAATGCTTCAGCCTCTTAAATGTGAATTTAGTATATGAAGGTAAACTGAATCATTTTGGTTTTAAACAGACAAAGCAAGCAATCTGAAGACATCAATGTGGCTTCTGGGAGCTTATGATGAGTATTTTTCACTATTTTCTGACATTTATAGACCAACAATATATTCTATGGCACTTGTTAACTTGTTAGTGTTATACACATTGATAGTTTCAAAGAAAGCTGTTGACAGAGTTATTCTAACTGAATAAATTAAATAAAATGAAAATACATGTCTGTTTAGTTTTTTTAAAGGTCATACTTCTATTTATGATTTGAGCACCACAATTGAAATTTCATTCAACGCTGTGGGTAGCAGCTGAAATCCTTCAGATGAAGATCTGAAACTACCTGTTTGTCCAAAATATGTCTTTGGAATTGTGTCTTTTTTTATTATTTAGAGGAACCAATCCTTGAAAAGCAATATCGAGTTGCACTTCTATACTCACCTTTTTGTATGCAGTTCTCAACTTAATTTTTTCCCCAAAGTGTGCACTGACTTCACTCTTCTCTGACCTTGAAGATGAAGGCTGTCTTAGTGTTTAGCTGGATCCTGTTGTCATTTGCCATTAGCTTCACATTAGTCGTGGGAGATTTGTGGACTGACCCCTCATCAAATCATTTACTGCAATGAATCAATTTAGCCTGACACGCGCAGTATATTAATCAGCTGGCTTGGCTGGCTTAATGGCTCAATCAAAGATAGAGGAAGGAGAGAGAGAGAGTGATTCAGAGCAACTCACAACGGGTCACGATGGAAAAATACTCTCCTTAAGTAACCCGCTGCCTGTGTGGATCACACAGATCTGCTGCTGGATTCTTTTAAATTACATCCTGAAATGACAGTGAGTCGCAGACGGCGGGGAATTTCTGCTCTCCATTTGTGAAGTAGATAAGCAGCTATCTCTGCACAAATGACAAGGTATAGTATTGTAATATCATACTCAGGATGAGTGGGTTCAGCAGGGGCATCAGTTGTTTCAATCTGTTATATCTGTATAGTAAATTCACCCACATAATAAAAAAAAATGTTTTCTTCTTCGTATACAGTACATTATATTTTATAATATGTTTATTTTGTCATTCATTTTTTGAGATATCCGGCTTTTTTCTGCCACCAGTGGAGGTGAATGGTGATTGTTTTTGTGGTTCACATAGGATGAAATAAAAATATAGATTTTTTTCATACAAAGGCTCTCCATCACTGCCCCATTATCCACAAACCTCACAGTAAAAAGGGTAAATGGCCGTTATATATTGCTTTTCTACTTTGAAGTTCAGTCCTGTCCTTTTCTTTATCTCTATTATGAGGACTACATTATAATTATACCTAGGGCTGGGCGATATGGCTTCCAGATAACATCTTGATATGTTATGGCTATACTGCGATAGACAATATATACTTGATATACACATTTTCTTAAAATAGAAATAAAAATAGTGCAAACATATGACACTTTTGTTGAATATGATGCATTAAAGCATATAAAGTTAATTAGCTCAACCTTGAACATCTAGAGAAGTAAAATGCAACAAGCAGCAGTAATATTAATCCAGAATGTCATATATATAACAGTAATGCACTGACAGAAAATATTTTACTGCACAATAAATTGCATTGAAATTATTGTTAACTAGTAAAGTTCGGAATGCAGAAATTATACTGTACCTGTATTAAAGTATTTTCACATACAGATTTTTTTGTTTGTTTGTTTGTTTTTTACTTAAATAATGATCCTGAATAGTCTACTTCTTCCACCAGAACACGCCTACATACTAACTGCTCCTGCATGTTACCAGCCGAACCTGTGATAGGTCTTTTTTTGGCTCCTACACCCTTCATTCAGATAACTGTTAGTCAGCGTGTGACATAAGTCATGCATATGGCTGATAAGGACATAAGATGTGTATTAAGTGTACTTGAAGTTATTTGTCAATAAAAATGTTTTGCAATTTGGGTGAACAGATGCTTCAGTACTGACTGCTTATGCCTGTAAAGGTATGTTTTTATTTTATTCTTTGACTTTTAAAAGGTGCTCCTAAGATCAATGTTTTTTCCTTTAGTGCCTTTGTCGGTCAGATCAACTTGTAACAGCACTGGTCAGAGAGACAGAACAAGTTACACACTGGAGAGAAGTGATCCCACTCACTGAACACAAGTGAAACACTGAGTATCAGCTTACCAGTGTTTGCTCATTCTGGCTCATGTCCTATTGTATCCACCTTCTGTCTCTTAAAGGCTTGCAGCTGGGTTCTTTATCCTGTTACCACACAGCCATTTTAAGCATTAATTTTAGTTTGTTAGCAGACAAAAGTCACAAAGTGTCACCTTCAATTAATCAAAGTCAATAGGGAATGATGAACTGTTTTCCCCCTCTGCTTTGGACAGGGTGTAATTAGACTGTTTCCATAGTACCACTAGTCAAAAACACAAGGTGTCACCAAGACTAACAAATCCATGGACCAATCATGTGTCTGAGTTCTGACCTGAAAACTCGCCTCTTTTGCCTCTACAGATGTTGTACCAGTTTAAAAAAAAAGACTCAGTCAAACTGAAATCAACAAACACTCTTCAAACATCTTCAAGTCATATTGACCGTCCTACAGTTTATCTCTCTGCTCTGTTGTTTTAGTATCTCCTCCCTCTCTCTGTCCACTCATCAGTGTCCACTCCTCAACACAAACAAACATGGCTGAGTTGATTGTTGGCAGTGGCGGCAAACAAAGTCCTGTGTTAACACACTGGCTGGCACGCTGGCTCATCACGGGCCGTTAATTCCTTGACTGATGGCACCGTTTAGTGCCGTCCATCCATCCACCAGCCATCCGTCACTGCTCTCTCCATCTGCTCTTACACTCCCTCCGTCCTTCTTTTCCATCCTCTGTTCTCTGTCTTTCACCATGGAGTAGAGGAAATGATTGGGCTGTGGCAACATCCAATATGTGTCTCAATTGCCACCCCCAATCTCCTCCACTCACCCTGCCACTATTATCCCCATCTTCATTCTCATGTATTTCCTTATCCTCCTTTGCTTCCACTGTGGATCATCCCTTCTCTCTCTCGCTTGTTACTCTTCCCTGTTGTTGGCCGGGCATCTCACAGACGTGTGGAAAGCCACTCTGTCTGGTGTCTGGCTGCACTGTTGTCTTTGTATACAACAAGCCCTCACCACGCTAATCTTTGGCTCGCACTCCATAGGGGCCTGTTAACAACACATGCCTGCTTGCATGAAACACCACCGTGAATAGAGGAGATTACACTCACATTAACACTGCGAGGTAAGACACTAGCTGGCTGGCTTTCAGTGCCTAGCCAACCCAGCCAGCTCCTATCCCACAGCTACAATATTCAGAAATGCTTTGTCTCAAAAAAGTACTTACTGTAGGTGAGAAATGACAAGTGTTACTGAATGTTGCCTTGTTGGCATTAATGTTTGAAGAGTGTTGAATGGTGTTTTACTTTTTTCTTCACTGAGCATGTCAAGAAAATTAATGAAGCAAGGATGTTAGATCATTACCTCTGCCAAGGAGGTTGTTTACAATCTAATATGTTTGAGCTTTGTTGGGAAGTGATAACCTTACTGGTTTGTTGCACAGACCCATCTTGGAAGTCGTTGGAAACAGTTTGGAAAAGGCGAGGTGATTGGAAGAAATATTTGTCTATCACTAAACCAGTATATCCAAAAAGCCTTCATTGGCAGTTACTTCTCACACACATTATTATACAAACCTAGTTTTAAACCAGCAAGTTGCCAATAATTCTTCATAATATGCTGTAACCACTGTGTTCAGACACAAATACATAGCTTGAAGCCTGGAAAGATGGATTCTTGCATGATCTTGTGATTTTGGGATCGAACAAGCAAGGTTAGAGATGTGAGGCCATGAATATTATTTTTGTTAAAAAGTGTATTGATACAAAAAGGTGAGAAAAACTTAATTCAGTTCAGTTTAAATTTTCTTTTATCGACTTAGATGGACTCTTGATGATAAACAGCAACTCGTTTGCATTTTCTCCCAATCTTTCTGTTAACATTCTGTTTGTCAAAATGTACTTTAACTGTCAAAGTTTTGGTTTGATTTAAAACTGAATTATTCTTCAGAGAAAGTTAGTAAAATTCAGAAGTGAGCCATTGGCAGGAGGATCAACCAAGAAGGAGTTATTGTCTGATGGACTCTGACATTTTCTCTGTATTTACTCAAATGGAAAATATCTATAATATGCATTTCTGATAATTGTCACACCATTGCATTTTATGTTTGGTTCAGACAGAGTCAACAACAATCTCATCATGACTCAGAACAAATTTCTGCTGATCTAATGTTTTTCAGTGTGTTTTTTGGCCTAAGCAGTTCTCTTCTTGTCTTGTCTCCATCAGTTGTGGTTTCTTTGCAGTAATATGGCCATGAAGGAATTGACGCAGTTGATGTTGAGATGTGTTTGCTACTTGAACTCTCTGAAACATTTACGTGGACTCTATGTGCGATCTGAGGTGCTGTTTATTGGTGATCTCCGAGGCTGGTCACTGTAATAGACTTCTCTGCTGCAGAGCTAACTCTTGGTGTTTCATAGGACGGGCCTCATGAAAGTCAGTTTCATCAAAGTGTTTGATGGTATTTGCAACTGCACATAATCATAGTACAATCATACGACAAGTTCTTCCACATTGACTGAGCTTCATGTCTCAAATAATGGACATTAATTCTCTTTACTTAGTTGAGCAGTTCTTGTCATAATACAAATTATTACAGATAGGGCACTTTACACTATGCCAACATCTGAACATCTTCTTCCTCTTCTTCTTCAAACTTTAAACAAATGATGAGACAAATGATTTGTCATATCATAAAACTGTTTTGTAAAACAGACAAGTAATGCCGTCCTGCCGACATCAGGTTAGACAATGTTCCTATGTGTCGTTCAAAAGGGCAGGTACAAAGACAGTTAATTTTTAGGACTCGTTATAGCCTGCATGTCTTTGAACTATGGGAAGAAACCAGAGCACTCAGAAGAAATTCACAAAAAGGCCCCAGGGCCCCCTTGCTGTACACCAGCAGTGATAATCACTGTAAAAGATGATAACTGGTGATACACATACTCTGTATTAATTTAGTTTAGTTTGGTCTAGTTTATACTGATTTAGATGTTTTGATGATGTTATATGCAGGGACTTTGTCACAGATGGGATTTAATGAACTAATGTACTTACCCCAAGATTAATTATTGAAGATTAATTATTGAAGAATAACTTCTAAAAGATTTCAATCTCAAGAGATGGACAGAAATCTCTCTGTGGTCTCCCACAGTTCATAGCCATAGTACCACGGCTAAGACATGTCAGGAGCCTCCTCATGCAATCTTAATCCACTCTGGCACTTCTCATTATGGTTTTAATGTTTATGTTGTTCTGCGGCAGACAGCCTCACTAACTTTGTTACGGCAGGACCATCCATTACGGGGCAGAGCTGGGTGTGATTATTTATGCACACTTAAGCCAGAGTGCGTCGGTGTGTAATTCACTGTAAGCAGGCTTCATTGGAATTGCAAATCAATGCCCCCAATACGCTTTACCTCAACTCCCTTTGGAACTATCCCTCCTTCTCTGAACCAACTACCTACCTCGTTTCTTTTACCCCATTCCCCTCCCGTTATGCTTCCTCCACTCCATCTCTATCTGCTCCTAGCCTGTATTGGGTAGTTTGTCTTCCAACTGCCCTGCAAAGCCAGCCAGCACTTGTTCCTGGGCACTGGGCCAAGGCCACTCTGGACAGGATGAGGAGGAATGATGGAGCAAAAAGGGGGGATGGGGAGGAGGTAAAGAGAATACAAAGGGCCACCACCCTAGAAGTTCTGATATTTGTGTTTTGTTTCTGCAACAGGTAGCGCTTAGCTACCTCTCTGATCTTTGCAGATGATGCCTGTTAGAGTCACTGCTAGTGACAGGAGGGGGTGGTGTGATATGATAAGTGGTGGGAGGGGGAGTGGAGGTTCCTTTAAGTGCTCTACTGGCATGCAGTCCCTTGTGGTTATGAATTGATGCAACATGGTTTACAGTTAAAATGTCTGGACCAGAGTCCCTCTTTCTCCTCTCTTTGATCATCCTGTTTTATTGAAAAGATATTTTGCTTTCAAGGTCTCTTTTCCCAATTTCAATGAGTGTGCAGACTGCAGCAGAAAAAAGCAAACCGCCAAAAAGATCAGGAGAAAGGAGAGAGGAGGAGGATTAAAGGGCGGAAAAAAGGGAAAAAGGAGTAGAAAGGGAAAATTTGGCGTATTTCAAACAAGAGAGGAGTAGGAGGAGAAGCAAAGAACCCGGGGGAAACTGTCTCTCCTCCTCCCCTCCATCACTTTTTCAACTCTGGATCTCAGTCGCCATCCTCCCTTGCTCTCATCCTCTCTCTCCCCCCTCCTTTAACAGAGTGTATCCTTCAGGCTTCTTCACTCCGATCTCCTCACCACCCGCTGTATTAGAGGAACCTTTTACTGCTGCCTCGGCTGAATCAGTCACACTCGCTTCCCTCGCTCTCGCCGTCTCTCACACACATTTTCCTACCTCCTTCTCTCTCACACACACATCTGCAGATTCACCTCAGTCTTCCTCTTTTTTTCTCAGACACTTTCTTCTCTCCCATTCTCCGCTTCCCATCTCTTTCTTCACACTGAATTCTCTCCGATCTTTTCCACATCACTTTTTCCCTCTCCTCTTCTCTGTGGCGCGCCACTCTTTCGCTTACCTTAAAATGTTCCACATCTCTCTGTCTGTCCTCAGAACAAGCCGCTATCTCTCAGTTTATCCCTCCTTAACCTCTATTTACTCTTTCAATCCATCCTGGCCTGAAGATATATCCCCACCGATCGCTCTCTTGTTATCACTCCCTTGCTTCTACCGTCATGATTTCCTCCCCTCTCCTCCTAACTTACCCCACTTGATTTTTCTCTGCAATTTCCTGCCATTCGTTCTCTCTCTCTCTCTCTCTCTCCTTGTCGCGCTGAGCTCCACCATATCCCTGACACTCTTTTACCTTCGTTTTCGGCTCCACCATCTCATTCCCCCCACCTCCACCACCTCTCTGCTGTTATTCAGTTTTTTTCCTATCGGCGAGTCAGGCCTCGGGTCCCAGAGCCAAATGAGATTTGGAGGCCAAGGCACGCGTGCTCTTCCCCCCTTCTCAGATTGGAGTCAGTTACTGTAGGCTGCATGCAGGTATAAACCATTTACGCTTCCCAGCACCTCTTACCCAGCCGCTCGCTGAAAGGAGGGAGGGAAGATTCACTGTCATACTTTTTACCCATCTCAGTTGTTTTCCCTCGCATATTCTGTCTTGGCTTTTTCTTATCTGCTTTGTTATTGTCTGCATTTCGCCCATGAAGACAAGATGTAAGGGGTGTTTGACTCACAAATAGAGAGAAAAAATTCAGGCAGATTTCCATATTTAGTCCACATCTCAGGACACGATGTGTCCATCACATCATGTACACTGAAAAGCCTTTTCACTTTAGCATACTTCTTTTTAATTACTCAACAAAATATGAGATGTAGGCAGCATTTCTGTTCTAAACATGTCGTGTTAAAGTATGATTTTGAGCCTTGAAACCAAAACACGAGCTAAAAGGGGAATGTTTGTCAGGTGATAATTAAGTAACATTTTTGTATTACACAGTCATAAAACCCTTTGTTAATTTTAAATATTGATTAGTGCAACTTTTATTATGAAGGCACTGTAAAGTCTTAAAATATGTATACTAAGTTCATAGTACATTCCGAACATGTTTGATACTCAACAACAAAAGAGAAGCAGAGAAAAGAAAGAAAAATGACTCACAATCAGAATAAAAGGATAATAAAATAATACTGCAGCCCAAAATAAAATGCATTGTGTTGTTTGCTGTTTGCAGTGGATTTTGGACCAAACGACTTACATTAGCCGAGATAGGAAATATTTTAATTCACTAAAACATCAGTGGTAAGAGAAAAAAAGAAATGGCTTCTTACTGCAGCTGTCATTTAGGCATAAAGGATCCATCACAGCCGAAGCTGGGATACTAATTTCACCAACAACAGTCACAGTGGACCAGAATTCAAAGCAGCAAAAGCTTGAATCTTTGTGTCGAAATAATAATGAAATTATGTCATTGAGTTTGAACATCAAAGCACATGACACTGATTTTTTGAATGGAAGCTACAAATTAAAGACAGTACCATTTTCTCTGACACCAGTGGCCTCAGTGGACTGTGTAATCTCTGGTCATTTGTCACTGCCACTCAGATGAGACCAGGTCTGCAGCCAGAGCTGACTGCACATACACTGTAGAGTCATTGCAGAGAATGCAGATGATCGGGTCTTTATAAAATCTGTTTAAGCATCTGTGTTGGTGAAGAAGGACAACATTTATGGCTGAGAGGGGCTGCGGCTCTATTTTGTTTCTTACAGTGTGAGAGCTGGGTAAAACCCAGGGGGAGAGTGCAGGGTCACAGAGTCAGGTCAGAGCTTTTTTTTCAAGCATGCACCTGTGAAAAAAAGGTATTTAGGCAACTCGAGGAAATGTTGAAAGAACAGAAAGTTGTTTTTGTGTGGTCAGTCGGAGCTACAGATTCAATTGTGCTATTTTGATTTGGTTAGTCTGTGTGCAGGCGGCTATGTTAGTTGTAAGAGTTGCTCTCTGAAGGACTCCATAACTGCTCCTTTTAGATCAGCGTTGGTGGCGCCAGTCGAACGGTAGCTCTTGGTTCAGTGGACTCTAAATTGTGGAGGGGAAATTGTAGTTAGCCCCCACCTAGCCGCATCCAGCAGGATCCAGTCTTGAATCAATCGAGGGCTAACCGTGCGTGTCAGGCTATGGCGGTGGAGTGTTCAATAGAGAAAAATGGAGTGAGTATCCATAGTAGCCTATTTAGGTCAGATGGAATTCTGGGACAAGAGAGGCTTTTTTCTCTGCTGGATATTTATTCCTGTGATGAAAACCAATGCTTGCTGGGTGGCTGCATAGGCTACAGCAAGAGGTATGACAACATCTATTTTGGTGGTAATGTACCAGACTGACCTACACACATAAATGTGCACAGACGGATAGTGACACGTTTTTTAAAATAATCTCCATCCCTCATCCTGGTGAAGTGCTGTTATCTCAGATAATGTGAGCTTAAACATCTGCTTCTCTAAATACTTGGCAAACATTCAGTGAAAGTCTTTTCTCAGAAAAATGTGAATTTATACACCGCACACTGAGTACACCTCTATATCACTGTAGAGAGATGCAAACTTCAACCACAGGGTGCTTTTCAGCTGCTGAAATGTGTCAGCGTGCCCATTATTTCCTATAGTTTTGTTAGTTTTGCAACCCACTAGCCAGACATGAATGTCTGCAAGAGCTGCAAGAGATTATATTTGATTACAATGTTTTTTTAACGTCCATTGCCAATATTTTTTCAAACTTCTCATTTGCATATGGCTGGAAGTAGAAGTTAAGGTTAACAAGGTCCGCAAGGCACGGATGCACTGTCTTCTGTGGCCTTTTCGAGCTTTATTTGACAGAGAACAGCTGAAGAGTGACAGGAATGTGGGGAGAGAGAGAGAGGGCCACTATGGCAAGTTGTACATGGGGCAGATGCTCTACCAACTGAGCTAAACGACACCCCAAGATGTTCTATTTTTATTTTTGCCACAAGTAGCTTTTCAAAATAAAACATCCTTTGCAAATGGTAAAAACAACCAAAAGGGAGATAATTTAACTACGTATCATATTTATATATACTTAGAACCAAATCTGAGCAAGTTAACAGAGTTTGCTTCTGAAGCTCTGGTGGATGTCATTTAGAGAAAAATAAAAACGCAAACATGAATCGCAGGTTGTTGACAGGTTTTAAAATGCTACACACTAATTTACACCACATCACCACAACATCAGCACCGTTCATTTCCTTATTACTAAGTATAACTCAGATTACAGTACAGATGTAATTCCTGGGGATACTGGGTAGATACACAGAAGTACACTGGATGTTGTGAAAGGAGACGGTACATCAGACCTAATCTCTTTGGTTCTCTTAACCCTCTGATGCACAACATATGCACGCTCCTTCTAATGCACAACATGACAAACAAAAACAAAATGACTCACATTAATTTCCCATGTTATGTCCCATTTGATGCTGGCTGAGTGTTTCTCTGCTTTATCTTTTGAAATCGATTTATTTTATGATTGAATATTGAAATATTTTTTAAATATCTTGTTTTTTATTACAACAGATCATTATTTTCATTTTTCCTTTCATGTTTTATGAACAAAATTAGTTTTTGTATTACTACATCAAGTTTACACACATGGGTGAAAAATGACATTCATTCATAATGAGATTTAAGTGATTTATGTGATTTAAAATTAATTAATGTAATTACTGTAAACTGGTGAAAATACAACTGATCACACCACAACACAAATTACCATCTGAATTTTTGTAGCTTCTTAGCTTTCTTCTTTCTTCTTATATGGCAACAGGTAGCTAACAGTACTTGTACCTTTCTGACAAGTAATGTACTCACTCTCAAGGTAACCTAAACCTAATCAAATATTATGTACAGCTATCTTTCAGTATTATCAAATATTTCCTCAGGGCAATGTTAAATGTTAAACAAGACTTACATGTATCAGATGTGCAAGCAAAATGCATGTAGGTCATGTCTGACCCATGTGTAGAAATACAAAAGCTGTGCTTGTTCATAAAGTAAGAAAGTAAAAGGTAAAAATGATGATTTGTGCTAAACAAAAACAAACGTCAAATAATAAATGATAAAAAAAACATTTATTTCAAAGATATATCATAGCATACAGTAGTTATCATAGCTCAGCGATACATAAAATAACATGTTGTGCATTAGAAGGGTAGTGATAGAAAATTATTTTAATTCAAAAAAGTAAGAAAGGAAAACATAAATGATGATACAAAACAAGTTAAATGAGGGAAACCTGGAATACTGAATTAATATCATTTTTTTCAAAGATATAGAACATAAAAAGTCACTTTTGACCTATGTTGTGCCTCAAAGAGTTAATCTAAGCCCTGATGTGTTTCTTCTTTTAATTCAGTTAGTTTGAGCAGACGCTACTACTCAAGTATAAACAACAGAAACGGACCTCCTGAGAACCCGGGCTCAGTCTTCATCCAAGCTCATGGGTTTGGTTTAAATATCTTGAGTGATGCTCAGATTCATGAGGCAAATTTATTTGCTCATAGCACTTGAAACTTTTTGACTTTCACATGAAGAGTGTTGAAAGCTGACAAAACCCACTGTTGAGTTTAATGAATGAATCTGAAACTTTTAGTTCGGGAAAAGTTTTTGTTTCAAATCAGTCAGGCGAGGGATTTAAATGGACCGGATGAAAAAAGAAAGCTTTCTCTTTGAAAGAAAAGAAGCTGCCAGAAAGTTTGTCTGCTTTACTGTTGGATGATATTTGACAGCACGGTCAGTATTTTCCGAGGCGCTCTCAGACTTTTGTGTCCCACGCGATCAATATGTGAACACAAGTGGATCTCTCTGACACAGACGCAACGATATGGAGGTACTTTGTCAACAGCTACGAAAATTGTAATGTGACCTTTACCTTGAGAGTCACTTGAGCTCTGAACACAGCATCAACCTGTCAGCTACACAAAGGAGAATGTATTAGTCACATTTTGCAAGTACACCATTGATCTGAGTGCTTTTTCTTTCCTTATCTGTCACCTTCATTTTTTTAGTGGTCTCTTTTTTAAAAGAGTAGAAACTTTTGACCAGAGTCTAGTGATTTATCACATCAGGCAAACAGTGATATCTTGTCAGTTAGTTGTCACATTCAGTACAGCAGCTTCTGATATTAGATATGAGGTAAGAGGACAGTATATGTTCCTCTCGACAGATATTTCTCCATCTGTTTGTCACTGTGTCTTTCTGTCTGTACCTCCCCTGATGGGGGCCCCACGCCGTCTCCATTTCCCACCTCTCTGTCGCTCGAAAAGGGGGCTGATGCACTGAGCCAGACGGCAGCAGGGTTCCAACTTCGCCTATTGCCAGCATAACTCGTGGCACAGCAGGCCAGCCCTGTGCCACCTCATGCCAGGAGAGCAGATTAGAGCCACTTCACCTCACCCTGCTGGTACACCAGCTTTACTTCACCTCAGTCATCTGCCCGCGGGTAATTAGGTGCCAATCCAGCTGTGCCCAGCCCCATAAACACTCGACTGGTGTGTGTGTGTGTGTGTGTGTGTGTGTGTGTGTGTGTGTGTGTGTGTGTGTGTGTGTGTGTGTGTGTGTGTGTGTGTGTGTGTGTGATTGTGTGTGTGTGTGGATAAGGCTGACACAAATAATAATAATTATTATAATTTAATTTCTCAGTACTCCAGAGAATGTCTATGGGTTGCCATATGGTTTGTTAGAAAATGTTTTGTTTGGTCAGTGGATAGCAGTCTCTTGTTAGGGAGCAGTAAAAGAATCCTCTTTTCGTTTTACCGAAAAAAGAACGGACAATCATAACATCGATCGAGGGGCACTAGAGCTACCTCTTGTAAAGTAATTTACAAAATACTATTATTAGCAGTATTAACACTATTATCATTATTTCTACTATATTTTCATTTAAATGTATAGTTATAGTGACCTCGGAGTACTGGGGGTGTTTTTTGTTTTTTTTTCAAGCCTGGGGCATTGGTGAATGTTGACATGGAGTGAAGCCAGTGTCATGCCAGAACCAGAGTTGGGTGACCTGTGAGACAAAAAGACAGAAAGAGACGATGACAAAGGAAGCTAAGAAAAGAAAAGTAAAGAGTAACCATGCAAGTCTGACTTTTAGTCCTTGGCAAGAACTTGAAATGAAAAAAGTGAAATAAAAGGTTGAAAGACAGACGCTGAGTTGAACTTCTTGCTGTTGGACTAGTAAATGTAATATTAGCTGGCTACCATGTCTTGTGTGTTGCACTTGCTTGAACCTCAACACCATTTAGAAGATAAAGTAGTTTCATTTATGAAGTACTCCTCTGAATTCTCTCTTTTGAGTATCAAACATTCACCGCCTGCAGATTTGAAAGGTGGTTCTGAAACATTTGTAGGTCCCTCCTCTGCTGTATTCAGAGTCAGTTAAAATCCATACCAAAAAGATGTCAGAACATAACAAGCAAAATATCCATACAAACTTCTCAAAGTACTCCAGCAACATCCTTGCTGCCACAGATTTTATCAGCAAGTTTAGTTTCTCCAATATGTGTTGGTGAATTGTTGATTGTATGGAGCATTCTTGACATACAGATCAGAAGAAGAAGAAATCAGTTATGCCAAAGTGATAAAAGGTTATGGTTTGGTTTTTGTATTTGGCTTTGTGATGACCTCAGGATTTTAGGAAAACTGAACTACTTATTTAATTCTTTTATATCTTGGTGGATCTTTACCTGCACCCATGCGATCCTTCAAAACAAGCAGTGTTGCCAACTGTTAAAGCCTGCTGGACATGTCACTAAATGTAGCTACAGTAGACTATGACATGCTAATTAGTTTGAAGTAGATTTTACTGACTACTTTTTCATTGGCTTTTTTTGTCTGCTTTGTTTTTTCCAAGTGGTAACCTCTATCGGAAGTTTAAAGTGAAACCGAAATGCTGAAAATAACTCAAACAGCCACTTGAGGCTGTCTATAAAATATATCTAAGTCCCCATAAGTCCCCATGTTAAAATGTTCACAGCAGAAATAAACATGTTTACAGCCTGGTACAAAAAACAGTTTTGGTCTCTATAACTAATTTTCCCATTCATGACAACTGTAATGAGGGTGAATTTTTATAGAACCAACTCTCTTGAAGGCCAACTCACACCGGACGCGGCACGGTACAGCCACGGTCACCGTAGCAAATAGAAGCCAGTCTAGTCAATGAGAGCACTCACACAGAGCGTGGTCCAGAAGCGGCCCAGAAGCGGCTCGAGCTTTCTGTTTCATTTCTATTTTTACCGCGAGCCGCAGCTGAACCTCGTAAATTTCAACAGAGCACTGCGCACCAGACAGGAAATCCGACACAGAATCAACATAATAAACTTCCGCTTTCCCCTTTCAAAATAAAACACAATACGCAGTTCATGTAGCTTATCACAACTTCACATCAACGTTACGTCATGACCGGTGGCACCAGGTGATCAAAGATCGATCAAAGGGTCTCAACATGAACGAAGAGAGACTAATTGTTGAAGTGGAACAACACACAATCATTTATTACACAACAGATGCTTTTTATAATCTCCTCCACGTCGGAGAAGCAAAGTCAGCTGTTTGTTGCTGTTGTTTTCTTTTCTCGGGTATGTCCAGGATTCTCACGTGATCTTGTGATCTCGTGTGAATACGGCTGGCTCGCTCCACTGCCGTTCCGCGGCTGATACGCGTCCGGTGTGAGTTTCGCTGCTGTTCTGCCTCCTGTGTGTGTCCCGTGTGACTCTTGCTTGACAGGTGGGGCAGTTACAGATGGCTCGTATGAGCACCCAGGCTTCATTCAGCCCACCTCAGCTCCATTAACATTTCATGTCTTTGCCCATTTTTACATTAGCCAAGAAGCAGCAGAAGCAGGACTGCCAAGATAGGAGAGGCCAGAACCACCACACCAAGCTTCACAACGGCTTTTCAGAAACCTGTGGGTGACGACAGGGATATGACTTACATTCTTATACGTTTTTTATGTCTGCCGTAGATGTGTGGACCGCAAAAATATCACAAAGAGAGAAACCAATCTCTTCAATAAAGAAAAAAGCTAAATCAGTTCGAACAAAAACAAAGAACAAGGAGTTTCTTGGACAAACGACAGGGATCACTGACTGCTCTGTAGGTACACATATTCATAGCTCATTCCTTTCTGTCTAGCTCAGTTGACTGTTGTCTCACTCACTGAATATGATCAGTCCAGAAAGCCAGAGCCACCTGCACTGAGATATATCCCTCTCACTAGATTTGTCTTCAAGCACCTTCTGGGGGAAATAAGGGGGGGGCTCTTAAAAGTTGCCATATTTAATGAGGTCAAGTCTACGTTTATAACCTCATAAGCTAACTTCATCAGCTAACATTACTGACATTGTATAAACATGCAGAGGTTGTGATGTAAATTTGAAGTCTCTTGTATGGTTTCTTCGAGGTATGTGTTCATATAAATGTGTCTACAGAGTGATAATGATCATACTAAGTACATAAGACAGATTTAACCATGTTGTAAAACCAAAAGAATGCAGTCAGACATGGAAAAAGAATGTACTCTTTTCCATTTTGGCAAAAAAATGTTCAGGAAAGAAAGTAGTAGTAAAAGCAGAAGAAGAAGAAGTAAAGCAGTAATGTCTGTGATGGTTTTGCCTGGAGTCACTAATAGGCCTCTGTTAGAATAAAAGGAAGCATATTCCGTTGTAAATGTTTCTCCATCTGCCGTTCTAATTGGGGCCCGGTCCCTGTACTTCCTGGAAAAGCTGGTGAAACACCTGATTACTGGAGGAAAGCTGGGAAACAAACAGGAAATTCAGTGCTTACCGTTTTCTCATCTACTGGCAGTTTGCTTAATAGGACCTGGGACATTGGCTGGCCAGTGGAGCAACATTATTAACAGTCGCCAAACACCCTTGGTTTATTAAGTTATCCCCTTCCAAATACATTTCTGTCACTTTATTTAGTTTCCCTCCCCTCCTCTTTCGTATTTTATGAGCTGTAAAGAGCAATAAAAGCGACGGACAGAGGGAGACAGAGGCGGCGCGAGGAGGGGGGACGGAGAGAGAACAGGTGAATAGAGGTGAGGAGATAAACAAATGGGAGGAAACATCGAGGAAGACAGATATAGAGAGGTAGACGCAAAGACGACAGCGAAGCGGGGGGTGGGGGCGTTGAGGGTGAGATGGGGAGACGGGTGGAGGGAGAGAGACTTATCCAGACTTTCGTTGTGTGATCAATGTACCGCCGCCACTCGGCTGGAAAGAGAGGCGATGTAAAAACTCAGAAAGAAAATGAGAAAAACAAAAAGGAGGGGAAATGAAAGCACAGATGCAGAAAAGAAAGACAGTGACTGAGAGTGAACAAAGAGAAGAGAGGAGATACCAGGTGACGAGTGAATTAGTGGCAGAGGAAGAGATGCTAGATGAGGAAGGAGAGAGGGATAAAGGAGACGAGTGGTGTGAGGTTTATTAGGGAGGAATTATTTCTCAGTAACAAGTAATGAAAGCTCAGGAGAGATGGAGGGATCGGGATAGGAAGAGGACAACAGATGAGGCAGGAATTTGAGAGTCTACAAAATTATGATGGTGATGTATCGTGGTGGGATGTGAGGAAAGAAGAGATTTAAGGACTTAAGGGACAGTGAGTGACCAACACACATGCAAAATCACATAGCAGTTCCATCTCTGGTTTTTCCATTAGTACCTTGACACTGTTTGTCTTTATCTGCCTCTCTTTACTGTTTCTGTTTATTTTTGTTGACTGTAATTGATTACCATCACTTCCTCTAATGTATTTCAGAATATTCTGATGAGAGGGAAGTCTTGCATACCTCCCCTAAAAAAGCTTGGGTTAGTGGTGATGTGTTGTTTTTTATCGAAGTTAGGAATATTTGCAAAACCATCCAGGTTGTCTTCATCCTCCAAAGTCCAAAACATATAGTTTGAAAATACTTCAGATAAATCATAAATTACACCTTTATATGCCTTTTAAGTTTTCTGGTGTAGCATCCTCTTCGTGTCACTCTCTGCCAGACTGTGCTCATCATTGCCCCCTGTGTTAACAAAGTGGAAAACGGCCACTGCATAAGAGGCAGCAATATGTGTTTGCTGTGTGTTTATTTCACACTTGAAAACAAACCTGAACAAGACACAAAAAGGTAAGAGTTGTGCTTCACTGGAAGTGTTTTCAAAGAATACATTCAGAGTTTGCTTCAAGGATGATCTCTTTCGAACCAATCATGCGCTACTCAATCCCACTTACAAAAATAGGCACTGCGATGCGGGCCGGATGACATAGATAAAAACACTACATGCTATTGTTTTGGTATCAAAAGATGTTAAAGAGAGGAGAGCTTTTTTAGTTGATTATTTTTCATGTTGGTGCAGGAAACTACTTGAGCTACAACAACCTTCAACATAAAATGGAAAATACAAGTGGCTCCTGTGAAGATACTTTGGTTCCCAAAAATGTGCTGTGACCCTGGTATGTTATGACGCAAGGGATTTTGCGTCAAACATACAACATGACTAACATATACAAATATACTATAACAAAATTACTTTTACGCAAACATTTCCCAATACAGAAGTAAATTCTGTACCCTAACAAAAAATCCTAACCATGTGGTTTTCTTGCAGGTTCACATGGATTGTAGCTACACCTAGATCGGGGAATGTGGTTGTGTCTGTTGCTGCGAACTAGCTTTACGCCCACTACAAATATGATTGGTATTATTATAATTATCATCATCAGTAGCACAAAAATTCATCTTTTTAATAAAATTACTGTTATTGCTGCTGTGCATCATTGTCTCTAGAGGCACCCTTGGCATGGATGGGCTCTCAAAAAAGCACCAGAAAGAAAAATATTACAATGTTCTTTTTCTCGCCATTAACACATTTTGCATGCTGTGGCCTTTTCTGATATCAGAAGGCATGATGCTCTGTGTAAACATAGGGCTTTTTTAAACTGATGAGCATACAGTGACTGACCCCAGATATGAGCCCTCTGACTGTAAAAGTGACACACTGCACACTTTGTAGAATTTATATATTTATGCAGATTCTCTGTTTGCAGCTTGGGAATCAGAAAATGTGACTTTATGCGATGACATATCACCTAATATGAAAAAGATGACGGCGATTAGCTGTAGGGGGAGGCAGTTATTATCAGTAGGGCTGGATAAATATGGGAACAAAGTTCAATTCTACTGTTTGCTCTGTAAACGCCTCTGGTTCTGATAATTCTGCTGTCTCTGTCCATCACAACACAACAACCTCTTTCTATCACTTCCTTCTTTTACCTCTGCTCCGTGCGATCATTTCCTTCTTTCACGCTGTTTCCATCTTCCTCATCATCCCCTCCCCTGCTCGGCCGCTCTCTGCTCTGCATTGTAAAAAGATTTACAGATGCGCACAACCAGAGGTGGATGCACACCGTGCTCGCACACACACACACACACACCCACACTTGAACAGCGTTTAATCAGACCAGACCTACAGGCAGGAGTCGACACTGAACCGGCCTGACTAATATTTTTTCATGTAGCCAGAAATCAGCGACTTAGTTTAGATTCTAAGTAGAGTGTGGAAAACATTTATTTAATCAAAATATGAGTTGTCTCTGTGCGAAGTGGCCATTATATGGTATTCTACTTACTCTCTAATCATACAGTACAGTGCTGAAGAGATACATCTTGTCAATTTTTTCCACCGCCCTCTGAGGCACAACAATGCTAATGAGGTAAATGAGACCAATAGAAATGCATTTTCGTCACCTGACAACTGGATTTGAAGCTTTTTAGTGGAGATTCAGATTCCATAGGGTGGGGAGGAGGGGGTCAGTCTATTGTGCCCTGGTGCTACAGCACATTCCCTACCAAAGCTTCCCCACGAGGCAGCGACAGACTGAAGACTGAAGACGTACAGAGCACGGAGTTCAATCCGTTTGTTATGAAATCATTTAAACGTATCTTGTTGATATCGTGGTCCTTGCTAGTGATGTACTGTTATGAAGTTTTATACTTACGTTTAGGGTCCCCCGGCGATGAATCCTTGACTTTGATGACTTTACCT